>JAKTRU010000037.1:0-144081 GCA_030579875.1 Sugiyamaella paludigena
TCCGGCGGCTGGGGGCGTAGCCCCCAAACCCCCTAGCTCTCGCTGCGCTCGAGAATCGACACTCAGATTCAATCAATTTAAATCAGTACAGTTTCTCGAGCGGAGCGAGAGCTAGGGGGTTTTGGGGGCTACGCCCCCAGCCGCCGGAGGCAGACAACATCAAGGGGTGAGATAGTAATGAAACCTGGGCCGCAGGTCAAAATACTTTCGGCTGCGCCTCTGTTTTGTTTGTTTGGCTGCGCCGCTTGGTACACGTTAATCTGAAACTGGTTGAATTAAGGCAAGGAAAAACTACTCTATATAGTAATAAGACATGTGCACTTGGGAAGAAAGGGTCAGGGGGAGATTCCTCCTTATTTTTTAATTTGAGCTGTAACATAACCCCGTACCACATAGTAAACACCACATAACTTGTACCGTTACAGTACCAGTAACTTAACAGTACAGTAATAGGCTACAAGCACGTAGTCGGTACCGTAAACAGAAGTGTTGGATAGTAACAGTAACCCGCCCGATTAACGGTGACGACGTACATTTTCTTTTACTTTTCTTCTTCGTCTTCTTCGTCTGCTTCTGATTCTTTTGATTCTTGACTTTTCTTATTCACGACGACAGTTTTGTTGATTTACTTGATTTTGTTGATTTCTTGATTTTCTTCAACATTGTTATTTGTTGAGATTGTTACGATTTGTTACGGTATCTTCTTTTTAGCTGAATAATATTTGTGTGATATTGTTAGAAAAAGGTGATTTGAATTTGATTTGAATTTGGTTTGAATTTGAATTTAGATTTTTTTTAGATTTGAATTTTTAAGTTGGATTTTGAGATTGTTTTTAGAATTTTTATATAATTCTTATTGTGTTATTTTTCTTCTCTCTCTTTTGAAGTCATTCTCTACTTTGATTATTTTAACTATTTCGACTTGAATTAGGCTATTATTTCGACTTAGACTATTTCGACTTCGACTTACACGTAATATCTTTCTAAACATTCCTTTCTTGTTGTTGATCAGCTTTTCAATTACATCAGTTTTCATTTTAATTTCATTTTAATTCTCATTTCATTCTATTTCATTCATAATGGTCTCTCAACAAGCTGATCTTAGAAGAAAACTAGTCATTGTAGGTGATGGTGCTTGTGGTAAAACCTGTCTTCTTATTGTATTTTCAAAAGGTACTTTCCCTGAAGTTTATGTACCTACTGTATTTGAAAATTATGTTTCCGATGTTGAAGTCGATGGAAGACGCGTTGAATTAGCTCTCTGGGATACTGCTGGTCAAGAAGATTATGATCGTTTACGTCCTCTTTCATATCCTGATTCAAATGTTATTTTGATTTGTTTTGCTATTGATTCTCCTGATTCTTTAGATAACGTTCAGGAAAAATGGATTTCTGAAGTCCTTCATTTCTGTCAGGGTATTCCTATTATTTTAGTTGGTTGTAAAATGGATTTAAGAAATGATCCTCGTACAATTGAAGAATTGAGAAGAACTTCTCAACGTCCTGTTTCTCGTGAAGAAGGTCAGGCTGTTGCTGATAAAATTGGTGCTATTAAATATCTTGAATGTTCGGCTAAAACTCAAGAAGGTGTTCGTGAAGTATTTGAACATGCCACTAGAGCTGCATTGATGGTTAAAGATAAGACTCAACGTAAGAAGAAGTGTATTGTTTTGTAAAAGGAAAAATGGAATCTATTCCTGGGAGAGAAAAAATAATAATCCTTTAAAAGATGAATTGAACTTGATAGGATAGGATTGATTGGATTGAATTCGCTGGATTGGATTGGATTCGCGTCAAATTAGATATATTAAAATAGACTGGAGAATGAATAAAATAGTAGAAAAGTTTACGGAAAAAATGTGAAATAATGATCAATGAATGTAGAAGTTGAAATTGGACTGGTATTCTATTTATTTCTTTTCATTAGATCTGTCTTTAATTGTTTCTCATCTCATCTGATTTTTTTTTTGCTTTATTTTTATTAATTGTCTTATGTTGCCATTCTTCCTTTTCCTTCCCGATGTTTGTTGATTGTTTGCTATATTTTCTGTTTTCATCCGTTTTTTTTTTTTGCTTTGTCTTTTTTATCTTCTTTTCTGATTTTGAGTTGTTTCTACAAGTTTTTATACAAATTACATCTGTTTATTGCTAAATCTTCCTTCCCTGACGTCTGCCTCCGGCGGCTGGGGCGTAGCCCCAGACACCATGGCTCGCTTCGCTCGAGGTTAAGATCGTATAGTCGTACCCAGGACCTCTCGAGCGAAGCGAGAGCTAAGGGATCTGGGGCTACGCCCCAGCCGCCGGAGGCAAGATCTCCGATCTAATACATTGTAGGTGTGATTCACAGATTTTTTCTTAGTTTTAAGCTAATAACAATATATATATCGATTATTCTTTAATTAATAATCTTGGTTACTTTACCAATGGCCACCGTTTGTCCTTGATCTCGAAGAGTAAATCGACCCAATCGAGGATAATCCTTGAAAGTCTCCAAACAGATTGGTTCAACTGCTTCTAATTCCAAAATAACCATCATACCCTTTTTAGCAAATACTGGTGGTTTCTTTGATTTACGACCAGTACCTTTTTCCAATTTATGAAGTAATGCCGTCAAAGTAACTTCTTCAATAGCAGTATGAACATGCATAACACACGAGTATCCAGTAGTTAAAATTGATCTATGCTCTAAAATTACCACTTGAGCTTCGAATTTTGTAGCCACTTGAACAGGAGTTTTAGATGAAGTGAGAACATAACCAATCTGAACATCTTCTTCTTCAACACCTTTCAATTTGATTCTTGCCTGGTCACCAGAAATAGCACCAGGAACTTCAGCTTCTGTTTCATTATAAACTGCCAACACTTCAACCGGTGTCTTATTTGGCATAAGAATTAAGGAATCGCCTCTACGGATATTACCACTTTCGATTTTACCTTCGACAATAGTACCTAAGTCTTTACCTTTACCAGATACAGGCATCATGAAAGGTGCATTAATCTTACGATCATCAACTTTAAGACTATCCAAATATTCTAAAAGAGAAGGTCCATCATACCAGGGGGCAACATCTTTAGGGATTCTATCTTTAAGACCAGCTCCAGTATATCCTGAAACAGGCATGAAAAATACATCATTTTTGATGTTATAACCATTCAATTTCAAAAATGTAGATAATTTGGTGGTACATTCCTCATATCTTTCCTTTGACCATCCAACAGTAGGGTCATCCATTTTATTCACTACAACAATCAATCGATTAATACCTTGAGTTTTAGCCAATACAGCATGTTCTCTCGTTTGACCACCTTTTTCAAAACCGGTTTCATATTCACCTTTTCTGGCACTAATAACCAAGATTCCTACATCAGCTTGAGAAGCACCGCCAATCATACTCGAAACATACATTTTATGACCAGGAGCGTCTAAAATAGTATATCTACGTTTTTCACTTTCAAAAAATGCTTTGCCAACTTCTACAGTTTTACCTTGATCACGTTCTTCTTTATTAGTATCCATGACCCATGATAAATACCAACCTTGACGACCGGCATCTTTAGCTTCACGTTCATACTTTTCAACTGTACGTTTATCCACTGCTCCAGTTAAGTAAAGCAAATTACCTCCCATGGTAGATTTACCAGCATCAACATGACCCATAAAGATAATAGACATATGTTCTTTACCACCACCGCCAGCTCCAAAAAGGTCGGTGAGAACTTCCTGATCCAATTCTTCTTCTTGTTGTTTTGTTAAAGTATCAGCATCTTGTTTAGCAGTAAGAGCAGCAGCATTAGCAGCAGCAGCAATTGATGCCGGACTAGCAGTACCAGAAGTAGCAGTCGATTTAGGAACAGTACTAGCTGCTTTTGTTTCAGGCTGTTGCTTAGGTTCAGATTTAGTTTCGACAACTGGTACTGGTGTTGATGCTGATGTTGAGGTTGAAGTAGATGGAGTTGACACTGCTGTAGGTGTAGGTGCAGCCGCTACCACAATTGGTTTGGTTTCAGTCTTTGCTTCTGTTGTTGTTGATTCATCAACTTTGTCACCCAATTTTAAAACTTTTGGTTTATTAGTACCAGTGATGATAGATGATGCACTAGGGGTAGCACTAGCAGTTGTAGCACCAGCAGCTGGAGTAATTGGCCTTGATCTTGCTGGTGGAGGAGGCAAAGAACTTTTTTTACTTTGATATTCTTCTAAAGTCATGGTAGATCCATCAGATTGACCTTGATTAATCTGATTATTATTGTTTCGATTATAAGTGGTATTATAACCACCTCGCTGTCCACCTCTTCCACCACGATATCCTCCTCGATTGTTGTAATCATATTGTTGTTGTTGTTGACCATATTGACCATATTGAGGCTGTCCATATGCTACAGGTTGTTGACCTTGTCCGTATTGTCCATATTGTCCTGGTTGACCATATTGACTAGCGCCATATTGACCATATTGAGTACCGGCACCACCACCATATTGACCTGGAACGAAAGGTGTTTGACCAGGTTGAAAGCTTTGAACAGGTTGAAAATTCTGACCAGGTTGAAAATATCTCTGTTGTCCCTGTCCCTGTCCTTGTCCCTGTTGTTGCTGCTGTTGTTGTCCCTGTTGTTGGTCACCACCAACTTGGGCACGTGCCTGGAAATCCTGGGCAAATTTGTCTTGATCAAAATTTCCACTATTTCCTGACATTCTGATTAATAAATCAATAATAAAATAAAATAAAAAACAATACCAAATCAATCAATTAGATCAATCAAATCAATCTCTCTTTGGCCTTTGGACACGAAAATGAAAAAAAAAAAATATCTTGCTCGCGTCCAAAATTCTGCGGAACAAAAACCGAATTTAAAGGAGGGTAACGCTGGTTAAGCCTCACACGCCGCAGTATCTGCGGCTGGTGCCTGTTATTATGCCTCCGGTGGCTGGGGCGGGGCCCGGGGCCCAGCTTTCGCTCTGCCCGAGGGAGGGAGCGGGGAGAAGGGGGGAGAAGCACTAGATTCTCGTCTTTCATAATCAATTGATAGCTCTAATGCTTTGAGACACTGTTCTGTGAGACTATGAACAACAACTATGTCTCCCTTAATACAAGTATTCTCTCCTAACATGAAAGCAGTCTATTGTTGTTCTTAATGAGTGTTTTCCCTTAGCTATTGTCCAAACCGTCTCTACCGGTCGGCATCATTATTTAACCTTCTGATCGGGTATTGCCTGGTTGTTTTCACAATGTGAAATATGCACAGATTCTCGAGCGAAGTGAGAGCTAGGGGGTCTGGGGGCTACGCCTCCAGCCGCCGGAGGCAGAATAGAGATATCATTCATGAAGGACCATTTTTGATTATTGGTTTTGCAGGATCCCAAGGCCCTTGGATTTCATTTTTATATTTTTGTAATCCAAGAAACCAACCAGGAAAAATAAAAGTAACAGCAACTTGTACAACAATCCATACTATAACAGCCCAAATACCACCAATTATAAATAAACCAGTATCAGTTAGAACCAAAAGTACCCCTACTAATAGCCAATGCGCAGTTTGAGATGAAGATCTAACCCATTGAGCAAAAGTTGGTAAAACTCCTAAAATTTGAATTGAATATAATACAAAACAAAATACCGACATTGAATCATTCAATCTTGATGCAAGTACAATTGCAGTAGATAAAGCTAAATTAGTCGATAGCATCAATTTGAAACCTTTGCGAGATATATAAGAATAATCATAGAGACAAACATTAGCTAAACAAAGCCAACATGCAATAGACCAGATCGAGTCAGAAGATATTGATTGAGTTAATGATTTCAAAATTGGTGATAATGATAAAATAGTAAACAGAATTAATACTGATGATTTAACTATAGTAGCTCTATTATGAACCACTTGAGTTCTACTATCCCATAGAATATATCCTGCCATTGTTATTGTACCACTACTAATTGCAAACCAAGAAGGATTCCAACCTCTATTATATATCCCTACAAATACCACCACAAATATAATAATTGAACATAAATGGATCAATATAACCGATGAATCGCCTGCCAATCTCCAAAATGAATATGGTTGTACATTTGAATTTCTCTTCAATTGTGATAAAAATGACACGTCTACAAAGTTATCAGGATATGGTTGTTTGACCCATAATAATTTACGCCATGGTTCATCTATGACTGGCGGTTTTCCCCCAGAATTTAAATCCATACTACTATATTTACATAATCATCTGAGATATATGAAGAATGATATGAACTGAAATCAAGTCAATGGTCAGTTGGTGAAGTCATATATATTGATAATGTCCTTTATAAACATTTTATATCGTACTTAATTCTTTATAAACACTATAGATGATCCTTTAGAAGCATTGGTTCTTGTCAGCCTCCGGCAGCTGGGGCGTAGCCCCAGACCCCATTGCTCGCTTCCCTCGATTAATCCTATTCAGTCACAATCTCAATAACTTGACCTCGAGCGAAGCGAGCAAAGGGGTCTGGGGCTACGCCCCAGCCGCCGGAAGCTGACCAGAGACGACGAGTCAAACTACTAACCTTTATTAGCATTAGGATACTCCTTTATAAGCATACAGAGAATTTCATTAAGTCATGAAATCCCCAGATTCAGCAATAATTCTTTAATTTTTTTTCTCAATATCACTTACTTATTACTTCACTAATTATTTAATATATATATCATTTGAATATCGATTGATTTCATCTTTTTGACGACCCCAGTAAACCCCTCCGTATTCATGAAGGGTTAGGGATTAGCACCTTTTTCAGCTTCACCAACTTTTTACCAGCTTATAACTTATTGTTCTTGTCTTACTATTAAGACTGGCAGTTCATTTTGTATTTATTCATCCATTATTTCTATTATGAATCAATAGTTAATAATAATTATATTTAAATCGATAGTTATATTATTGGCTGCCGACTATTTAAGTAGTTAAAATAGTTCTTGTTGGTCACTTTGTTGTGTATTTCAAGAAATTCACAATGAGTAGAAATCAACAATCATCTCAATATCTACATCAACCTCCTTCTGTATCCCCTGATTTAGTTCCCATTTCACCCTTAAACTCGAGATATGTACCTCCATCATCTCGCGGAAGTACTAGTGAAAGTCCTAATTTAACATATACCACCAGTGCTGGGGGAGGACCCGGTGTCGGCATAAGTCGCGGAAACAGTATCGGTGTTGGCGGCATTGGTGGTGGTGGTTTAAGTGCTATAAGTGGTAGTGATATTAATGAAATCTTAGGGCCAGTTACTTCGGCTTCAATAGCGGCGGCAGCAGCTGCTTCAGGTCCTCCTCCTATTGAAGACCAAATCCCTTCAGTCAAACCAGTAATTGATTCTCATGATCGACTTTGGGCTGAGGATGATGTTCTAGATGATGCAGCTGATTTAGCTCATCGTGTTAAATCAAATGGTAGTTTCTTTGGTCCGGCTCATTCTCGCGCTTTAGATAAGTTAAGAGATGCCCAAATTGAACTAGCTCAAATGACTGCTGAAGCTGAAAGAAAGCATGATCGATCTCAATATCATATATTATGGGAAAAAAGTGATCTTGAATCTCTTCGAAAAGTTCTTTTTGATGAAGCCCATTTTGAACAACTTAGTGGTCATGTGGATAATACAGTTGCAAAACTTGATGAAGTAGCTAAATTCATGAAAGCGGTTGATGAACAGAGTAGAGAATTTTGGAGTAATCTTAATTAAATAGGGGTAAACCTCTTTCAGCGATTCGGCTTGCTTCCTCTCTTCGGTGGAAGTTAACATTGGATCCCAACTGCACCTATTCGGGTTTCTTAATTTGACAATTCTTCTCAAGCTCAGAGTTACACAGAACTCGGCTGAGAACTTACCATTTACGCTTTCGGTTGGTAATGAAAACATAGTGTAGGATTGCTGCATTGTCAAAAGAGTGGCTAGCATTTTTGGACATTTTTCTATTAGCTGGTGACCTTAAATGGGACTTTTTAGTTACAACGGATTATTTCAGTATGCTCCTAAGATCCCATTCCAGCCAAGTTGACAGTGGCCTCTACCACACTCGCCTGTCGACTTTGTATGCTGTCTGGACAAAGCCCAATCAGTGCTGAATATGAACGAAATAAAGAAACCCAAACGAATGATGATTAGCGAATAAAATATAGTTGTAATAAGAATAATAATACTGATAATAATGATAATAATAATAATAATAATAATAATGTAATAGTTTGCAATAAAACATCCATACAATTCCCTCATCTAAAACATCGTACTGAATGTGAAAGAATCATTCATACTGTTATTACTATGCCTAGAATATCCTCCTTTAACATTCTCCTCCAACACTGCTGGATTGGTTGAATCCCTCTTGGAATGTTTGTAAGTAAATCCGATAAATGCCTGCTTTGAGAGAGGCATGCCACGATCAGCCAGGCCTTCAACATGAGTACGTTTATCTATTACTTCTTTATATTTTGCCATATCAGCTTCATTAGAAAAGTCATCAAAATAACCGGCATCTGCTTCGGAATTCAACTGAGGAACAAATGGTGGGTGTGAATCTCGAAGGTGATCCCAGTCTACTTCATTAAAATAAGGCTGTTCTTTAATTTCTTTAAATGATCGCAATCGACGGCTTGGGCTTGTAATAAGTCGTTGGATCAGGTGCCAAGTACGGTCACTGAAAACATACTTCCCATCATCATATTGAGGACGGACTAAAGCCTGCTTCCATTGCTGCAAATTAGCATAAGTTTCATCAGTATTACTACCAGTGAAAGGTGGATATCCAACCAAGGTCTCAAATAACATACAACCAAGGGACCAATAATCAATAGTATGATCATAATTTCGACCTTGAACAACTTCTAATGCCATATAATCTGGCGACCCGACTACACTATTTGCAAAGTTTATATCACTCTGACGAACAGAACGATACAACTTCTGTCTTTCACTCACTGATCTATAAGGCACCGGCATATCTTTAACGGCATCCAATTTAATACGCAAGCTTTCAATCCGCTCTTTTGAAACAGCACCAGAAGCAAGCCCGAAATCAGTCAATTTGATATGTCCAGATGAATCAATTAGAAAATTCTCGGGTTTTAAATCCCTATGAATATATCCTAATTGATGTAAAGCATCTAGACTTGCAAACATTTCACTGATGTAGAATCGAGTATGACGAGGATTCAAAGTTTGCGTATTATTGAGTAAAGTACGGTAATCACCACCGGGAACAAATTCCATAGCTAAGTAAACATTTTCATCATCCTGAAAAGAATAGAGCAATTTAGTCAACCATGGAGAACTGGCAGTTCTCAAAATGTCTCTTTCGGTCAGAATATGGCGGATTTCATCTAATTTAAGCAGAAGTTTTTTGTTAAGAACCTTTAGTGCACAGATTTCTTTTGTATCAGTTTTTCTAGCAAGATATACTTGACCATATCCACCCTGACCTACTTGAGTCAAGATTTGGAAATCACGATACTTGAGTTTCACTCGTCTCTTTCTCAATGCTAGTCTTTCTCTACCTGTATAGATTTTCCATTGAGTTTCGCGTTCTTCATCATCACCAATTCGAGAAAGGTTTTTCTTCATATCTGATAATCGTTGTTTACGTCGATGTGAATAAGTAATGAGGTCCAAATAATAATCAAGGAAATACATTTGTGCAACATTAACCATACGAGTTACCTTTGGGTCTTTAAGTTTGGCATAATCACTGGCAGATAGACCTCCTCCACCACCTATTCCACCTTGACGATGATATCCATAAGGTTCAAAATAAGAATTATTCAATCCTGGAGAATTCTCTTTATTTTTGAATCCGGTAGTTCCATTTGCTAGTTTCAAATTTCCCAACTGCTGTTGGATTATAGTTGTATCATCTGTAGCAGGCGAATGATAAGGAGATGATCCAGTATGATTATTATTGTTATTTGGAATCCTTAATGCCTTGAGACTATCAGTAGCAGCCGAAGTAACACCACCAATGAATTCACTCAATCTAGTAGGTGATGATTCTCGAGAATCCGCATAGAAACGAGTAGGTGATGATGACATTTGAAGAGCTAACTACAAAAGAGTTAGTAACTCGCACAGAATCATTGAAATTATCTTAATACTTACCAACCACACAAACAAAAAAGATTTGACTACCACAAAAAAGTGGGATTTGAGATTCAAGTATTTTCAAGTTTCAAATTTAGGATCAAAAGAATTAACAGAATCAAACAGCGAGAACTTCAAACTTGTGGGATATTTCAATGAAAAATTAATAGATTCACTTGTCACAAATATACTTCTTATATATATATACCACTATAAACTCTGATTGATGTTATGAGGAAGAAACTAAGTTCTCCGATGTCGCCCAGATTGGAGAAATGTAAACAAACATGATCGACGCGTTTTATGCGGCGGTTAGTGGTGGATTGGTTTAGTGATAGAGAGAATGAATTATCACAATATCGGGGTTTTACCACTAACACGTTGCTACGACTAGACCCGTAGCTCGGTTGCTAGAGGTTAAATTCACAGACTCGTTCAGTTTGAGATAATGTAATGAATTTATTCGCTTGCTCGAGTTTGAGACAATGTAATGAAATCATTTAGGACCAGTTCGGTGTTGACTTCCAGGAAAGTCATACAACGAACACTTAGACAAAACATTCACCTGTGAGTTACTTGCTTACGTGATTAATGTGTAATATTACATAATATCAGTATTGCGCTTGGATTCGTGGATCGGGTGTGTAAACCACCAAGGTGAGTAGGAATCGAAAGTAAGATCATGGGCACTTGGGAAAAATTAAAGATAAATACGAAAATGGTTTCAGGAATGGTTTCGGGAATTGTAAAGGCGTCCCACAGCTACCACTCCTATACTCTTTTGATACTATGAAGAGCAAGAATTTTACCTGATCCAACAGCAATATTGTTCCCTCCAGGATGTAAAACCATGCAAGTAAGCTGTCTAACACCCATATTATAATTAATCGATATACCATGTTCTCCAGCATTTGCTAAATCATAAATTCCTGCGCTGGTAGGGCTAGCATATCCAACTCTAGCAGATGATGATGATAAAGATGATGGCCACAAGCCGTCATCACCACCGGCACTAGCACCAGCAGCACCACTATTACTACCACTGCCATTTGCCCCTGTTAACGAAACAGAATTCAATGTAATAAGAGAAGCTTCACTACTTCCAATTAATCGACCTTCATCTGAAGGAGGAGTATATCCACAACCACCACTAAGAGATTGAATGTTATATGATTTCCACCATCCATTACCTACAGCAACTACTTCACCATCATATACACCAATATCCTTTGTCACTATCCTGCCAATTGGTCCCGAAATATATATTGTTAATAACCATTGACCACTACGCCAGTCTAGAATACGAATTCGATTGCCTGCCTCTAACACAACTACTCTATCACTATCAGTAGCATCCCAAAATCGAACAATTTGACCGGATCCACCAAGCAAAAAAGATCTTGGTATGCCATCTTCCCATATCAACAGAGTTTTATCATCACCAGTCGATGCCACAATACCATTGGGACCAATATCAAGAGAATTTATGAAAGAGTCATGTCCTCTACCACCCTCTAATTTAGTGATTTGTTGTGTACGTAAATTAAGTAATGATATTGAAAAATCCGGATGAGCTGCTGCAAGATAATCTCCTCTGAAGCAAACTTTTAACGCAGGTGAACCCAAATGTTGGAAAGCACACTGAAAGCCCATTAATGCTGGAAGTATATTTTCATCATAATAACCTTGTTCATTTGGAATGGAATTTGAAAATTCAGGAGTTAAGATCGTTGCTCCAAGTGAATGACCATAAGCAATTGAATTGTTCTCATTCCAATCTAAAGATAGAATAGGACTGGGTAATTCAAATCTATAAAGTTAGTGAAATCTTTCTCTCGCTCTAGCATTGGCAATTGTACGAGAAGGCCCGGATCGATTTACACGCTTAAGGGAACTGCCATTTCACATGAAACATGTATGTCACATACTCTACAACAGCCGGATCGATTTGTCCTTGGAATTTAAGCGGTATCCGAGGGAGAATCATGTATGATGAATCATTTTCATTATTAATATCCATTTCTGAAACCATGCTGAACACAAAAATAACATTAAATATATTGATTGATAGAGGAAGAAGAAGAAACTTTCAATTCGAGCACCAAAACGTGATGAAGTGCGGCGACATGTTCACGAAATATTACTAATTAATTACATAAGCTAATACTGGAGTGCTGTTACCTGTTTGGGGTTAGCCTGCAGATCTACCCGCTAAGATCTCTTATCAGATAAGAGTCTTCTCGCTTGAGAGTTTAATCTGTGCTTCAAACGGTTGGTCTCTAATCCTACTGGAAATTAAGTAGTCCTTTCCATATATAATTTAATAATTTAATACCTAAAAATATTTAATTATTTACTACAAAAGCAACTAATGAACAATAGCCAAAACAAATTGGAAGTCTGTAAGATCTTTCAAGGCACTCCAGAACCAACAGGAAGATCAACAACATTAGAACTGCCATAATTATTGGTAGGAGTAGCGAAATTGATTTTCTTGTTTAGAGGATCTAAAACTGCATAAACATTTCTGAAAAGCTGGTCTCCAAGAATATAGTTACTGGTATCGGAAGGTGAAAATGCTAAAGCAATAGCATCTGAGGGAATATAAGATGGTACCGAAGTTCCATATAGATAATCAATAGGGACAATCAAGTCAGTACTGGGGATATGTGCCTCAAAATCTCCCATCTTAACGGTGACAGAAAATGATTCAACATTTGTACCTTGAGGTGCCCAGTAGTTGCCGTTACTGTCCTTAGTGAATCCAGTTAACTGCTGACCAATTTCTTCAACGAGTTCGGATGGAACGCCGCTGGTTGGGGAACCGGTGTCAAGAACAAAGGGACCTCCAGAACCTGAAATGGCTTTACCCCCGTTGAGAGAGAATGACTCAACATCTAACGCATAATAGACATAGGTGTCTTGTACTTGGGAGACGTCAAAAGTGGTAAAGTCACCGGTGTACTTGTCAGTATCGACTCCACCGAAGATGATCCCACCACCAACTCCTCCTGATTGCAAAAATATGGAGAAGCCTGGATTGGTGGTTATTTTCTGATTGTAATAAACGACTGGGAGTGTATCATATACTTGATTGTTTGTTTCATAATACTGACCCGGGGATAATCCAACGATTCCGGCAACAGCAGCTCCTAGGTTATAATCATCGACCACACCAATGGAAAAATCGCTGACGGTAGCGTTTCCTATTGAAATGGTATCTTGTCCCCATTCACCGTAAACAGATCCGGCACCATAATCACCTTCAAAAGATTGACCCTCGTCTTGATAAGTGGTAGACTGCGAAGGATCAAATTGAGGGGCTCCATCATCTGTGGTAGAAGGACCATATACCCAAAGATAAAAAGATCCAGTATCAACTGCTACTTCAACATCTTGAGGAGGTGTTCCAACACCAATGTTGGTAAGATAAAAGTTAAAGGTGTTATCAAGATTAACAGAATCTGGAACCTCTCTTTTGGAGATGGATGAAGGTTTAGTGCCTTTCACAACACCATGAAAGTCTAGACTGATAGCAGAGGTTCCGTCTTGAGTTGGAGCAGCAAGAACCATTCCAATCAGGGCCATTGAGGTGACACTAGTAGCAGTGATAGTTTTCATGATGATAGAGAATATGAGAAATATTGAGAAATACTGTTCTTGACTTTTTTTTGCTATTTATTCGAATGCTTTTACAAATTCTCTAAATCATTCTGTCTCTAACTCATGCCTTCTTATAATATTTTCAATATAGTACATAAATGGGAATGACAGATTGATAAAAACCCACGTCTGAAAAATTGTAGATCTACGGCATTCGTTAGATATTTACAAATTTGCCATTTGCATTTACAGTTTATCACGAATCTTGGTCGATATCTTGACGATTTTCGTGTGGTGCTTACTGAAAGTTACGAAGCCTGGGAGGGCCTTGGGGCCGTATCTCGATGATCATGGCATGCAAAGTTTATTTAAAGTTCTACACAATAATAGGCAGCATCGATTGCATTAGATGCCGTATGTGATTAAATATCGAAGAATGAGGAGAAGATAGCCATAGAAGTGACGGCCGTTCACTGTTACCCGTGATGGCCTCTGTCTCTAGAGGTTTCCGACCTCTTTTCTTCAGAATTTATTTAAGCGTAACTGGACCACAAATATGAGGGTCAATTAATGGACTGTCAGCTTGCAAGGTTTCAAGATAAGTACCATTGATTTGGCCTTGGGGTCGACCTTCAGCAGCCAGGAGGAGGAGAAAGAGAAGAACACAAAAGACCACAAAAAAAGTGGCATCTCCCTGCTAAGGTCACAGTCAGATCAAGTAAAATCATGAATTAAGAAGCATTATTATTCCCTCATCTAATGATGATATCATATATATCTGATATACCGTTTCTACGTGCCGTATCTCCAAAAAGCAAATATTAAGGTTCGAGAAGGTTCAAGATATGTTATCTTTAATCGGCAAAAATCTATCACTAAAGGTAATCTTACTTCACAAAGACGGAAATTTAAAAATATTTGGATATTCCAGTTATTTCCTTTCAATTGTATGAGAAACGGCCCGTTGTTTACCTCCGTACATTATATAATTGATATTATTTGTTTAATGCGAGAATGATAAATAGAAATTCCGTACCGATGACGACACCGGCAGTGCGAATTGAATCATAAATATCAGAATTATTGAAATCTACAAGTAGTGGAATCCAGAGAAAAGTTTCAATACCACTTCCACAAAATGCAGTTACCCCTCACCTCTCACTAAGTTACATCACACTGTTTCTGCAGGAATGAACACTTCAAATTTTTAACAGACTTTGTCGCCTAAAAATTGTATCTATACTCAGAGCCTTTCGGGTTTATTTCAGCGAAACTTGAAGCAATACTGACATTCTAGTTGAAACATGTAATGAAAGGAAGTGTTCTCCGGAGCTCCCCTCCCTCCCCTCCCCTCCTCTCCCCCGCCATTTACCCCTGAGAATGCAAGATTTGTCATCATTGACTAAGCTTAAAGCCTCACAAACAAATCAACCGCTTCAATATTTATTAGCAACTTCATGTTCTTCATATATCATATTTACTAAAACATTCCCATGGAGCATGGTAGGACGAATCAAATATACCTGTAGAGAATGGAAGATTTATTACAGAAGGTATGTCGGATTATTTGACGCGACTTTTGAAATGGTCGCGCCCCTCTGATGAGTGGAACTTGCGTGGAGATGTTAGTTGCTGGACACTCTTTAACCTAGAGCATTGCGGGCTAGTGGGATCTGGGACAGTGCCCCGGCGGCCGGAGGTATCACCAAGCATCTGCTTTTGGCGTGGTTTAGGATCTAACATGTTTTCTTTTTTATAGGCTGGAAGTCAAGCAGTAACGTTTGCAATCCGATCTGGGATATCAATAGCTAGTGGATATGCGTTTCGATCATTGTCAAAGTTTCTGGATAAACTCCCCGAAGGTGATAAGCTTTCATTAAAAGAAACGAAGAAGCGTCTTGAAACTAAAATTCAGATCATTACCCCTGCTATTGATTTGATAGCTTTAATAGCAGCAAGAGGAAATACATCATTGGATAGTACACTTGAATTAACAAATGACTTAAAAGAAGATATTGATGAATATGACAAGAAAATTGATGATATCAATCGTCTAATCGAATCGGTTGGGTATCGAAAACCACAGCAATCGCATGTAGAACTTAATAAGGTTGAGAAGTCTACGAAAGAACTTTTAGCCAGAATTGAAGAAGCTATTCCGTTGATCTCTTTAGCACTCACTACATCTGGTGCTAATCTATCTTCAAGTTTGCCTGATTCAGTTTCTCCTGGAAGGTTGCTTCAAGCATCTAATTACCTTTCTATAGCAGATAGCCAATTTCAGTTGCAAATAAAATCAAACTCTAGCTCTCATCCACAACCAGTTCAAGTAGGGCCAACTTTTACATTAGTTTTATATTCAATTTTTCATGGCACATCTATAACTCATAGTGATACTACTTGGAAAGAAGATTATGCCAAGTGCAAAGTTAGTCTGTGGAGGGTGACTGGAACTGGAACTGATACTGGAAGCAGAGCTGGCAGTGGCAGTAGAAGATATAGTAACACGGATGGGATCGAGTATCGCTACGAACTTAAAATTAAAGAAGATCTTGATGATGGTAGATATCATGAGGAAGGAACTGTTGTTCGTGAAAGAACACTGGATGTTTCGATTTTCACAAGATTATTCTTTTCTGCTTCAGGAAGGTTGTTAGATATTGAGGAAGCAAATACTCCCGTACTAGTATTAAAATTGAATAGTGTATTCCAAACTCAACAAAAAACAGAACTGCATAGTCGAGTAACTGATGAGGACGATCAATTTTCTCGTGATGGTGGAGCTGAATGGCTTGCATTTGAATTATATAATAATGAAGATGAAGGCAGTAGGTCCTATGAAGATGACGAAGATGATGTTGAAGAAGTAGATTCTTTTGGAGATGATGATGAAGAATCAGAAGAAGTTAACAAAGATAAAAATAATAGTTCGATCAACAATATCTCTTCCCAGTCCATCAGCTTGATTAATGAAATGAAAAATCTTACTCTGAATCAAACTGACCCCCTATTGTATCCAGATTCCAGCAAACCTTCTCTTTCTCTCTTGGAATATTTGATTCGCCTAACTGCATTACAAACTAATGACCAGACTTCAATTTATAATATTCAGGATGAACGTATCACCCTATATCTTCGTGACGAATCAGGTAATAGTCATTCACAGTCGGCAGCAGCGGCAGCGACAACGGCAAGCAGTGGCAGTGTCCTGGGTAATGGCGATGGTGATCGAAGCGTATTTTTTCGATCGCCGAGTTCTTCTCCTATATCCACTAAATTATCACCCAATAATTCTTCACATTCAATCCGACGACACCGTCGTTATATTTCCCATTCGCCAAGTGTACTATATTCGTCTAAGATACAACAAAGGTCACCTAGTACATTGCATCCTAATACTAAATCACTCCGACATAGACCATCCAATTTTCCTATTGCGTCAGGCACTCCTCAACTACCACAAACCCCTGGATCGTCGGAGAGATCCCGACAAAAGAGGAACGAAAGCAGAGTTGTCTCACCATCATTAACTCCCTGGGAAATAGATCGAATGCAACAGAACCCAATTCTTCGAAGAGTCATAGATGATTCAAATGTCGATAGTCCTTTACGTCGTAAGGCAGCAGTGAACAGAAATCACAAATAATTCTATGCCTCCGGTGGCTGGGACGAAGTCCCAGACCCCAGGGCGAGATATACCATCCACCGACTCTTCACTGTTGGAGGTAGGAAGATCGCAATTAGATACTATTAACAGCAACCACCAGAGGCAGAAATAGGCAATAGAGATTTTATTTCTTCACATTTATTCTTTACATACACTCGTGACACATTAGAATTTTTTTTGGTTTTTTACATAGTTTATTCAGCAAAATAATTCCACATATCAGGGAGAGACCCAACCGAACCAGTAATTGGTTCAGTCACAGCTGTAGCAGCCAAATGAGAACTGATTCCTCCAATTGAAGAAGCAGGACGATCAGCAACATCTGAACCAGGACCATTACTATATTCATTCAAACCTTTAGGAAGGAAAGAAGAATAAAGATATGAAGTGGTTTGAGGAGTTGCAGCTTCTTCAACAATAGATGTACCACCATCTGATGGTAGAGCAAGATTAGATTTAGCCGAAGCTTCACTAGCAGCGGACCAATCCAAATCTTCAGAACGTTCATCAACATTATTTGAAGTAAGGAAATCAAACCAAAGAGAAGGTCTATTACCATAGACACCATCACCGTTATTGTTACTATTATATAAATTTCCATTACTGTCAAAAGTATCGAAAGATGATAAAGCAACATAAACATCTTCATTTTCAGAATTATCAACAAGAGTAGGATTGTGTTGTTGTTGTTCCCGTAAATCAGATGATAACACATGAGGAGCATCAGATAATATTATTCGATGACCGACGGATGGGGAAGAAGGAGAAGAAGAAGAAGAATTAGAATTAGGAAGTTGTTGTCCATCTTGTTTATTTAGAGAAGGAACATTCCAATCATTAGAAGAATCATGAGGAGAAACAGAAGAAGGAGAAGTAGAGGAACGATCATGATGATTATTGGTGATAGTAGCAGTAGCAGTTAAAGCTAACCAGTTATCATCTTCATCATGTGAATACGACTCAGTAATAGGAGATATATCATTATCACTAGAACCAATACGACCACGAATATCATTACCACTAGAATAACCATCATCAATAACATTTCTACGGAATTGATTCGAAGAAGCAATACCAGTTAAAGGTGGATTATGACTTAAAGAAACAAAACTACTAACATTTGAAGAAGGTTGACTATAATAATGACTATTCAACGAAGGTATATTTGAAGTTGAAGCAGAAGCAGAAATGGTATTTTCAGGAATGAACAAAGGGGCAGAAGCTGAGGATGAACCGACTGATCCTATAGATACAAGAGAAACATGAGACCCATTTGCACTTCTTATACCACCACCAAGAATACCAACACTAGTATCAACAGTAAGAAGTCCATTACTAGGAGGAGGAGAAACTTTTGATAATGAAGAAGCTCTTCTAGAAGATGAAGAAGTTGAAGGGGTTCTTTTATTCTTCACACAAGTACAAAGTGAATGGTCAATAGAACAAGGGCAAGTTGGAGTATGAATAGCTGGTGATGCCAAAGATGGAGAAATAGAACCATTTCCACTTGCAGCAGAAGCCGATAAACCACCACAATTACATTTTGTATGTAATAATCTTGTTTTTCTAGCTTCTCTACAATGGGAACATTGAGTAGTAGGACGACCTTTTGGTTTAATTAATATCAAAGGTTGATCAGTATGTCTACAAGTGGATACTCTATGACCTCTTATACACCTTTCACAGGCGTATTTATTACCATCGATAAAAACCATGATGAAGATAAGGATATGACGATAGATCGGTAGATTATTTAGATGTACTAATAGATATTAACAAATAGATCAATAGATGAACTGGATTTGAATGGGTCTTAGGATGAAATTGGATAGATCGAGAAAATACTGACAACCAACTAGTTTCCCTCGATATTTAAGTCTTCTCGGTATTTCTTATTTTTCAAAAATCTTTCTTAATTCTTTTATTATTATTCTTATCTCTCTTCTCAAGCCCGACACCAAAAAAACCTGGGGCACTTAATACACACGTGCAGAACTGCACTATATGATGGCCCTTACAGGCAAGCCTTCTCTACGCCGCTAGCAGCGTGTAGAAACCTTCGCTATTGCGAATTTCAACAAACTAATAATCTTCAGCTAACTCTGACTCCCACTGAATGGTAGGTAATAAACAAAAAAAGAGAAGAGAAAAAAAAAAAAAAAAAAAAGAGAAAGAAATCTAAAAATTCGAAATGGGAGAAATCATTCTGCTTTTATTTAGTCCCATTAATGTGTGTGCATCTGTAAGGTGCTAGGTAGGAAGTGTGCATTTCAGTGAGTGGGAGATTTGATTAACTTAGCGTAAGTAATAGTCTGACTATCTCTGTGTGTGGGAGGAAGTTAAGGGCTGATTATCACAGTGATGTAAGTCTGCGTATAATGTGTGGGAATATGTGGGTATTTGTGAATTTAGTATGGGTTAGTTAGAGGAGAGTGTCGGTGTGTGGTTAAGTATGAGGTGAGAATGAAGTTTTTTTCTGGCCCTGACCCTTAGAGAAAGAAGAAACTAACTGAACAACTAGAACAATATCCTTAATGGGAGGAACATCGCCGTGCTAAGCCGCCGCAACAAGGTAGTTTGTAACTTCCAGTACGTAAGTATTGTATAGTACAGAAGGTACAAAGTAGTTAGTTAGTTTACATACGTAACAATACTTATCAACTACGCACGTCAATAAGTTTAATACAGGTTAGTACAATTGTTAGTAAGAAAAGTGGTACTACTAATTCGAGATCAAATGATGGGTAAAGTAACTTAGCTATAACTGTAAGTTACTAATTTGGTTCTAGTTAAATACTTCTACTCTCCTTACCGAGCGGAATGTTGGCCGAGAAATAACACCAAGTAGGAAAGAAAGATCTAACTACATTTCAGTTTTAAATTTAGTTAGACCTTTGTAATAATCTATGACGGAGGATGATTTTTTTTTAGAATTCGGGTATGTAAATTATTAATCTAACAACGTCACTAATGAATTTAACCGTAATGACAATAGCTACTCTAGCGGGCTTAGCCACCCATCCCCACTACACCTCCCTGATGATCGGTTCATCCATGTAGCAATTATGCCTCGGGCGGCTGGGGCTACGCCCCAGGCCCAGGAGGCTCTCTTTGCTAGCTCGAAGTAAAGATTGTGTTGTCGGGGTTGTTCTTGTAGAACTGATAGAGACCAGGGCCCGACAAATGTTACGGCAAAAAAAACAAAAAACACCTAAAGGCTTTTGGTTAAAACCAAAAAATTATCCTCGGTAAATTCGATTAATTTTATTTTCTTGTTTTGGAACAAAACTGAAGGAAGTGGTGGTTTGCCAAACGTAGGTGGTATCTGTAAGTAGAGATTTACTGGTGGACTTAACTCGTAATCTCCTGCTCCTCCCCGCAGGTAATCCTATTTCGGATCTCTTTCTGTCTCGATTAAGTATTGGTTGTATTCTGTAAGGACCTTAACTTACAAAATGTAAGTTATGTATGTTACCACAGGTTAAAATCGCCATCGATCGAAATCTAAGTAGAACAGGAAATTAGGGCTACCAGCGCATAAGCGACTGATACTGTTAGTACGCAGCCGCCGCCCAATGCAGTCAGTTGAAACATTTAAACTAACAATTATATGGGGCCAGACCACGGCTGACGATTGGCCACTGACAATCTGACAATCTCAAGGTTGTTGTCACAGATTCGGCTAACATCTCCCGTTCAGTGACATCCCTCCTCGCCTGCCCACTGTATCAAGAATGCCCATAATTCGCCGAAAACAACATGAACGAACGGCTTTATCACAGGAGTCATATATGTAAATCGAACCACAAACACCTATTTTATCCAACCATCCTAACTGGGCGATGGCGGTCAATCAACACACACGCCCAATAGAGTTGATTTTTTGCTTCTTTCGTAAGAAGTCGCGTATAACTAATTCAGTTTACAATAACGTTAGTTATAGATCTCCACAACTTTATCAATTAACTATCAAAGTTTATCCTGTGGGTCAAAATGATCGCGGTGGCTCAGCCTGTTGGTTCGCCGGTATCATATCGTAGCTGCAGACTGACTGACCGGTTGATTATATAATTGAATACATTTGATAATTAAATATTATCATGAACCAAACAAAGAATACCTTTCAGGTACTTGTGAAATAACAGACAAAGGTCACCTACTACACCTATCATGGTTCATATTTCTCCGAGTCTTTCGGCAAGGCCCGTAATTAGCTCTGACCTCCAACGGCTGGGGAGTTTTCCAAACACCATTGCTCGTGCTTGGCTCGGGTGAAATCCATACTGTTTCTTTACTGTGTAGTGATAGCTATAACATGAGTCAAAGCCAAGGGGGAATAATTGGGATAGCCGGATACACTGAGGGCTCACGGACAGTTACGTCACGGAAAAAATAAGCAGTGTTGTACTCTATTCTAGTGGTTTCTTTTGCGTAAGATGGCCCGTGCTTGCTCGCAGATAATATTAAAAGCTTATAACTTGCACGTACATGCAGTAGCAATACTGCAAACATGGAAAACATGCCGCCCAACAACGGGACGCCAAACTTTTCGCTAACAATAAGTTAACGTTAAACTTAAATGCTGACCAGCCTAACGTCTAACGACTTGACATGTTCTGATATATAACATTAACGAAATACATCTATTATATTAAGTTATATCCTATCTAACAGAGTTTCCCTAACTACTAGAGCCAAAGGCAACATCCCCATCTTACCAATTGACAATTGCAGACTACATAAGGTTACATATATAATTGCATAATGAAATTTTCACATCTCATAACTGCATTATAACTATAAATCAATTCAATAAATAAACCACTATGTAACCTGAGAGCTTGAATATTCAGAGGAAAAACGTTAGACTTTTAAGTTAAGCTCCCCCTCCTTCCTCTGCATTATTCACAGCCTTTGACAGTTAGCTGACTTAAATATTACTATATTTGTTTTTATTTCTCCATTCTCGTCAATATTGATCGATCTATTTCTTTTCCTAATTTTGTTTTAAACAAATTATTAGCCGTGAATCAAATATTTTTCACTCATTGTTATCGCAACTGAATATTTTTTTACATTTCATTACAATTTGTTACATTTTAAGTGTCTGCATATAAAACATTGAATTAAAGTTAAGTAGTCTACTGTCACAACTGTAGGGGTATAGTTCGGGTTATTTTTATGCAAGTTTATACCACTTAAGCCCTAAGTTATTTGAGAGATTTTATTGTACATATTGAAGGTAACAGGTGAAACAGGGTTTCTGTTTCACTACCTATAGCTTTTAAAGCCTTTGTTCTTCTCATTTAAAGTTACCCTTTTTGAAATACGGCGTTTTTAAGTGACTGCGATCTACAATTTTAATTCTGCATATATCATTTCAAACCGTGAATTCTGTGACTTTTCTAGCCTAATATGGAAATCACCGAGGGCAATCTTGCATAAAATATGTTTATGACGTCAATAGTCTACATTAAAACGGCCGCTTACATATATGCAGGAACTTAAGCCCTGAGAGTTAGTTGCCCGAAAACTAAAGAATGGGTCCGGGGCAAAAAATCTCCAGGTTCCCACTTGTCTGCTGTATCTCTCGCCTTCATTTGGTATCCCCAGACCCCTAAATCTCATTACGATAGAGAACTTCGAGGTGCCCAAATGCGTCCTTTCGTTTCACCTTGCGTATCTGATTTTCTGTCCTAAACTTTCCTATCTGGGGAACGAACTGTTATGTAAGTTGCAGACTCCCCGTAGCAGAATTGTTAACTTGCCAATTTCTGTCTGTCTGTTAGATCGAATGTTTTTTGTCTTCCTAATTGGAATTGCGCTGATATGGTGAGTTAATCGAAGCAGCCTGCCCACCCTACTTGCTCTCGTATTTCGCCGGAGAAACAGAATTGCGCGGTAATAGGTAAATTAACCTATCTAAGGCAAACATCAAAATCTGTTACACCAGTCGAGAAAATCATTTGTTTACCTTAATCTAGACTTCCTCGGTTGCTGGAGACAGAGACACCCACATTGAGTATATCCTGGATCCTGGGAAGATGACGAAAATATCCTTATAAGCAAACCATTACTGTGCCCCCTGGTGTTTGGGTCTGTATGATCTATGATCCACGAAGTGGAATTACTTTCGAAAAGAAATAGAAATTGAATAGTAATTTAATTTTATTCAATATAACCATATTATTTTGTGGATTATTTGAATGGATCTATTGTGAATACGACCAGTTCATATCATAGATCCTTGTAAAGGACCTTCTTGATTATACGATAATGCTACTCCAGGATACGAGACGAGTATTTGGTTTTAGACTTCTTCGTAATATTCATCTTGGATGTTGTTTGTTCGTTTCGGAGAAACTCAGTTGGATGCCACTGTTGTAGAGAATTATTTTTCATCCGTATTGAGGAATCATATCTCTCTGAGCTGATGAAAGTAGTGGATTTTCTTCTTCCACTTCTGAGCTCGATCTGAATCTGGATCGTAGGCGAGAGCCAGGAGTCTAGAAGTTCGCCCTTAGGCTCAAGAAGGAAAGCGGATTTACCGCAGTGAGACATTGCATATTGAGCAGAAAATCGGCCAGAAGTGAGCCAGGATGATGGTGGCCATGAAGCTCGCATAGCTCTATTTTCTTAGTTGTTTCTGGTAACTCGAGAAGATCCAAAAATCGTAGGCAAACCTGCGGAGATGAATGGTAAGAACTACGGAGTTCAAGTGTAATCTGGGTTTTAGCGTTTCTACATTGCTATCTGATTTGAGATAGTCTCCAAATCCAACAGGACTGTGCAAAGACTTTCAATCTCGTACAACATATACGCCCTGTAGCTTCTCATCCGCATCTGGACGTAACACCAGACCCGAACTCTTGGTCCGCTCGAGAAGTGATAGTGGTGGTAATGGTCTGAAGCTGAAATAAGATATGTTCCTATTTTCTTTTTAATGTACCTTAAAAAACCGAGACTTTGACCCAATTTTCTTGCCGTATTTGCAGAACAATATTCGAACTGGAATCATTAATATTGCTATGCCTCCTATTACTAATCCGGCCCAATTTGTACCAAGTTAATTAAACATGACATTTGCAATCAAAGGAAACACAGCTCCAGATGCTGAGCGAACAAATGTAGCAGCTGCCAAGGCTGAAGCTGCGTAAATCAAATAGCTATCAACGAGATAGCAGATGGCTGGGTGGAAGATTGTTAAGATCCCGAAACCAGTGAAAATACCCGATAATGTTGGAACTATCCAGTGGATTTTATCTGGATAATTTCCCAGCCAAGTAAACCAAAATATTCCTATAGGAAACGCGATTGCTCCGGCAATCATGGCAGGCAGTCTATCTTCTGGCATCGCTTTACCACATTATTTGTAAGTATCTTTCGATATCTTGGCTCAAAAAGATAATTGAGAGCTGATGCTCCTGTAAAAGTTCCCAAAATAAGTCCAAAATATGGTAATTCAGCCATGCCTGCTTGAAATCCATAACCGGCATATACTATCGGATATGCCTCAAGCAAGAGATATAAAATCCCATAGATAAATCCCGTATAAATATTGATGAGAATCAAAATAGGTTCAGTAAATAACATTATTATTGGACGAGATATAGTTTCGACAACTATTTGACGAAGGTCAAGTTCCATATCTTCATGTGGTGCATATATTGCCCAATTGCTTGTCAGTTTCCGAAGTGTCTTTGCTTTAGTAACCAGAATAATAGGGTGATATGTTTCTTCCACTAGAAAAATATCAACAATCAATCCTATGCTACCCATGATTCACTTGATCTCCATCCTAAATGGGAATGAGATAAAACCCCTCCTACAATTGGTCCAGCAAGTGAACCACCAAAGTTGCTGCCATATAGATGACTACAGCTCTTCCTCTATCGGCATTATCAAACATATCAGAAACAGCGGCTACTACGACTGCCAATGGAGCAGCACCGAGGAATCCGGCAAAAAATCGACATAATATGAGTGTTTGAAAATACTTTGCGGTAGCACCACCGAAAGAGCAGATTATGAATCCTAACAAGGATAGAATTACTGGTATTCTGCGTCCGTATAATTCTGACATTGGGCCCCATATGATAGGACCAGAGGCGAAGCCAATAATGAACAGTGAAGTTCCAAGAATTGCTGCTAATTCACTTACATTGAATTCAGCGACGTGTCGACTAGATGGGCTAAAGACAGCTGAAGCAAATGTAATATAGAGAGAGCTGACATTTAAACTGAAAAATGTAATAAATTTTCTTTTTGATACCCAATTGTACGGATGGACCGGGTCATCGGTTCCTTCAAAATCTACTTGATAGTCTTCTCTATTGATTGAAGATAAAAGTGGAGGGAATTCACGGCCTCTTCCAATAGTTGGTAGTGTTGGATTGGAAACGTCTTTCAGTGTTGAGGAATTTGATGATGTTGTAGGCATTCTAGAAGTAATTTCTGACGTCTCTTCTATTTTGTCATCGTTAGTATTTTTGACCTCTTGTGATAACCCAGGATTTAATTCTATCGTTTTAGACATCTGATTTTCTTCATCATCAGTAAACACTTTTCCATTTCGAATCATGTAGAATTAGCAAATAAAGAAAATCGGGTAACATTGAACATCTTTGATTCAAACTCACTTCTTGAAGTTGAAAGTACGATCATCATTCTTCTTCTCTGTTAGAATCACTTCGTAGAGTTCGGGAGATACGATGATTCTTCTTCTTTCGGTTCAGGCGATAACGTCAATTTAAGCATATATCACTCATGTAGTTAGTTTGTAGCACATATCACTCATGTGATTAATTTCTTCTTCAACGTCATGTTATCCGGCTATTCACTTATGATATCACAATTGGCAATTAAGATTTAGTTATTCTCCAGTTTACGTCTTTCCTGCTTCGCTTTCTAACGTATCTGGACTCCAGTAACTTTCATCAGAATCGTGCTGATGTGAAGCAGGTACTGACTAAAGCTCGTCCCTTTTCGGTGATGATCTGCGTGAGTTATACCACAGACGTTATACGGCTGTTAAAGTTGACGCTGCACCTCTAGTGACGTTAATCGTGAGCGATGAAGTTGATAAAAACAAATATCCTATGTATGGTGATTAGCTGACGTTATCTGATATCATAACAAAGATATGATTAACGTTAACCAGATTAGAAGAAAATCCTTCTTCTAATTAAGCGGAACAAAACATATTCAGAAAATTGCTAAAACAGCTATCACATGGTTAATTATATTTTCCTAAATTAATGCCACTCCGTAAACCTGTCAGAACAGGTTTTAGCCGGAGTTCTAATATCTGAAGGTACAGCTAATTCTTATAAGATAAATAAAGAACCTTAACATAGACCCTGAAAATATTAATAGATGGTTATATAAATACATCAGGATATATATAATAATATATAACATATGTATCACGTTCTGAAACATACGCCTATCTTCAGTAACAGTAACGTTAACCCCTGAATAGTTATCAGCCAGCCGTACTCAGTAGGAATATGCAGGTCTAATGCCGCCGACAATCCCCTATCGGAGCGCTATCGATATGCCCTCTCCTCGCTCAGTGAGAGTCAGCCACTAAAAGTTCGAACCATTATACCCCGTGATATTATGATAATCCTGAGGCCCATCCAGCTTATATTTTTAGTATATTTTAAAAAGATACTTGGAGAGATATCAGAAATTGTGTTTAAGAGTTCTTGTGGCGGAGAGGGGTAACGAAGATCACGACTAAGCTTCTATGACCGAAAACTTCGCCACAATCTTTCTGACTAGAGATAATTGACAGATAAATTTCTATGATCACCAGGATTTCTTTCTCCGGGTGTGTTACACTGTCACGTTTGGCAGGGTTTAGTGGGGTACAGGATGAGAAATGATCATCGATCTTTAACTCAATTTGTATATGCTTCCATTAATCGGACCGATATAATCTCACTATACCCCACGCAAAACAAGTAATATATAAACACCAATATTTCGAGTATACTTTCTCTATGAATTCATTTCAAATTTGGAAAATAGACAAGTGTTTACTGTAATTTATTCTTATCTAAATTTAATTGTTAAATCCAAAGACTTTTTTTGTTTCAAAAAATGGTGTTCTCATTCTTCTCCAAAGGTACCGAATCCGTTACGGAGTGGTGGAAGGATGGCACAGTTTATCAAATTTATCCATCTAGTTTTAAAGATTCCAATGGTGATGGCATTGGAGATATTCCCGGAATTATTTCTAAATTAGATTATTTGAAAAGCCTCGGTGTTGATATCGTTTGGTTATCCCCTCATTTTAAGAGTCCTCAGAAGGATATGGGTTATGACATCTCCGATTATAAAGATATTTATGAAAAATATGGAACACTTGCTGATTGCGACCAACTTATTAAGGAATGTCATGATCGTGATATACGTATCATTTTCGATTTGGTAGTTAATCATACTTCAGATCAACATGAATGGTTTAAAGAAAGTCGGTCTTCTAAAGATTCCCCTAAACGTGATTGGTATATCTGGAGACCAGCTAAATATGATGAAAGTGGTATTCGTTTGCCGCCTAATAATTGGGCCAGTATGTTTGGAGGTCCTGCTTGGGAATGGGATGAGGCAACCCAAGAATATTATCTTCATCTCTTCGTAAAAGAACAACCTGACATTAATTGGGAAAATCTTGAAGCTCGTAAGGCCATTTATAATGATGCTATAGTTTATTGGTTAAAGAAAGGAGTAGATGGTTTCAGAATTGATACTGTTTCGATTTATAGTAAGCCCAAAGGATTACCAGACGCTCCTATTACCGACCCTGGATCTAAATATCAAAATGCTCATTCAGTAGTTGATGATGGGCCACAATTACATGAGATATTAAAGGAAATGAATAAAGTTGGGTTCTCCAAATATGGAACTACATTAACGGTTGGTGAAGGATCAGCAGGCACTTATGAAGAAGCTGAGAAATACGTTAGTGCCAGTCGTAAGGAGATTAACATGTTATTTCAATTTGATTTGTTCCGTCTCGGCGTCAGTAAGATCAATTATTCTGTATCTGATATTGCACTTTCTGATATTAAAGCGGCAGTAAATAAATGGCAAAGGTTCATTGTTGGAGAAGGTAAAGATAATTGGATTACTTCATTTCTTGAAAATCATGATGGAGGTAGATCTGTTTCCAGATTTCTCTCTGATGATAACAAATACAGAGTAGCATCAGCAAAGATGTTGGCGGTTTTCCTGACCACACTTTCTGGAACTCTCTTTGTATATCAGGGCCAAGAAATTGGTATGATAAATGTTCCTGATGATTGGCCAATTGAAGAGTATAAAGATGTAGCTTCACAGCAAGCTTATGACATTATCAAGGAAAGAAACCATGGTAACCCTAAGGCCATGGCTGAGGTGATGGAATTTTTACAAACTGCCGGACGAGACAATTGTCGAACTCCAATGCAGTGGGATGAATCCGAGTATGGCGGATTTTCTACTGGTGAACCATGGATGAAAGTTCATCCTTCTTATTCCGAATTAAATGTTAGAGCTCAATCTTGGGATCCTAATAGTCCACTTTCATTTTGGACAAGTATGCTTAAGTTTAGAAAGGAGCATAAAGATTTGACCATTCACGGAGAATTCCAACTTCAGGATGAGGAAAATGATGCTGTCTTTTCTTATTTGAAAGTTTCAGGTGATCAAAAGATTTTGATTGCTCTCAACTTTACTTCTGAATCTCAGAATTATTCAGTCTCTAAAGATGAATATCGTATATTGTTGAGTAGTACTGGGGCACATCAAACAGGAATTCTACTTCCGTATGAGGGTGTTATTTTTGAATCCTATTAGGAGCAGGATAGATTACTAGTAATCAGGAGAAAAAATTTAACTATTTTAAATAAAGATAAATCACACATAATTAAATATATCTATTCACAAACATCTCGCATAATTTTTCTTTCCCAGTAACAGGGACACTTTGCACCAGATATTTCAGGTTGTCTCGCTAGCATGCGGATTATCCCGAGACACCATATGCGATTGGCGGTTTGCTCAACCTGTAGCTAAGCTCTTGCGTACGAAATATTAATCTTCCTTAAAGTTAACCGTGACATTACAGGAGGAGAAGAGGGTTGTGAAACCATTTAATCTGAATGCATATCCAGAAAACAACATGCATAAACACGGTAGAAAGAGGATCATTTCAACAAACATCACTAACGTTCAAGGATAGTATATGGATGAAAGAGTTCGAGAACTAAGACGTTGGTGATCGACCCGAAAGAAATCCTGAATGAACCAACCATGTTCATCATATAACAAAATTAAATCAGATTCATATAGTACCACTTGACCACGACGAAACTCATTATTAATAAAATTCACTTGTGATATTTGATATCTGGCTTCTACCACACGCTTGCCTCTTTCGTTGATAAAATTAGGTACAACAGTCTCACTTTCAGAAAGGGGATGTGTTAAATCCTCAATAATGAAGGATATTTCACCACGAGGAACATTACCATTTCCAGTAAGTTTGATTGACTCGAGACGTTCTACACTTCTTTGATGAAAGAGTACGAATTCAGTACTACTAGCCAATCTCGTTAACCATAGACCATTCCACGGAGTGAGACTATTGGAAATATCATCTGCTGAAGTCAAAATATCAGGCGGTATTTTACTGAATGTTTCTACAGCTTCGCCCATCATCAGGCTAGCACTTGAACCCAACGATCCCATGGCTACCCATTTCCGTATTCTGAAAAGATCCTGGCTAGGGTCTATGCGATTGTCAAAATGACCACGAAAAGAACTTGAACTTACATTGCGGGTTCTATCTTTTGCAGGTATTATTCGTGGTGGCCAGACACTCATAGAAGGATGTATTCTTCGTGGTAACAGAGCGTTAACTCTCATTAAACAACAAAAGAGTCTACGATTCTCGCAAAAAGTTGTCAGACTTCTCTCATTTTCATAATCGGTAAGTTTATTAACTCGGACAATGGGCTCTTCCCCGTAAGAGATATTATGAACCATGCATTCACTGACTTTATTATTATTCGTGGTACTATCGATGGAAGTATTACTAGTAGTAGCACTGTTGTTGTAATTGGTGTTAGTGTTCGTTATGGTAGTAGTGACACTAATAGAATCAATGACCATTCTATTTGTAGTTATTGTATTTATATTACCATTACCATTGATATTATTACGATGTTCATTATCATTTTCATTTCTATTCTCATTTTCATCATTACCATTTCCAATATCATTTCCAAACCCATTTCCAATTTCATATTGATTTACCACGTTTACAAGTTCATTTCTATTCGCATTAGTTGTCGCAGCATTAACTTCATTTAAAAATTCGTCTCTCCGAATACGGTCCCTCTCACTCCATTCACCTGTAAAAGTCCTAAACCCCGCAGCGACCTCATAAACTTCAAAAGACCCCGATTGCTTGTTATAAGTAGATATAGCCAACGTACCAAAAGGAGTCTTGTCTCCATGCCAGATCGAAGGCTTTAACCAACGATGACGGTATAGAGATTTGAAACAAATCTCATATGATTCAAATGGGAGATGGGTTCCAATTATTCCCAGCTCTATTTCACAGTGTTGTTTCCATATATACTCATCATGTCCAATTATTTGATTAAGAGCTCTACAAGTAGAAATAAGAGCAGCTAAATCTGATCCAGAGACATATTCTAATATTTGACTAAGAACTTCAACTGGTACTGAAAGAAGTGAGGGCTGAACTTCATCCATGATCAACAAACGGTTCGCTTAATGACGGGAGGCTTAAACACAAAAGAATAATTTCACTATTTATTTGTTCCTCTTAATTCATTTCATACATGATCCATCTGAAAATAAGTTACAACTTCAATCAAATCAATCGATTTCACTAACCTAGTCAGAATGAATGATGATGGAAGATGGTCTAAAATGCGGAGGTAAATATAAGCGGTCCAGTATGATATACGGCTGAGCTATGAGCGGCTAGTCATACATTGACGTACGTCTGTATCATTGGCCTCCGGCGGCTGGGGGCGTAGCCCCCAAACCCCCTAGCTCTCGCTACGCTCGAGAGGTGAAATATAAATATAATCTCATCCATACATAAATTTTAACTCTTTGAATGTAGCGAGAGCTGCGGTAGAGGCGAGATCGTGTGATACTCCTAGTTAACGAGAGGGACTTCTCGCATTTATTCCGATAGCCGCACCAAGATAAGATATTCTGTTCCAGGCCACTTGTTGTTATGTTTAGATGACCTTGTCTAGTGATGGCTGGGAACCACTCTCAGACTTAAATTCGAGTGAGAATGGCGTGTTTTGCTCATTAACTACACTATCCGTGGTGGAGTCTACGGCGTTGAACCAAAGATACCGGAGATATACAAAAGTAGATTGACCGAAATATATATAGGCGACTGATAATATAACGTTCGTCTGTTATGGTAATATATATTCTGAGTTAGTTATATAGTTATATATACAACTCTACTAAACCTGTAAAGCCGGAATACAGTAGTATCGTACCGTATGGATTTCAGCGATGTTTAAAATCCCGGCCTATGCCAGTCATATCCGAAAGTGAGTACCGGGGTCTTGAACAACCCAGATTAAGAGAATGAGTTTTATTGTGCGTCTGACACCGCATTCCAAGCGGAACCTACATTGCGGAACCCTGAGAGTTAGCCGCTCCTCAAAGTTGGGGGGTTCGACAATTAATTATCGCTTAACTGTCAGTTCAGAGCGAGATTGTTAACTAAATATAGAAGTGATCATCATATTAAATGAAGAGTTTAACTGTTGAGCCGCACCGAATTTGAAGATCATATCTTTTAATTTCTTTTTCCGGAGATCTTTCTATTTTTTTCGTATGCGATATTTCGCGTGACTTTACTATGTTGGATCGATCGAAAAAAATTTCTTGATTCTTTACCTTCCAAGTTAAATTTTAATTCATCTTTAATTCATCTTTGGTTTTATCTTTCGTTAGATAGATGAGTGGGAGGATATCTTATGTTGGGAAGGAAGGTTGATATATAAAATTAGATCTGCGTGGGGAACGACACAAATCCGACATATACCTCTGTACATTGTCATAATAAGTCATAATCACGGAGTGCCATCTCCGTATAGTATATAACTGGAGAGTTTTCATACAAGAACCATCAATCCGGTGATAATAATTCGAATCAAGATATATCTCAATTCGAAGTATCATCATTACGATTTATTGGGAATATAATTGTTAAGATCTTGGAATATCATTCCGTAAGGAAACTAATAATGAGTGAAGATTCTCAATTACCTGTGGAGCTACAAAGTTCATCATCAGCCTCAAAAGTAATTCTTCAAAAAACATCAGAAAAATTATTAGTATCTTCATCATCATCATCCTCATTACCACAACCTCATATAGATAATCATACACAAGATATATCCGGGAACAAAACTTTACGAAGACGTGTTAAAGAGTCTTCCTCTGACGAAAAAAAAGATTCAATTTCATCCAAATTACCAGAAGAAGATGTCGATTTTCCTGAAGGCGGTGTTAGAGCATGGTTGGTAGTATTTGGCTCTTGGTGTACAATGACTGGTAGTTTTGGTGTAGTGAATGCTAGCGGATTCCTTCAGGCATGGTTATGGCAAAACCAATTAAAGAATATGTCAGAGTCTGAGGTATCTTGGATTTTCAGTGTTTATATATTTCTTTTCTTCTTTGGAGGAGTACAAGTAGGACCTATCTTCGATACTTACGGACTTCGATTTGTATTTATACCTGGTTGTATTGGTTGTATTGCTTCTCTATTCATTTTAAGTGTTTGTACAAGCTATTATCAATTTTTACTCGGATTTGGTATTCTTGGAGGACTATCATCTTCTCTAGTTTTCACTCCTTCAATTACAGTTATAGGTCATTGGTTTTATAAAAGAAGAGGTCTGGCAACTGGACTTGCTTGTACTGGTGGTGCATGTGGTGGTATTATGTTCCCATTAGTTATGTCCAACCTAATGCCTAGAATCGGCTTTGGTTGGACAATAAGAATAATTGCATTTATTGTAACTGGTTTATTAGTAGGAGCAATTCTTACTATGAAAACGAGAATTCCTTTAAATAAGAGTGCAGGTGCTAGTATTGATATAAAAGCTTTTAAGGATATCAAGTTTACCCTTACTACAATTGGAGTTTTCATGATTGAATGGGCTCTTTTTATTCCTGTTACTTATATCACAAGTTATGCATTAGCAAAAGGAGTTAATCCCAGTTTTGCTTATCAATTATTAGCTATTCTGAATGCTGGATCTATATTAGGACGGGGTTTACCTGGATATGTGGCTGATATATTTGGTAGATTCAATGTTATGATTGTAACTACCGTTGTTTGTGCAATTACATGTTTAGCAATTTGGTTACCATCAGGCTCCAGTACACCTGCAATGATTGGTTTCGCTGTTATGTTTGGCTTTTGGAGTGGTACTGGTATTTGTTTAACACCGGTTTGTGTTTCTCAAGTATGTAAAACCGAGGATTACGGTAAAAGATATGGCACTTGCTACTTCTTCGCGAGTTTTGGGGCTCTAACTGGTTTGCCATTGGCTGGGTCGATTCAGAACCGGCAAGGTGGTAGTTATCAAGGACTTATTATTTTCAGTGCCATTACTTATCTTGTTGGCACAGCGTTTTTTATTGCTGCGAGAATAGCAGGAGGTGGATGGAAATTAAAAACGATTTATTAAAGAGGAAAGTAAGGAACATAAAGCCCAGAGGGGCTTAGAGCTACGACGATATGATATATATATTATGATGACATGAGTTAGAGCTTAAGTCTCTAATTAAGCATATACAGATATTAAAATAATAATAAAATATGAACAAAAAAGCATTTTACACATTTCATAGAATACATAGGACTTAACTTCCTTTACTAAAAACATTAGGTTGTTTAATGCCCTGGTGATTAGTATCGCCTAGGAGGGCTCCGTTCTCTAGAATCTCGATAAGGCCTTCTGGAATCTCGTGGATCTCGTGGATCCCGTTGATCTCTTGAATCTCTTGAATCTCTTGGATCCCGTTCCCGGGCGTCTCTTAGATCTCTGTCCCGCAAATCGCGTGGATCTCGAATATCTGCTGGATACCGTTCTCGATCTCTAGAATCTCGATCTCGCGGTTCTCTATCACGATTTCGATAATCTCTATCACGAGGCTCATCCTCACGAGATCGATAATCTCTTGGACGATCTCTACTGTCATATCCTGCGGGCCCACCACCACCTCTACTGTCATTAAAATTACTAGACTCACGTCTATCTTCCATTCTTGGAGGAGGACGAGCTGATCGGTCTTGAAATCGATCCATCCGAGATTCAAACCCACCACCACCACGACCACCTCCAAAACCACCGCGACCACGACCGCGATCCCCACCTCCTCTATCACTAGTATACCTATGATCTTCTCTTCTTAATAGTTCCTTCGCTCGTAATAATTCCTCTTTAGTATAATTCCTACCTCCTCGACCACCTCCCAATTTACGAGGTTTCCAACCTTTTACTGTTCGTCCTCTTTCAATATCTACCACAATTCGACGACCCATTATCTTGATCCCAAACGAATCGCGTAGTGCTATTTTCATATCTCTTTCTCTTTCAAAAACGATAAATGCATATCCTCTAGATTTATTAGTCTCATTATCTCGAACTAGTCGAATTCTTTCTAATGGACCAAACTTTGAAAATTCTTTCTCCAAATCCTTTTCTACCACGTCATAATGAAGTCTAGAGATAAATAAAGTTTTATAAGGATCACCTCGAACATGTGGATCATTACCAGGATCCCACTTCTTGATATTCTCCTTTAATTTACGAGCATTTTCTTCAGCTTTGGCTCTTTTCTTCCTTTGATATATCTGTAACCAACTTTCAGTAGGTACATAATCATCAGGTGTATTCAATTGTGATAAGTATTGAGCTATTCCTGATATATGTCGATTAGATCTACGTTCTGGAGGAATATCACAAGGTTCCGAGAATTTTAGTGGAGGTGGAGGAGCAAACAAAGTTTGCAAAGCTGGAGGCAATCGGGAAACATCCGTCTAAAGAAAAAGTTAGTACTTACAAGATAACATTGCATTATAGAACATCAATATTTCTAGAGCGAAGTACCATAACTTCACTCTAAAACCACATTCGATGACCCCATTCGATGACCCCATTCGATATCCCCATTAAGTCCAAATCAACTTTTAGCACTCGAATCATTCAGTGGTGGGTTATGCCTCAGCAGTCACCGGATCCAGTAAGAGTGATATAAACTTACCATGACAAATTGTTCAGAAATCATAAAAGAAACTAGTTTCGGAACAGTAAACTGGTCTCTCACTCGATCCGAATTGACCTAATTATAACGAGGAAGACTCTGGTAAATTTCAGTTCGAAGGTTCGCGATGAATATGAAAAAGGATCAGTTACGGGTGACTTTATAAGCATATAAAATATTCTATTAAACGACCGGAATCACGTGGTTTACCAATGGGCGATCGATATCGATATCGATCGACCGGCCTTGCGCCTACTTCGAACATACGGATGTAATTCTTCGAAGCTAAAGTCGGGGAATGGAGAGGGTGAATGATTCCGGCAGCTGGGGATACACACCAGACTGATCATTTGGGATTCACTTCGAGGAGAATCGAACCTGGTCAATCAGTCTCTACACACAGGCTCTCCCGTCAATTCAATTATTGGTGTGTCGAAATATTGACCTGTCGAGTTGTTTCCCCCATTATCTAGATATAAAAATAAAAATAAATATATGTACATATAAACAATTCATGTAAAGAGTCAGTAAACTACAGCCCAAGAACCAATAATCCATCTACAGGGTTTAATTCGATAATCTCTGTACATATAACAGTATCTCCTGCCGCTACACTTGTGTTCGGCAAAAGGGCTATATCTACCGAGAGTTGAAGCTCATGACAATATGCAACAGCCATTTCAGGAAACTGTGCTTCTGCTATGACGCGACACCTGAAAATAAAATAATTTCGAGATGATCTTAACTCCTCTTCGAGTTGTTGAAGAGATTTAAAACGGTTCAAACGATCGTGGAAATAACTCACGAGATCCCTCTGTGGTAGCACCTCAGATTCAATGAACTTGGAAGAAAATCCGCTGAAACCATACTGTATTCCCATCTGTCGCAAAAACATTGTTTTATCTGCATAGTCCTTCTTGTCATTGACATTGTCTTTGTCAAGATCCAAATCTGCCTTGAGTGCTACATATGCCAAATATGCTTGTATTGCCCACTGCGAACACAGACTCATCGTGTCTTCAAATGGATTAGCGATATGAACATAACCATCGGCGATTCCAAGACCACCATAGGGAAGTGGTTCATTAGAAATTCGTTCGGCTCCGAAATATCGTTCTGCTAACACTCTATCAGCTGCATTAATTGTGCCAACCAATCTACGTTCACGAGTCAAGTCATAGTAAGATCGGGCTTCTCGCTCATAGGATGAAACGTCTTCTAATAATAATGATGATTGGTTCATAAATGGTACGAATGGAATCTTACATTTCTTTGAAAACAGAGCAGCAATTCTTCCAGCAGTGAGTCGAGCTTCTTGAACAATATCTGAATTACTGAATAACGATGATGATGATAATGGCGCCGATCTCACGTTCTGGGAAAAACTCTGATCACGGTCTAAACCTTTCGGTTCATAAGGTCGCGATGATATAGGAGTGTCGAAAATAGCTCCATTTTCAACTCTTCTCCAGAATATCTTCTCAAATACAGATTTAATATTTGTGAAGCTATGAAAATCTTGTCGGGATAAGCCAGTATCGCGAAGCGTCTCAATACTTTGAATTGCTGGATTAATCAATATTTGACATTTAGAAGGAATCGTCGTCAAGAATACATTACAATCCTCCTCATGCCAATCAGCCGCCGGATCATGTGATGGCAGCTTAATTGAAAACGTCAAGCAATTTGTGGAAGATCTGTGTGAAGCCTCGGTTTGGATATTCGAGTGGTGGTCTGGAAATCCCAGCTTATCACGATATGATGAAGGAAATAAGTCCAAATTTCCATGATCCAACGTTTTAAAAGATTTACCTATTTGAAATAAAGTTTTAACTGCCGCTTCATTAGGCATAATACTTGAAGCTAAATCTGGAACATGAATATACAAAGTCCAAAAATTAGATTGATGCGATTCAAGATCCATGGAGAATGCTATATCGTCGCTACCGGTAAATCTGAAAATTGGTAATACTTTTCCCCGTAATAAATATTGCCAATTTAATCTGTTATTAGCTATTTTAGTCACCAGTTTTGAGCGAGAAGAAATTCTTTTTTTATTTCTTTCAATTTCAAATTTGTCCCCAAGATTATTAGTGAGGGCTCTATTGGGATTATTTTCCGGCCATGCTACACTACTAGGGATCAAATATGGGTTATTAGGATCAGCTAATCCAGAATCACATAATAGCTTATGAACAGTAGATGGAGCACTCAACCACACATCGGAATCTCTTTCAGGATATACTCTAGAAAGAACTGCCCTTATAGCATCAGCCAATCTTGGATCAGGACAAACAATATAGTGACGGAAAAATGCCAATATTGGTGCCAAACCAGTAGGAGTTCTACTAATTATATTCGAGGACTGGTTATCCACAGGATCTGATGAACGTTTCAGGAACTCCACGGATGATAGAGAGTCAGATTCAAAGTTTATCTCACTAGAAGCTCCGGTTTCTTCCAGTGAGGTGTTCTGGTTATTATTATTACTCTTATTTGTCGTTAATTCATTATAAATACTAATTTCATTCGAGGATGACAGTAACTGCCTGAAGATCTGAACATAAGAAGTCAATTCCTGATCAGTTAAATAATGCATTATTTTTACAATTGCATCAAAGGATTGTTCAGACACGGCAGTAATCGGTGAGTCTGACGATAGACGAGCAAAACGTAGATTGTTTCCACACGCACTTAAATAAGCTGCAAAAGCTATCTCTAACGGAAGACCTCGTTGAGCATTTACACTGTCGTTGATAGGATATCTACCACTAGTACATCTACCACCAGTACTTAGAATACTCCTATTTGACGAGGCAGCTGACAGAGCTTTATTAACAATTTGTGTAATATTAGTAGCTCGTAGTGTAGACGGTTGAGCCAAATATGCATAAACAGGCTGTAAATAAGGGGATATTTTTGTCATTAAACCAAGACTCATTTTAATAAATAGCTTCATATGTTTCATGATGTAATTGACAGGAGCTTGATTAACATGTTCAGAAAAATATCCACGTAAAATAATTGACGATGATGGCCAGCGATGCTTCCCTATTTCAATCATGTTCCCTTCAATAGTCAAAATTGATACCTTTCTAAAATCAGACTTAAGAACAACCCCAAAAATTGTCTGACCATCTCTACTTGAGATTTCAATCATATCTCCTGAAATAAGAGTAGTCCTACAGCATTCTGGACCAATAAAACAAGCCGCTGTCTGGCCATAATCCTCACCTACCAAAAATCGTTCATTCATAGTACGTTTCGTATTTGTATTCGTAATAGTATTTTCGCTATCATCAAGATTATTCAATGTCGATACTATATCCGTATAATATGATATTGGAGGAATTGTATTCTTAGGTCGTCCAGTATATACCTCATCCAAGGAACCTTTGTGAGATGAAGAAATCCTATTGGTGGATCTCCTCGTTCTAGCCCATTTTGTGGGTAATGGACTGAACCTAATAAATCTGTCTTTATTGTCATCATCCTCGTCAAAACTGACTTCTGCATCTGGAGACAAGTGTGGGACTGCCCCAGGTGATGTATTTATAGTATGAGAAGAGCTGGATGATATATCCGTAGTGTTACTACTAGTAGAACATGAATAGAATCTATTTCCTATATCACCACCAGTGGTGGTAGAGGTATTAGACGTATAGAAGAATCTATTGATTGCACAGTATGAGCAACGAACTTTTGAGTTCAGTTGTCTATTCCCCAAAAGAAAACCAGGACTTAAAGAATTTGATAAAATCCTTCTAGATGCTCCTAGGCTACTTCTAGTCATCTATCTATCTGAGCCCCCACGATCAAGATGAAGAATGAAGGAAGAAACAGATCAAAATTTCTGATCCCGAGATACGGGGGTCCGATGAAGATGTACCAAAAGAATTTCAGTGCGGCTCTGTATAACAGCCGGAAATTGACTTTTGTATAAATGGTAAGTTTTGATCTGAAACTGGTGACCTCCGGTGGTTAAGAACACAGTCTGGACTTGACTCCGGCGGCTGGGACGCTACCCCAGGGCCCAATACTTGCTTCGCTCGGAGATACACCTCCAGTGGATGGACCATATCGCTAACTCCAGAGCTTGGGTCTTTATATCTCCGATGGACTACGTAACTGACTGCAGAACTTACTTCACTCGGTCTCTGGTTCAATTATGGTCAGATTTGAGCCAAATCAGCCTCTAGCGAAGCGAACCTCGGGGTCTGGGTCTGGGATTACGCTCCAGCCGCCAGAGGCAAACATTAGAGAAAACTATATATGAATGGCATATCTTTTATTCTTACAATTATAATCCTAAAGTAGCAGTTAAGCAGGAACGAAAGAAACTCGTACACCACTAGCAACAGAACTTGTTAAGCAAGTATTATGCTTTAACTCATTACCAACTTGTTGATCAGGAGCTATATTTATATCTTTGAAAGTTTGTAAAATCCTCACCACAGTATAAGCAGTTTCAGTAAGGGCAAATTGCTGACCAAGACAAATTCGTGGACCTCCATTAAAAGGTAAATAATCCCAATTATGAATTTTATTCTCACTCCATCTTTCAGGGCGAAATTCTTCGGCATCTTCACCCCAATGTTCCTTACTACGATGCATTGTATAAACAGAATACATAACTTGAGTGCCTTTCGGAATCAAAACAGGTTGACTTTCATCAGGACCGCCACCATGAGGTAATTTAGTATCACGAATAGCACAGCGGAAATTAAGAGGAACAATAGGATTGAGTCTAAGAATCTCATTAATAACATAATTCAAATAAGTACAACGTTTAAGAGTTTCGAAACTTAAAGTGTCAGCAGTTAGACCGAAGTCTTCAATTACAATATTACGAAGTTTGCTGAATACCCTTTTATCTCTGGCTAGGAAAAATGTAATGTAAGAAAGTAAAGAAGCAGTCGTATCTCTACCGGCAAGAAGAATGTTAAAACATTGATCACGAATAACCATAGGATTGGAAGTTTCTTTAGTGAGTTCATTAATAAAAATATATCTTCCTTCTTCAGCTGAAGAAGATAAGGTAGGAGTTTTTTCACTCAGAGCGCGTTGAACAAAATAATCAACAAATGTCTTGCAAGTATTGACTCGATTACGGAACTCACGTGAATCGAACATGAAATAGAGAACTCCCGCTTGAGCACGATTGGCGAGCATAGATAGACAAAAATTAAAAGACTCTGCGAAATCAGCTGCGGAAACTGTTGATGTTGATGTTGATGAGGATGGAGGTAATGGTGATGACAATGTTCTTAACAATGATGACGAGGGAATACTACTATTATTTTGAACCTTGATACTTCTATGTTCATTTCCTAATGAATTCACCGATTCACCGAATAGAAATTCAGTGGCAGTATCTAGTGTCAAATTATGAAATAATTTCTGTGCATCAAAAGTTCCATCACTATCAGGAATAGGATTTGCACTTTTATAAGCAAAAACATGAAGTAAAGCATTAACATGATCATTAAGAGATTCTAATTGAGAAATTTGTTCACGAGAAAATTGAGGTCTTAACATTGCTCGTGAATGTTTCCAACCTTCACCGCTTAAAGTAAAAATACCGTCACCAAGTAAAGGGAAAAATTGTTGATATCTCATACCAAGACTATAATCTTTAAAGTTAGTAGCTAAGATAGTCTTAACATTTTCTGGATCAACAGTTAAAAAATTCATTTGAAAATTTAGTTGAGAACGTAAAGTTTTTCTACCAGTACTTTCAATTTCCTCCTTATTCTTGATAAGTAAAATATTATTTTTTTTGGCACTGATAAGTCGATGGAACAATGGAAATCCAAATGGTCTCTCTAATTTGGTATAAACGGTACCACAACCATTTTTTCGAGCCAGATAACGATATCGGAATTCGCGATAAGTTTCTTTAATGAATAGGAATAATATGGCACCGACCAAGATGATGGCAATTTTTGTTAAAACCATTATGGGCAGTACCAAATAAAACGATTAATCAGTTCTTGCGAAAGAATTAAATTATTGAAGTATTAAATATTGAAACAAATTGAATTATCGAATATCGAAAGAATTGAGTATTCCAAGTAGACCAGCTATAACAAGAAAATATAATGATGAAAAGCTAGACGAAATCAAGAATTGTCTTTTCATTTATCTCTCTATCTCCATCTGGTTATCTGGCCAAGATCGGGTTCTGTGGAATATTCGATTCCGATGTCCCCTCACTCTGGCTTTTCTTTTTTTAGTGCTTTTGAATTAAGTTCTTCCTATTTTGTATATGATCTTCACCTGATTTACAGTGGTAGCTTAACGTTTTGTAACAGCTTGACGATTCTAGATCACAGGTTAAACAGTCTATCCATCACCTGTTGTTTAGTATTTTTTTTTTTGAGATCTGTCTTTCAACATTATCAACCGAAACTGAAAAAATACTTCGTCGTCATTCGTTTTTATTTTCAGTTTTCAAACCAATTGACTTCTCTTACCTTTTATGAATTCTCAATCAATATTTATTATTATAAGACTGAAAGCGAGTTTCTCACAGCAACAGGTAGGACCAATTGATATTCAACCCTTTTGCTTGTTTTAGCTTTTTACGGGGTGAATTTATTCCATATAAGACGCACAGACACCATTTTATCTTTAAATAGGGACAAGTACATACCTAATTTGCATCTGAAATTCAATGATTCCAACTACAGTACTAGCAAAAATTATGTTGCTAACGTTATGTGAACAGAACCTGCATTTGTACATACATACACTCATAAACTTAAACTTAGCCTAACTCTACTCTCATTTGCAGCAAACCAACTAAACAACAAGCTGCCTCGGTTTCTTTCTTCGTAATTAGGGTTTCAAATTTGTTTTTCTGGTTCATGCATACAAGCGAATCCGGTTGCACTAGCCTCAAACCAATAAAACTTAACTAATGTAAAACTGCACAAACCCCGCATTACATTATCGTTCTCCTGCAGATCAGATCATCATTATCAACAAGTTAGTCTGGGTTAAGGCAAATGATACTAAAATTCTTACCTCTGACAAACTCTGTCAAACTGTCCATTATCCTGTGCCTCTGGGGGCGGGGGCAATGTCTTGAACCCCTGGCTCTTATTTCGAACGTCGCGCATTCCTAGACCCCCACACTCGCTGGGATAGTCCAGACGCCTATCAGGATCACCATCAATTTCCATTTCCAGAGTCTTTCAACTCCTCGGCAACCCCGGCTGGTATTTACTCCGAATTTCCAACCGTCTGTAATGCTAATAAATATTATGTTGTTGATTCCATCTGGGCCTTGCTAAGCTCTCAGCTCGTTCATCTTTGCCTTCGGCGGTTGCGGAAGATCGCTTAGCCTTCCAGAGCTCTCAATACCCGAAAATCACGCATATGCTGTAACGTTATCGCGGCACGGTTCATTCCATCGATGCCCATACCGATAACAATTACAATAACGATTCAAGAGCACAGACATGATCCAACCACTTGACAACGAAGTGGCGTTCGAAAAAGGCAGGAAATCGATTAAACGTGAAAGGGATAGATTGGAAGCATGGATAGCAGCCAGGCTTGTGATAAAACGCGAAAGTTTACCGAGGTTTAGAGATGGAATTGAACCTCCATCAGTAGAAGAGTTATATCGTACAGCTAGTGATTTCGTTCAATGTGGAGCAAAGAGTAAGGCACCATCAATATACCCCGACAAAAGAAGCTAGAAACAACATTGGCTAAAGCGACTTCGCAATAAAATCTCTGATGGCTCCAAGTGATGTTAGGTATTTCAAGATCTGAAGCGGCATGTTGACCGGATTTGATAGAGTTGCTTTACTTTGGTCAATAAATCTACAGTTAGAGATAACAGCATTTGCTTACCTGGTGAGGATGGCAGTAATCCTGTTACCAAATTACTCCCGCCCTTCCTCGCTGCATGGGCAAATAAAGGAAAAACGGAGGAGCGACCCGCCTATATGATTGCACAATCTCTGATGCCTTGGATTACGACTACATCGGATTTGGGTTTCTTACGAGACATGAACCCTAGAAGGAGAGCATTCTTAACGCACAAGATGAGTGGTTCCGGAACGAATCAGACTGGAAGAATTGATCGAACTATAGACAATTCACGAGAATGAGGCTTGACGAAGGAAATATCTTTTCTGGGATCAAGAAAACTGGTATTTCTCCTTTTGATCCGGAATATCTTGGGAAAGTCTCTCTGTCTTAATAGATCATAAAATTAGATGAACTTCTAGGCGATGAACCTCAAGCTATAGATTCTCAGGCGAAATTGTTTTATTATATTATTAAATCTTATTTCTGTTGCCATTCTACTTCTTGAATAGTGTTTGGTTCAAATATGATCTGTTATAGCTTTTCATGATTTGATTAGTTATTACAGAAAACAGCTTTTGATTTTGTTTTCGCAGCTGTTGTTGAACCTCGAGTCCCTTCTATAGTGCGAATATGGAGACTGTTACTGACATACAGAAACACGCGGATCTCATTTATATCTAAGTCTCTCTCTATAAATGTTCATTTGTGAAAATTTCCAACTATACTAAATGGTAAAACGCGATTCTCTTGACCCCAAATGGTAATGTATGGCAATTCAATATGAGGACAAGTGAAAAAAGGGGTGGAGTAACTAAGAAAAGAAACTACCCAGATGAATCCAACAATTTTCTTCCATACTGGAACCTCCTTGGAATCTAGTGACCTGGTTCCAAAAATTCTATGACATAGGTTTTGAACCAAATCTTCCACCATAATTCCAAAGGCCGATGCAACGAAAAAAACAATCGAACCCGTCTCATTTATTGAAATACCTTTTTGTAAATCTAATACGACATGCAGCATGGCCGAAAGAGAAAAAACAATCAAAATATTCAAGTAACGTTCGACAAAAGATGGTCGAGGAAGCTTTAAAAGATCCCTGCAGACGAAATTTGAAATACTAGTAAAGGGATTTCTGAGTGACTGATGCCAAAATTTGCTACAAGGAAATGTTAGTTAATTTAGCAGGGTGTTGGTAATCGACATAACCATGTGAACCAGTGATAACTTACCCCCAAAAATTTCTGATAGTATAAGCATCCAGAGCCGAACCAAGGAGTGGTGGCCAATAAGCCGGCTCAGATATGCCTAGCGACACCAAAACTATGGAGAAAACTCGATAATTCAACTCTAGAATTAATCTGATCAATATGAGCCAAGCAAGTAATGTCGAACAAAACCTTGAAATTACTTCATCCCATGGAATAGATCTATCCGGACCCCAATCATATAACTCTCTATAAGGGGCACATGTTTTACCTCGAGCTTGTGGTCCTTTTTGTAAAGATAACAAATCTACAAGTAAAAACTGAAGGATGAAAATGGGTATCTGCCAGCTTAAGAATTGAGTTCGACTAGGTATCTTTCCTCCCGCAAATTGAGGAGTATTTTTTGCTTCGAAACTAGTTCTAATAGCTCTCAGTCCAAAAAAAAGTGTTATACCTTCATATACATGATGGATAAACCCCTTTTCTTTACAATTTCTCTCTTTTGAAATAAAGTCGTAATCTACTTTCGAAATTAAGACGAGATGAATAAATTGAGCCATCATTAAGAAAGATAGACAAGCTAATAGACCATTAATAGTCGCGCTGGTGGTAGCATATCTTGCAGTCTGATTCAATTGATACAGTATGACAAACTCAACAGGTGTCGAGGACATCCTGAAAATAGATGACTTTGTTGTGGAACACATCACGATGGATGCGAATAGCCCAGATAAGGCAAATAGCCCAAAAGGTACAATGCTCAAGGCAGAGAAAGCCATATTTGGATTCCTAGTTGGAGGGGATGAAAAATCCAAAAACAAAAATCATCGCGACCACACGATTCAAGATATGCTTATCCATTTCTACTATGCAAGTTCTGATTCGTCTTTTTTCACACTAACAGAGATATGCTTGTTTTTAAAGAATACGATGTTTATCGTATTTTAAATGGATATGTAATGGTTGCAACCCGGCAGGCCTATTATCAAGCACTAACCCGGGAACCCCTGCAAGCTTTCATTGGCAAACCGAGACTGAAGATTAAAGCCATACTGGTATAAGTGACAACGCGGAGTGTCATTATGTCAATTGGATTCAATTGTCTCCAGGCTATATCCTCCAATTTTCTCAAACGCTCTGCAATTTAGGTTAAACTTAACGTTGTCATTAACGGTTTCCCCTAGCGTTACAAGACTCGGATAAATTAAACTAGTAAAGCACCTCGTATCCTTTTGAACAAGATATACGCAATAGCATTCATATGTAATATTAACAGTCCCTCGTAACATTAATCCCTAGTACAATTCAGGGACTACTCCGTACCAAATTAAGGTTTACATAACGTTACATGCAGATCATTAACCTAGATCTGCCTTTTCATGCAGGACGGCCAACGCGATAATTTGAAATGACCTAACCCATGTCTTAATTTATTACCCGGATTATGTTGAATAACTGATACTTTTTGATCAATTATAGCGCTACTTCACCAGATATTTTGATCTGAGACTTGAGATGTCTACCAATCTACTACCCAGTCAGATTCAGTATTTTTTTTTTGATGGTTTAGCTTGGTTCTGATTTCGATTTGATTGCGTTGTAAATTGTTTCTTCGTTCACCATGTTGACTCCGCCGGAATCATTTGGTTGTGTTGAAGATGGTATCTATCGATGTTCTTCAATCAATCTGGTGAACTTACAATTTATTTCAACATTGGGTCTTGAAGTAATAATTTCATTAAATCCAGATAAGCCATCGAAATCGTTAAGGAATTTCGCAGTGGAAAATGCTATTGAAATGGTACATTTAGGGATTCAACCATGGAGACCAGTTTCAGATTGGAGATTACTTGGTAAAGAGCTTCTTCAAGATGGCCTTACTTATATTCTTGATAAACGTAATCATCCAATTCTTATAATGGATGCAACAAATGCATTTGTCGGAATCCTGCGACATATTCAACGATGGACATATTCATCAATTGTTGCTGAATATAGAGTATATGCTGGTAATAGAGCCCATTATATGACGGAAATATTCCTTGAGTTGGTTGATGTGAAGTGCTTTTCACATGATGAAGCAGCAAAAAGAAGGAAAAGTATTGAAAAGCAGCAATATCGTAGACAATCATTATCATTAACTACAGGGTCAACAACAATTACAGAAGCTAATATTGCGGGAGGAGGAGGTAGTAATAAGGGTCAGATAGTGTTACATACCCCACCGGATGATGTCTTGCCTGAATGGTTTGTCCGTCAGAGGGCATTATGGGAACAAGATATAGCACAGAAATGAAAATTGAAAAGTTCAAATCAAGGCATGGCGGGTTTACTCCTACCTCTCTTTTCTCACTTCACGAGCGAATCAGGGTGATGTTGAGTGCGAATCAGAGCGATGTTGAATGCGAATACCCACTCACCTGTGTGAGTGAACTACACTCCCAGGCATGGAATCTGTTCAAATCCTGGCTTGTAAAGGCCGGCAAATTGGACCTGAAGACAGACACTTAAATGTAATTGAAGTGCATTCAATTCTGGTTGGGAAAAATTACTGGTCCAAACTTAGCGGAGCACAGAGAAAAGATTATCTCTGTCTCAATGTTTAATGTATATAAAGCAAAGAACATTAGATTAGCTTACAGTTAATACAAATTATCACATTAGAAAGGTAATCTTGTCTGAAATGAGTCTGAGATATGAATGAAGGGAACAGAGGCAATGCACAAGGTTTGGACGAAGTTTTCTTCCATGGCTAGCGACAAGACGGCTTGAAACTCGTTCCAGTCTTAGCTCTCACTCTTATAATGACGAGAACCAGTTGTGCCTCTCATAGCCTTCCTGTCTCCAGATAAATGATCATATAAAAGGTCATTAATACTATTTCTACAACTCATCTAAACACTTGTTACTAAATAATCGAAAACAACAGGAAAAATCAATGGTTTGATTTCTCATCAGTATCAATATGCCAAACAACATAATTTGGTAAACCAACGACACGATAACCAGCTCGTTTGGCCATTTTAGCAAATCCTTCAGTTTCAACTTGATTTTCAAATGGATATGCCGGAAAATTAATACCAGATCGATGAACATCAGCTTTAACTATAATATTAACTCCTCCAACACCATCAAGTTCAATTTCTTCCTTATTATCATAACGCCAATCGCCCATTCTAGCCATATAATTACGACCGGTATCAAATTGCTTATAACCTTCAACAATCACATCATCTTTAGTTAAACTAGCAGCCAATGCAAGACCTTTCTCAGACTCCACCCATGAATTATAATCAAATCTACCTTCGACATCTTTACCATCAACATAACGATGGAACCAAATGTTAGGAACAAGAACATCGGTATCATGTCTAATCATATCTTCAATTATTGAATCGGCATTTTCAACAATATCAACATCACGCCACATAACCCAAGAATGATCAGGTTTTAATGCAGAAGCTAATAGATAATTTCTAGCACGAGCCATGGCTTTTCTTCTGGGAGCTTGATATTCGAATTTATGTCTTTCCTGAACATCCAAATTATCCATTTGATTAAATCCAAAATCTTTATGAAAGATTTCAACATTTCGGAAAGGATTTGAACCGGATTGAATGTTATGTAATTCATTAGATAGAATAGATAAAGTTTCATCCGAAGTATCAGAAACCAAAAAGCCCAAATCAATTAATTCATGAGGATATGATAAAGCCATTAATAATTCGAAATATTTATTTAAATAAGGAGAAGCATCTCTTAAAGGAGTTAAAATAACCACTCTTTCCTTATTTGATACAGCATCTTTGGTAGATACTATAGAATTCATATTATAAAGTTGAATCGTTGAATTAGTTAACAGAAGAGGTTTATGAGTATTGAATACAACCGGAGTTGGAGAATTTCTATGCCAATCCGAATAAGTATTTATGTCCATTTCAAAAGGAGACATTGCGGGACCAAAGCAATGGAATTTCGCACTATGAGCTTGGCCAGATGAAATAGAAGATAATAAAACCCATGTTACTATTGCAGCTATTGTGAGGTATAATAATCTACCTTTTGTAGCAAGACTACGAGCGATTCCAGGAACTTCTTTTATAGGAGGTAATTTTGACGTGACATAATTGAAATTTTTATTCAGTTGAGCTTTTGCTGCTAAGCTTTCATATTTTGAAGATAACAATTTGTAGGAGATTGCGACCATTTTGGAGATGTAATGAGTATTACAGAATATGTGATTTGATATGGTCTAGCGTTGATGGTATAGACTCCTTTTCGACCTACTGACCTTAACAAGCTACACAAAGTAACACCAAAGCACTGATGGCGTAACTATAAACCAACAAGGTGTAGATCAGTCACAACCGAGTTGGAGTACGATGACTGAGTACAACAAAGTTCAAGTAGTATCGATAACTTGGTTATAATAAGATTAATATTACTACGCTATAATAACGTGATATAATCTTGTTAGAGCCTAAAAATATCCGTGTGTCAATCTCTAGTCTGTGTCGTCAAATAAAATCAACTCCTACCAATAGTTAAAAGCAGCCAAAACAGCTAATAGATATTTATCTAATAAAGATTAATAACAATAATAGAAATAAATATCTAAGAAGAATAATTAAACAACAGTATAGAAGCGAAATGAAGAAACTAAAGAAATGAAAAAGTGAAGCAACAGAACAAGTCAAGAGAAGTTAGTTATCACGAACGAGATCTTCCTTTCCCCTTATTTCAGTTGTAAAATTGTTGCAGCCGTTTAAACTAAGCCGCCTATGCATTAAGTTAAGCTAATTGATGTTACTAATTACGGCGATAACTAAGATACAAAAAATTTACATCGCCTTGATCCGTTATAAGATTACATGATAAATCTATACTAACAATTCCAAACATTTTACTTACGTTGATCCGTTATAAGACTACTAGTTGTGGGTACAATGCATAAGTATTCGTTAGTTAGTTGTACCTAACTAGCAATGTACACTTTAGGGCGGCAAGCCTGCCTAAACCTGATTTGAGCGGCCCGGCCCAACTTCTGCCAGACTTCCGTCGTTTAACCGTAGCTTAGATTCGATGGGTCACTTAATGGTTTTAAAACACCATTCGTTCAGAGCGTCAAATAAGCGAGCTGAATTGAGTTAAAGACAATGTGAGAGTCAGTGAGACAGAGATTGATGATTAACCTTTTAGTGATCAGTAGTTGGTTGTTATTAAACCTCTGGAGCGGAAAGAGGCTGCGTCTGCCCCCGCCGCTGGAGGGGAAAATACACTTTTAACAGATATTCTATAAAAGGAGTGTTTGTCGGATAAGTTTACCGCGGGTTTAACACCCCACAATTCACCATCCTCTTCATCACAATGAACCATCATTGATATATAGAATGTCACAATTAAAAATAATACCACGAATTGCATTACAAGGTTCAGCTCTAGATGTTATATCCGATGTAGACACTGGCAAAGTTGTTCATGATTCGTTTTGGGCATCTTGGGATGATGTCTCAAATGAGATTGAAGTTTATAAGGTCAATAATTCCTTAGAATTGAGATCAACTATAGGCTCAATTGATGTTTCAACAAACACTAATCGAAAAGGTGTTTTTAAGGTCACTTTAAAAGACCCAAAAAACCAATTGGATAATGAAATCAAGGTTCCACCAGTGCCACCGCCATTTTCCACTGCCGAAGTACAAGTTCCTACAAGACATCTTACAAAATATACGGATCATGCTCTATCTTTATCTTCTTCTTCTTCACCTCCTGATATTACCACTATAGATATTTCACCTAATGGAGAACTTCTGATAGCTGGTACAGCGAAAGGTGGTTTGGATGTGATATCTTTAGAAGGAGTAGGTGCAAGAGGTACTGTTGTTCGTAGTCTTAAAGGTCATCTCTTACATACAACAAAGGCGAAATTTTTCCCTTCTGGTCAAGCAGCTGTTTCTACTGGAAGTGACTTCCAAATCAAGATTTGGAATATTGTTGATGGTTCCAATCCAAGAACTTTAACTGGTCATAAGGGTCAAATCGTTGATCTGGGAATAATAGATAGGGGTCGTAATATAGTATCTGGCTCTGAAGATGGTACTGTTAAATTATGGGAATGTGGATCTGGAAAAGAAATTGCAAATATAAATTTAAATGCTCCTATTAGATCATTGACTATTTTAAGTCAAAGTAATGATAACAACACCACCACTGAACATAGTGATCTTATGTTCGGAGTAAATAATAAAACGGTTGCAGTTGCACTTGATTCAAACATAACATCATGGGATTTCCGGTCTAGTCAATCATCATCTTTAAATATCCCAGTGAAAAACACCACTGTAATAACACCTTATGGAGAAAATTACCTTGTATCTGGTAACCAAGCTGGTCAGATTAATGTCTGGGATATCCGGCAATTGAATTCGATATCATCTGTACAACTATCATCTTCTTCTGAAATCGATACTCTTTCAGTTTGTAAAGGTACTGTGATTGTTTCATCAGTTGGAGACAGCGACGCAGTCAAATTTGATCTATTTTCTTCTCATGATAAAACGGATATTTCTTCCGCTCCAATTACATATTTATCAGGTGGTCAAGAGTCCATTACTTCTATCACACAAGATCATTCATCATTGCGAGTTTTTGCTGGGGGAAAGCATAGTACTTTATGGATGTTCTAGAAAGTATTGTAAATTTAGCCTTTATATTAAATTTATATATATACGGTTACTGTTGCTGTCCATACATTTAAGTTTCAATAAGATTGGATTCATCTTCTTCATCAGCAGTATCTCTAGTATTCTTTGAAGAAGAACGATCATAGAATTCATCAAGAATCTTTGGAGAGATACGATTGAGAAGCTCCTTGGGATAAATTCTAAGAAGAGACCATGCCTGATCAAGAGATTCAAAAATTGTACGATTTTCATAATTACCTTGAGCAATGAAAGTCTTCTCGAATTTCTCTAAGAATTCCAAAGAAAGCTTATCTTCAGTAGAAAGAGCTTCCTCACCTACAACTGCTTTCATAGCAGCAGCATCTCTACCAATAGCATATTTAGCATAAAGCTGATTTGAGACATCACCATGATCTTTACGAGTCATTCCTTCACCAATGGCAGCCTTCATCAAACGAGATAATGAAGGCAATACATTAATTGGAGGATAAATACCTCTATTATGCAATTGACGATCAATGGAAATTTGACCCTCTGTAATATACCCAGTCAAATCTGGAATAGGATGAGTGATATCATCATTAGGCATTGTCAAAATAGGGATTTGAGTAATTGATCCATTACGACCTTCGACACGACCAGCTCTTTCATAAATTGTAGATAAATCCGTGTACATATAACCAGGATACCCACGACGACCAGGTACTTCTTCACGAGCAGCTGAAACTTCACGTAAAGCATCAGCATAAGAAGACATATCAGTTAAAATAGTCAATACATGTCTTTCAGTTTGATAAGCTAAATATTCAGCAGTTGTGAGTGCTAATCTAGGAGTGATAATACGTTCAATTGTAGGATCATTAGCTAAATTCAAAAACAATGAAACTCTTTCTAAAGAACCATTTTCTTCGAAATCTTGTTTGAAGAATCGAGAAGTTTCCAAATTAACACCCATTGCAGCAAAAACAATTGAAAAATTATCTTCATGACCATCATGAACATCTTTAGTTGGACGAACCAATGAAGCCTGACGACAAATCTGGGCGGCGATTTCATTGTGAGGTAAACCAGAAGCACTGAAAATAGGGATTTTTTGGCCACGAGCAATAGAATTCATAGTATCAATAGCAGAAATACCAGTTGAAATCATTTCTTCTGGATAAATTCGACTAAATGGGTTGATTGGAGATCCATTAATATCCAAATAATCTTCAGCTAGCACTTTAGGTCCATTATCAATAGCTCTACCTGAACCATCAAACACTCTACCAAGTACATCTTCGGAAACAGGGATTTTCAAGTTCTGTCCAGTGAATTCAACTCTCGTTTTTTTAACATCGATTCCTGAAGTTCCTTCGAATACTTGAACAATAGCACGATCTCCTCTAACTTCAAGAACTTGTCCTGCTCTTAATGTGCCATCCGGTAATGTCAAATTAACGATTTCATTAAATCTAGGATATTTAACATTTTCTAAAATAACCAAAGGCCCATTAACTCCTGCAACTGTATTATAAGTAATACGAGGAGAAATTCTAAAATCTTGGGTGACTGCCTTTTTGTTCAGCTCAACTATAATGATTAGTATTAGAATCGAATATGCACTTCGACCTCTGGCCATTGTCTGTCTCCGGCGGCAGGGTAGTCCCAAACCCATTGCTCGCTTCTCGCTTCTGTCGACGCAATGTAAGTGTCATTCATAGACAAAAGCCGATGCTATCCCTGTCCCCTCCCCCCCCCACTCATGGACAAAAGCCGATGCTCTTCCCTGGTCCTCACTCATATACAAAAGTCGATGGTCTCCGTGTCCCCCATAATCCATCATGCCCACCACAATTCATTCTCAATTAATCACTTACAGAGCTCCTTATCATTCAAATGTGCCTGAGTTTGAACAGACATTGTATTACTACTACCTATTGCCCTTATCTACTACTTTCCCAGATGACTGAGAATCTGATAAAGAAAGAAAACGACTCCGATAGTTGTAAGGAGAGAGTGTGTGAGAGTCCATGAAGCAAGAGAGAGAGGTAGAGTCGTTGTTTAGGGCGTGTCAATTCGAGGAGGGTAATGTTAATAGAGCCGCACGAGGTGCGGTTAAGAGGATCAGAGTTACTTGATTATAAGAATAATATAAATGGGGGATTTTGATTTCGAAGATAGAGAGACTAATAATATCAGGGAGGAAGCGAATTGAACGAAGAGAATTAAGGAAGAGACTAATTACTTTATGAATGAAGAAAGAATGAATGTTCATGTTTATATGTTCATGTTATACAGGGATATTCTTATATTACGATCACCAACCGAGTATCTCAACAATAACTACGGTTATATCGAGTAAATGAGGAGCTTTCAATTAATATCTGGAAACGATTCTTTAACATATAACCACGAATGAAGCCTGCTACCATTTTCGTTAAAGTGTATAACTTCTCCCTCTCTCCTCGAGTTGATAGATATCACTACAGCAGAATTGTTCAGGGTCTAGCCGTGCGGCTTATGTCGATCAAAAGGTTATAGATGCGCGGACTTTAGAACCAATTGACTCTCGAGCGAAGCGAGAGCTAGGGGTTTGGGGCTACGCCCCAGCCGCCGGAGGCATAAAATGGAAAAAAGGTTTTGATTTTCGTATAAATATATTTATGGATAAATAGGGAAATTAATGAATTCAATTCTTCTTGGATTCATTATCATCTCTTACTTCATCTAATAATTCCCATTCAGCAGAACCACCATTAATTTCCAAAGCCATTTGATTAATGATATAGTCTCTAACGAATATCAAATCAGCTTCGAAAATTGGGATCTGTGTCTTTGTTGCTGTAGAGATCGATGCAAAAGAGTCGGCATCTGATAAAGATTTGGCTGACAACTGGCTGTTACTGCCTGCAGTAGCAGTGCCAGTGGTTGTAACTGTAGCTGTAGCTACTGCTGTTGATGTTGCTGTTGTCGTCGTTGATATTGTCGTCGCCGTCGTTGCAGCTGCGGTCACCGATTCCGGCTCTATATTAAAATTACAAATTCGAGCAACCGTTTTATTTATCTGAACAATCTCTTCAGGACCTTTCAAATATATCCCTTTATGATGAGCTATGACAGCCAAGCAAATCGCCAACATAGCCAATCCCTCAGCATATTTCTCAAATTTATCAGGCTTACTCTTAGCAAAAGAAAGAATCGGCTCATTAACGTAAAGAGAGAGTATGATACGACTATTAGAAGACTGATTTGATTGATTCCGATTATTATTGATTAAATTAGAGGATCGACTAATTGAACGTTTTGCTTTAGAGTAATCAGGACGAGACATAACTAACTGCAAATTCGATTTCCGAGGTAAATTAATTTCATAAGGTAATCGAACATCAAGGTAATAAGACATGAGCATACAGAAATATCCTACTCTTTCCAAAGAACTGTTTACCACTGTATGAGAGAAATGCGCTAGGATCGATAAATCTGGTATCACGTTGAATCCAATCAAGATATCATATTGTCTAACAAAGGAATAGACGTCAACCAACATATCATCAGTATGATCTTCTTTTTGTTTTGGTGTCCTATCACTATTCTCCCTTGATGACGGCTTTTTAGATACAACCGAAATTCTGTTCACATGAGTTTTTTTCGTGTCTACTGTTTGGTGTATTTCTAACTTACCCCGATCCGATCTTACTAATCGATCCCATTTACGTCTTACTTTCCGGATTCCAAGCAATCCATAAAGATCATCACAGTATTCAACACGAAGATTTGTCATTAAATTAAATGTTTCCTGATATTTAGTATGATATTCGGAAATTTCTCTATTGAGGGCAGATTTGCGTAGGGTATGATCATTTTCGAGTTGACGATTTAAGATTTCCAAATAATCTCTTCTTTCCTTATTTTTAGCCTTCTTTTCTTCAACTTTCCGCGCCCATTCTTTATTTGACGTTTCAGTAAATGCAATTGATTCATTAACCACTGAGAGACGATTTGTCAATAATTTGATCTGAGTAGCCATAATTTCATTCCAACCTTTGTTATTGGACTGTTCTCGATTGTTTCCTGAGTCCTTTAAATTCCTGATGTCATCAATTTTTTCATAACTGATATTCTGATCTATTAGTGAATTGATCTCTTTTTGTAATAAAGAAACTTCTGTTCCTACTTGAACCAACTTAATTTGAAGATCCAGAGTTGATGCTGAATTACATGAAGAACAGTAAAATTTCTTCCTATGATGACTAGCAACATGTCCACCTCCATTAACAATCGTACCATCATGATTAGCACCACAAATCCTACACAGAATACCAGAAGGATTTATTAATCTTCTTCGTCCTACTTCCACTTTCAATACACCATCTCCTCTCTCCCCTATTTCCCCTACTCCTCCTACTCCTTCTTCCCTTGTTCCGCCTCCACCATATATAGTCATCATAACTAAAGGTGGTCTAAAAAACAAATTTGAATGTCCTAGTTGACTTCATCAGATCTCCAATATGTAATAAATAAATAAAAAGGATCTCACTACAAGACTGCCACTTATAATTTGATATCAGTTCAATTAAAAAGTCAAGACTCAGATCATGGCTGATTCGGATTGATTCAAATGTTGCTGATCCAGTCAACAGCCACCAAAACCCTCTCACCCTGCGCCGCACATAAGCCGCACATAAGCCGCCTGACCATGTTTACCCCTGCATGCTTCGGGCCACGATGGCCGCCACGAGGGCCAGCCTCCGGCGGCTGGGGCGTAGCCCCAGACCCCTAGCTCTCGCTTCGCTCGAGAACTCAAAATTGTGATGGGAAGAACTGCCAGGTCTCGCCTACGGAGAACCTCAGGGTCTGGTCAACCGCAGACTAGGAGTTACTCTTCGTTATATTAGATTATGATTATTATAGTAACAATAAATAACCGCCATGGAAATGGCCTTTGTTTAACAAATAACACATTTACTCTTATCATCATTAGTAGGAGTCGTATGTTCAATTTCAGCAATAAGAATTTCAAATGCTTTATCAATATTTGAATTTGTCTTTGCTGAAGTTTCTACAAAAGGAATATTAAGAGATTGCGCCAACTGTTGACCTTCCTGAAAAGAAACTTGACGGTAATTATCAACTGTATCACTTTTATTACCAACAATAACCATAGGTAAAGAATCAGTACCAGTGGCATTAAGAATTTTATCACGAATGATAGGAATCATTTCAAAAGATGCTCTTGAAGTAACTGAATAAACTAACATATAACCATGAATTCCAATTAATAGTTTTTGACTCATAATACTAAATTCATCTTGACCAGCAGTATCGATGATTTCTGTAGTATATTCAATACCTTTATGATTAATAGGTTTGGAGAATTGATTTTCAATAGTTGGATAATAAGATTCTACAAAATGCTTTTCAACGAATTGTACGGTAACAGTGGATTTACCAACAGCACTTGCACCAACAATCGCAATTTTACGAGCTCTTTCAGGAGATGTCATGATGTGATGATCGAATGAATGATTAGGTGTATGGTTTGATAGTCAACTGATTGACTTGCTGAAAACAGATTATGTATCTAAGATAAATAATGATATTAATTCGACCTGATATTGTAATCTAGCCTTTTGAATATGAATTGTTTTGACCTGTTCTGCTCTAATCTAGCCTATTGAATATGATTTGTTTTGGTCTGTTCTGCTCTAATCTGATCTATTCTGATCTGATTTGATTTGTTCTAACCCGACTTGTTCTAATCCGATTTGTTGGGATCTGTTTTGAAGATAAATATATCCCGAAGTCTATTCTAATTTTGCTGGCCTATTCTTAATATAAAATAGGATAGATATCTGTTTCCCTTTTTCTCTCTATTGATGATAGATATAAGGTTATTGGATTACCCAACCAATTTTTTCCTCCGCGTGATCACTGACAACGCCTTCTAATTCTTCCTTGTATAGAAACAAACCTGGATCTAATAATCCAAATATAATAAAAATGACTAAAATTAATATTACCCCTTCTTACTATCAAGCAATAATCAGTTAATACAAATTGAAATTGACCAAGATGAAGACAATAAGAAGAAGAAGAGGTTGCTTAAAAGAGTGTGCGGAAGAAAAGCCGTTAAAGAAAATGACATTCAACAAGAATATATTTGCTTATATGACATTTTACCTGCATATAGGCTACTGCATGAGCGCATTCTATTTCAAAACAAGCAGGTTATTACATTACAGCGTACATGATGAATGCATAAATGATCGGATGGATGACCATTTCTAGACGAACCACAGGCGGCTCAACAGTTGGTAGCCTGTTAGACTAGAACAGAAATTAAATTAAATCGTAGGTCGGCAACATAAATAGTCACACTCCTCAAGTCAAAACCCCTTGTCTCAAGGTCAAAATCGTGATGTCTCCATCTTCCTGACAGAGAGTAATAAATAATAGCTACTACTTTAAAAGTCAACTTTGATCTTATTAAGAAATGTATAGAACAAACTGTGTATGTTACGAAGAGATACACTACACTGTGCAGTACATGATCGGTCAGCTCTGAATAACCGTTATGCATGCATATGCACAGTACAGCCTGGAACGGCTAATGTAGCCGGCAGTCAGTTGTGTGGTATTTAAGGTATCAGCTAGCTAGTTTCGTAGCATTTTCACATGATTAAAAGCATTTTGAGGTGTGAACAGTACTATATTCAGAGTTAATGTAGTTGTTATTATGAGGTTGCTGCGATTGACTAGTGTAGTATTAGTTAACTACGTAATCTGAAGATAATTGTATGTTTGTTTGTTAAAATGACATAACTTAGTTAACTTAAGTTAACACTTATGTTGGAAAAATACCTGACAGATAAATTTAAAAATAACTTTTTATTTTTTTAAGTTAACATTAACTTAACTTCATTTAATTTCAGACTAAACAAATTACCTCACTCTCAGAAACAATTCAACACTCTTTATGCTTCAGAGATTCATTCTATTCAGATTAAAATAGAGTAAATCTGAATCCCTTATCAGCAGGCTGATCTGATAAGATAGATCTGCAAGCTACCTTGCATTTTCCGCCTAACGATGCTCGTGGTAGCCGCAAATCCAGTGTGCGTTACATCAAATTGTTAGTGTAAGTTAACTCTAGTCTCTAATCATTTCGAGTCACTCATGATATCTTCAACAGATTTGTTATATATTCTATATGGGGGCCATGTTATATGCATCAGAAGATCGCCATCAGTGACCGACGACCCTACCTCCCGGAGATAAACTGACTTCGATACGAGCTCTCAAGTGAAATAAACAGGAAAAGTCTAAGGCCCATCACGCAGATCTCGCAGGATTAACCTTCCGGAATACCATTGTCCGTTTCCATGGTTGGATCTGTTCCCAGAGGATAATCACTCCCAATTGAAGAATTTCTCCGATATTAACTGGGCCCCTAGTCAAGAGACGGGTCTGTATTTCGGAACTTGTGACAGAGATTTCTGCGAGATAAACAAGATAAGCGCTACAAATGTGGGGGAAAGTAAATGGTTTGTTCAGAAGGCGAGGTCCACGGGATGCGGAATCCGATGTTTAGCCGCTACGGCTTGGAGATGGCCAAGGCCGTTCGATTCGAAGCTGCCGGATCCATTGTTGAGCAACCTTTGAGCATAGCAGAGCGGATTTATCAACTTCTAGTTCCGAGTTATTGTCAGCACTGGACAATCTTCATGTGATATAGACCGCATAGAACTCATTTGTAATTCCCCATGGGGTCTCCCCGTGCTGTATTCAAAACTGTACGCGTTATGACTACTAGGATTTGACAAGAAGTTCTAGACCGATAATCGGCCGATGACATGTCAGCCTCATGTCTGGCGGCTCATGCAACTTTGCTCCGTCTTCGAGGCAAGATAATCGTCAGCCAGCCAAGGCACACGGATTCCATCCTAGACGAACTGACAGGGGTCTGTTGTAGAGGTAGGGTTCCCAGCCGCCAGAGCGTAACATGACACCACCGCGGATATGATCCGGAGTTGACGGCTACTGTACCGTAGTTCTCTCCATTTCCCCGGATGGTACCGACCGCATATAATCTATTTTAGTAAAAATGTCGCTGCTGTAGACCGATTTTAAAGTTAAAATGACATTTCGTGTTTCATTTAGTTAAATCCGATCCGCCGTTATTATTTTAGGTTGTTGATCCTCACGTCAAGATTGACATATACGCTTATATTCCCGGGGTCCTATCCCGGACAGATGGATTAATTATCTGTTGGTAAAAATACCCAACACCGTGTATCACGACCGGAGTATTTTCGGGCGAACATCGGACGGGCGGCGAGTGGGCAACCAAGCAGATTATTTATCGTACAATCAGTTACAATATCACAAAAATAATTCAACTTAAATAACTTCTAATTAATACTAATAAACTGATTACTATATTATTTAATTATTCATGTTTAAATCCCGACTCAATATATTTTGATTACTTAACCAAGACCCGGGGACCTATAATCGATTTCTTCATAATTTGTTCTCCGCCATCGGCGCCTGCCGATATAACCGGCAGATCTTCCTCACCAAACCCCGTTATAGTATTATATATTATAACTTTAATAAGTGTATAAACCAAAAAAAGAAAAAACAAAACCTCAACCTAACCACATCACTGTAATAAAAAATCCGACCGGAAAATAGAGGGATGGATCGCCCGAGTAGAACCTAGAACAAGTGAAATTTCAACTGATCCTGGAGAAGGGCAGCAGCCGATACGGTTTAAGACCCAAACGGACCAATCATCCGACCGACAAAATAAAGGATCTTTATATAATAACTATAATTTATCCCCAGATTGAAAAAATCTCTTTTGATTCGTTTTAGTCTTTTTATATATTTGTTGAGGTTGATAATCAATACAATAATAATTTTTGTATAGTCGGTTCCATACTCGATTCCATACTCGATTCCGTACTCGATTCCTGTGACTTTATTGTGTGGATCGCCATTGTTCGATTTTGTATTTAGCAACAACGATATTTCGGGTTACAACTAATAATAAGATTTTAAAATTAGTTGGATAGTTGTTATAACGAATTCCGTGATAAAAGTTTAATTCAATAACTTAAAAAGAACGGAAAGGAACGTTCACCCTCCCTTTGTTATTCCGCATCAGCGCTTAAATTATTCTCATCGGACTTTTAGAAAAATCTCTCATCGAAATTGATCCTTATATCATTCTCAATTCCTTTCATTCATAAATTATTTGTTTTTTGATTATTTAATTGTTCTATATCTCGAGCTTGTCCTTATCCTACATCATCACCCAATATGAGCGCTATTCTTAAATCTCGTATTCGTAATAAGGCTTTACTAAGTAAATTAAGAACTCCTGAAGAACTGGTTCCTTTCTTTAAACATGATCAATATATTGGTTGGTCAGGCTTCACTGGTGTAGGTGGTCCTAAAGTAGTCCCTACTGCACTTGCTAATCATGTTGAAAACAATAATTTACAAGGAAAGTTAGGCTTCAATCTTTTTGTAGGTGCTTCCGCTGATGTAGATATTGAATCTCGTTGGGCAGAATTAGGAATGCTTTTAAGAAGATCCCCTCATCAAGTAGGGAAACCAATTGCAAATAGTATTAATGCTGGTAAAACTCAATTCTTTGATAAACATTTATCCATGTGGCCACAAGATCTTACATACGGTTATTATACTAGATTTAAGGCAAACAATAACCTTGATATTGCTATTGTTGAAGCAACTGGTATTGATGAAAATGGTGGTATTATCCTTGGTCCTTCTGTTGGTGCTACTCCTGAATTAGTTGCAACTGCTGAAAAAGTCATTATCGAATTGAATACTGCCCTTCCTTCTTTTGAAGGTTTACATGATATTAATATGCCAGTATCTCCACCATATAGAACCCCTTATCCAGTAACTACTGTTAATCAAAGATTTGGTACGTCCTCAATACCAATTGATCCAGAAAAGATCTTGGCAATTGTTGAATCTCAAGCGAGAGATACTGTACCTGAAAATGCTCCATCTGATGAGATTTCAAAAGCTATTGCTGGTCATTTAGTTGAATTCTTCCAACATGAAGTTAAAGTAGGTCGCATGCCAGAAAATCTTCATCCATTACAATCTGGTATTGGTAATATTGCTAATGCCGTTGTTGAAGGTCTTGCTGAAGCTTCTTTTACTAAGCTTAATGTATGGACAGAAGTATTACAAGATTCATTCCTTGACTTTTTTGAATCTGGTAAACTTGAGTTTGCTACTGCTACATCCATTAGACTTACACCCGCTGGTTTCAAGAGATTTTTTGAAAATTGGGATGAGTTCTCTAAACAATTACTACTTAGATCACAAGCTATTTCTAATCATCCAGAATTAATTAGAAGATTAGGTGTTATAGCTATGAATACTCCTGTTGAAGTCGATGTTTATGGACATGCCAATTCAACTAATGTTTCTGGTTCAAGAATGCTTCATGGTATTGGAGGTTCTGGAGATTTCTTAAGAAATGCCAAACTCTCTATTATGCATACCCCTTCATTCAGACCAACCAAAACTGATCCATATGGTTTAACTTGCGTAGTTCCATTTGCTTCTCACGTCGATCAGACTGAGCATGATCTTGATATTATTGTCACTGAACAAGGGTTAGCTGACTTGAGAGGCTTATCACCACGTGAAAGATCTCGTGAGATTGTTAATAAGACTGCTCATCCTGCCTATAAAGATATACTTAACGAATATCTCAACAGGGCAGAGTTTGCCATGGCTAAGAAGAAGTCTCTTCATGAACCTCATATTCTCAGAGATGCTTTTAAACTTCATGTAAATCTTGAAGACAAAGGTACAATGAGAATTGATAGTTGGGATAATTAAATAAGTTAATATTTACAGTATGTAAGTTTAAAAACGAAGATAAAAAGTGTGCATCCATGACTAACTCTCCCCAGCCGCCGGAGATGGCAGATGGCACGTTTCATCTGAATTCGGTTGAATCAATGAATTTACCAAAGTTCTGCATTTCATCTGAATTCGGTTGAATCAATGAATTTATCAAAATTCTGCCGAACTTGGATAGATCCTACTTTGATATCCCAATTATAATATAAACATATTCTTTGCAAGGAATCCAGAATGAATTTATCCATAGTTTCCCCTGCCTCGTGATAATCAGACTCAGATAAAATTCTATCAGGTGGAACACTAGCGAATAATCGATTTGCTTTCTCATCTGAAGTTATGTTTATGAGAACTGATGCTGAAACGAAAACCCGAGATTTCAATTCTTTACTCTTGAACCAATTAGTTAATAAATATTCAGGTGATCCAGAATATGAATGTAGACATATATTTGAAGTGATGATATTATTACTGTCATTTCTTCCTAGAATTTTCACTATGGAATTAAATATGGCATTGTGACATTGTACACCATGAATAGAAACGGGTCTATTAAATTCAGCAGCTACTTGTAATAACTTTTCGAATATATTTGTCTGGTGTGAAAGATTCACTCGATATGGACTGAGAATTTTTGTCCATCCTTGTGAACTTCCCTGATTTGGAATTGGTAAGCGAAATCCTTTATCCAAGCCTAATTCACCCACTATACCGTCTGGATGTTTTTTTAATAACAGACGGATTTTTTCTAAATGGTCTTCCAGAGGTTGGGGATCCGGTAAACTTTCAATAAATTCAGATGTAGGTAGAGGAGTCAATACTGATTTATAATGATCCTCTTTCGAAGGTGGTGATGATGATATATATAATTTATGACTAAACCATGGATGATATCCAAAAGCAGGAATAACTTTTTCTGAAAATAAACTAGAAATTGAATCAACCAGATCAATATCTTCTAGATTGGTTGACATCAAGATTAACTTAGATGCTTTCATTGATTGAATACAACTAATTTTCTCAGGAGAATCCGTTGGATGACAATGAGCATCCACCAATTCAAGGTCATATTCTACATCTTCTTCACCACTGACCATTCTGCTATATATAGCTAACAAATTGAGCCAGATAACTGCTATCAGATATCAGTTAATATGAAGTGGATGATGATGAATCAGAATTTGGACGGTCTGTCTGGTCTGAAGTAGATCCGCGCGGCTACTTACTGGCCATATCTTGCTAGATCATTTTTTGCCTCCAGCAGTTCTGGGGCGACCATCCATTTTGCCTCCGGCGACTGGGGCGTAGCCCCAGACCCCTAACTCTCGCTACGCTCGAGATACCCCGACTGTCTTTGGCGGCTTAACGCGACTCCAAACCCGGGACCCCTGTTCTTGCAATTTTGGTAACGGATTCCAATAGCTAAATTCGGTGTTTCGTCATCGAAGGAATCTCGAGAGCAGCGAGAGTTAGGGGTCTGGTACCACTGCTACACCCCAGTCGTCGGAGCCAAACTCAGTCGGGGTATCTCGAGCGTAGCGAGAGCTAGGGGTCTGGGGCTACGCCCCAGCCGCCGGAGGCAAGACAGGCAGCCCCGATATGACTAAGGCCGCGCGGCTTATCTATCAGCGATAAGCAGGTACTAAAATTAATATGGCCGCGGGTATAAGTTAATGATCAGGAGTTTGAACTTTGAACTTCTTCACACCCATAAATAGAAGAAATACGGAGATAGACACTTGGAAGAGAGAGAAAGACAGATTAGATAAGATTAGCGAAGCTGATATCAATTCTTTCTCGTCGTTCTTCGCTCTCGATTAATTGAGATCTTTGGGATTGCTTGCTAGAAGAATCATGAATGATAATGAAAGATCCGCGGATGGTAGTGATTTTGAAAGAAGATATATTCCACCATGGCGAGAACCATATTTAATTGGAATTGCTGGATGTAGTGGTAGTGGAAAGACTTCAATTGCAGCTTCAGTGATTGAGAAATTGAATGTGAGTTTGTATAATGTCGTCTGTTTATCTGATTTATTGAGAGTTTGTTCTGACAATTTTATAGGTTCCTTGGACAATTCTTCTTTCCATGGATAATTTCTATCTTCCATTAACTCAAGCACAAAGGCAACTTGCATTTCAAAGTCGTCATGATTTTGATTCACCCGATGCTGTAGACATTGATCTTCTAGTAGATATTCTTCGAGATCTCAAGAAAGGGTAAGATCGATGGGCGTATTTCTCGTCACTTTAGTTGTTTTGCCTCCGGTGGGGGCTTAGCCTATCTTCGCTACATTCTCGAACTCTTCTATCTACTGACTAACTTAAAATAGGAAAAAGGTCCAAATACCGACTTATTCTTTTGAACGACATAATAGGACTAGTAAATGGTTGACGGTTTATGGAGCAAATGTTATAATAATTGAAGGATTATATGCTTTATATGATTCAAGAATTTTGGAACTTTTGGATCTCAAGGTGTTTGTGGACACTGATTTTGATATTTGTTTAGCTCGAAGATTAAACAGAGACATTCTGCATCGGGGACGTGAACTTGTTCTCAGTATTCAACAATGGGAACGATTTGTAAAACCGAATTATGAAAAATATATTAAGCATACTATGAATGTTGCTGATGTTTTGATTCCTAGAGGGTTGGATAATACCATAGGTATCAACATGTTGACAAGTCATATTCAGAGACAGTTAGCTGAGAAAAGCACTCAACATATGAGTGATTTTTTAGCTCTCATCGGTGGCGGCGAAATATCGACATCAGTGATGAGTATTAGTACTTCTGATTCCATAGTAGTGTTAAATCAGACAAGTCAGATTCAAGCAATTCATACAATATTGTTCAATAATCAGACAACTATGGATGAATTCATATTTTATTTTGATCGTATGGCTAGTATTATTGTTAATCGTGCTCTTGATGAATTATCACATCGTTGTAATTCATTTCCTAACGAGAAAATCGTCGAAACTCCTACTGGTCAGAAATACCTTAAAGGAATAGGCTTACCATTTGATAATGTTTGTGCAGTTACCATTATTAGGGGAGGGGAATGTTTTAATAGAGCACTTAGACTCACGATTCCCAATCTTCGTTTAGGAAAAATATTAGTTCAGTCTGATTCTAGAACGGGTGAACCAAGGTTACATACAATGTCTTTACCTCCGTGTATTAATCCCAAACCGGAGGGTCCTAGTGGTGATATTTCACCAGATGATTTGGAAGCTTTAGCTAACACTCATGTTCTATTAGTAGATAGCCAAATATCATCTGGAGCAGCAACTACAATGGCAACTGCCATTTTGATTGATCATGGTGTTAGACAAGAAAATATTATTTGTATATCATATGTAGCTTCGGAAATTGGGTTGCGACGTTTAAGTTATGCCTATCCCAAGATAAAGATTGTTGTAGGTCGAGTTGAACCTAAAGTAACGAATCATTATCTTGATACTCTTTACTATGGGACATAAACTGGAGAGACATTTATCATTATCTACTTATATATATTTATATCTGAAATATATACTTCATATTCTGTCCTTACCCGGAGTTTGGGGCATGCCCAGACCCTTAGGCTCACTTCGCTCGAAGACTATGGTGGTAAATTAATGAAATTATCAAGCGTTCTTTATTTATCGAGACCTAGAGACCGAGCATATCTCAACCGCTGTGAAGGAGATGTTGCTATCGTTTCTGTTACAGCCGTGCGGCTCACTGATTTGCAGCATATTTATGCAGAACCGATAAGGTACTCCAACTCTAATCCCCTACGCTTGTCTTAAGTCCGGAGAGATGTCACTTGCGGATATGGAATAGAAATATCGACCAATTCCGATTGTGATTCCGTTAGATTAATGTTGATTCTCTGGTTCTGATGTCCTTCGTCTGTTGTCCCATACCGAAGCCACATAACATAGAAGTCGGCGGATATTAATGATCATGGTGCAATCAATTGTAATTTATAAAAATAAAACAATATGATGCTATAAAATCAATTCCGTATTAACTTTTTCTTCAGTAGATGCATTCCTCTCGATTTATAAATTTCAGACTAGGTTAATTCTCGGGCTCACTTCTATCCGTGGGGGCAATTCGTCGGATTTAACGCCTCACTTATACGCGCAATTAAGGTTGTCGATCATGAAGCCGCACTCTGTCGCGCCTTTAAGAATTTAGGTTGGATCTTCGCAAGGAATTTCCGCTCGTATTTCAAGGCTTGTTTGTCTTATGTTGAAGCGTTAGTATGTCATTTTGACACTTGTTGATCTGTCTATCTTCTGTTCTATGGCTAGTGTTTTATCGATCTGACAAGATAATTTTTTTTTTTCGTTTCTTTTTTTTTTTGCCACCGAAGGAGTTAAAGAATATAAATAGGAGGTTGAAATAGGTGGACTTGAATAGAGTGTGATATAGAAACTTCACCACTATTCAGTATACTCGTTTCGCATATTTAGTTACGTAAATAAATATATCGACGATATCGTAATAATATTTCTTCATTTTTTGTGGAAATATAAATTAGAATCTGTTTCCGTCTTTATGAATATTAGACGTAACTTTTCAGTTACTACCACTACTCTACTTACCAGAGCAACACATCGTCAATTTAGTCATTCAATTCCATCAGCAATGAAAGTTATTCTCACTGGTGCTACAGGACTTAGCGGTTCCGAAACTCTTAAACAAGCTCTTAATGATTCATCAATAGATCAAGTCACCTTATTAACTAGAAGATCAGTCGAACAAAAACATCCTAAATTGAATGAGATTATTTTCAAAGATTTCGATGGAGACTATTCAGACATTATTTCAAAATATCAATTAGCGGATAATGATGCCATTATTTGGGCATTAGGCGTTTCCCAAAGAGATGTAGACAAAGAACAATATTTTAAAATTACTTATGATTATACTTTGGCCGCAGCAAAAGCATTTAATAAGGCTAATCCTAAAATGAAGTTCGTATTTCTTAGTGGTCAAGGTGCTGATCAGACTGAAAAAAGTTACTTCTTATATGCTAGGGTTAAAGGTCGTGCCGAACGTCATCTTGAGGAATTATATAAAGATAATCTTTATGTTTTTAAGCCAGGTTTTATCAGACCTTCAACTCCTCGACCATCTCCTCGTTTGGGTGAACCTCTTTTCTCCCGTTTGTCTCCCTTTATAAATACTCTTTCTAGTAATAAGTTTAGTTGTTCCTCTGAAGAATTAGCTAAAGCTATGCTCAATGTTGCTAAAAATGGATCGTCAGTGAAGTCTATTGACAACAAGACTACTATCGAGTTATCTAAATAGGTTGTGTTTCGAATATGTATATTTCTAGAGTTATATAAATAATAATAATGGTAATGTCTAATTCCGTCTGAACCTCTGCACAGTACCGGAAACACTGACATGCAATGGCCAACTTAAGCGTATCGAGTCATATCTCACTTAGCCCGATGTTAAGAAATAAACTGAGGTTCAGCACTGCTTCTGCCATGCTTCAGCCGAGGAACAGCAAGCATAGCGTCAGTTCCCAAAGCAACGAGAAGAAGGAAACATCCGAGTCATAGAGATCATTTTACGGTTCTTACAACACCGTGAGAGTTTCTTTCCAATGTTAAAGGCTAATTGAGGAGAGAGTGTTCCGTCGCATGCTTTGCGGTTCTGTTACCCCTGAAGATCGCTCTAGAACCAGTATATAAATGCATGATCTAAAGCCGCACGGCTGGTAGAAAATAAATATTATTATTCTCCAGAAGATAGATACCATTAGCTCGAATTCAACCAGGTTTGATATTATGGATGCTAGGAGAGTAAATTTCTAGACCCATAATTCTCTCTGCTAGATAAAGGTAATAATGATGATCCCTTGAACATATATATGTCCGCAATTCTCAGTACTTGAAGAATTTGATTGTGATTTATAAATTATTATTGTTATCTCATGTAGATATATATCAGACATACACCTATATATTTTTTGGATCAAATAACTGGGATAGATAAACTCATGTGGCATTTTAAAGGAGCTGCTACTATCGCTGATGTTATCGGTCAGCTGGCTACGAAATTACTTAATATTAATATATCTGACCCTTATATTGATGATCTTAGGATCCTATCACCATCATCATTAGCTTCAGCATCTGGGTTACCTGGATATGGTCAGATACATATCTGCCCAGATTCTCCTGTATGTGAATTTCTTGGTGATCCTGATGGCATTGGAAATAGCATCGATACTAAAGGCAATAATGAAAAAGAGATTCTGTCGTTTGAATCTAATATTGAGCAAATGAGTACCAAAATATTTGCGAGAATTAATACACCTAACTTAGAGAATTTTAGCAATATTATCTCTAGTATAGATTATTCCCCGCTTTCTATTTATGACCTTTATACAAAAGAAGATGAACAAATATTTCAGGATGAAAATGATTTAAATTATATTCACAGAAATAATGAGGAGTATCTGTCAAATGATTCAAAAAATTTGCCAAACCATGTCTCCATTCCTATGGAATATAATGGAGAAGGAAAGGTCAGAATCCCTTTGGCAGAAATTCCCCTGGACTCATTTGAACCCCAACTTTTTGAAATTGATGACAATGTGAATCCTCCTCGTGGCGAGAATTATGATTCCAACGTACATACACATCAAGAGGAACTCGCTAGGGGTGATCCTATGAATTTGTCAATGCGTGTTCGCCAATTTCTCACCAGGATGGACATCCATGCTCGGGAAAATCCAGGAAACTTGATTGCCAACTTTATACTTAGAAAGGCAGAACCGGTAAGACTTCAGAAGCCTAAACGAACATGGAGATTAAGAGCAACATCAGCACTTGATCATAGTAGCCATCCTCTATCATGTGCAATTCCTGTAGAATAAGGAATATTATCTATTTTCTCGAATCTGTCAAATTACGACATATCCCATATCTATCACTGATTGAATAATTACAAAATCTAAAGAAAAAAATATTTCTGCAATCTATGGCACTTGCCTTTGGTGCCTTTGTCTGTAACTAAACGCGGAAAAGTGTCGAACAGAGAAATGACCATCCACTAGAAGCGGATCAACTCATCCTCCAGGAACAGTTAACATGTTAAATATGTATGTATTTATCCTAATTCTAAAACCCAATTATAGTCATCAAAATATATCCCAAACTTGCTATCACTACATAAACCAGAATACTTGATGGTACACCCCTTGAAATGAAATTGCCTACTGTAAGATAAGGTTTACCCAATTCATCAGTCATGCAAATGGCAGTAACATTAGGAAACCCAGAAGTAGGTAACCCCATTGCAGCAGAGCAAAGTAAGGCAGAAGCCATGACAAGAATACGAGGATGGGGGTCAGCCATTTGTTCACCAATAGATTTAACTAAAGGTAATACAATTAATGCTGCAACCGTATGAGATACAAATGTAGCAACAATCAAAATCATAAAACCAAATACAAGCATTACTCCAAAAAGACTCATTCCATGGACAAGAGCTTCAATTTGTAAAGCAATAGTAGAGAGAAGACCTGAAGAAGAAACCGCTTTACCGAGGGCAATACCACCCATTGCTAAAGCAATAATTGTCCAAAGGAAATTATTGAAATCAGCAGGACTAAGTAGCCCGGGGCCAAACAATAAAATAATAGGTACAAGGGCTAGAACACCCATTTCTCCAATATATGCTTCCAGTTGATGAGAGAAACACCATAAAATGATAGTTCCTACAGATACAGCACCAATATAATAATGGACAAATGATAATTTATCATTACTAGCTCTAATATGAGGGATAGAATTTGCACCTTTACCAGTGGGGAAAGTTAATATCAGTAAAACCCAAACAAGTACTAAACCAACAGCAGATACAGGGAGAGCCACAACAAACCATTGAACCCAAGATGGTTCTGGATCCATATTTTCAAGAGCAATAATATTCTGAGGACTGGCAATAGGAGAAGCCATTCCACCAATATTAGATGCTAAGGCAATACCAAGAATAATAGCTTTAGCAAATCCATCACCTTCAGGAAGGGTACGAAGTAATGGTTGAGCCAAAGAATAGCAAAGAACAGGAGCCGCAACATTACTAATCCACATACTTAAGAAAGTAGCTATAAACATCAGAGCAAACAATACTACTCTAGGATTTGTACCAGCTCGCTGCAAAACAGCAGTAGCAATAAATTTAGCGATCTGATATTTAGTAAGAGCCGCAGCTAAAGTGAATCCACCAAGAAGAATCATAATTACTGAAGACCACATTTGTGAAAAGATGAATTTAGATGCTTCGGGTGCTGTCATTCTATCACCACTATTAGGATCCAAGGGGATGCGAAGAAATACAACCAAAAATGGTACTAGAAGTGAAGTAACGAATAGTGGCATTGCTTCAGTGGCCCAAAATAGAGATGAAGCAACCACTAGAGCTAAACAGTTATTTTGAACAGTAACTTCTAATATTGGGAAAACCAAAATTGCTAAGAAAATAGCAACAATGACTAAAACTTTTAAAGCAGATAGCGAGACTAAAATAGATGGTACAGAGATCGAACTACCAAATATGGATACAAACTCAGGGATTTCAGTTTCACCCTCTTTACCTCTTGTTGCAAAAGTACCTTGAGTTCGACGTTCAATTCCAATCATATCTCTCCAAACAGTATTACGTTCCCAAACTATATGCTCTCTGAGTTGTAATTTTAATTGTTGTTCAGCAACTCTATATTCATTATTGGTAGCTAATCTGGCATAAAGAGTTATTGCTTCATTAATACGAGATTGCAAAGAAGTTTTTGTTGATTCAGCAAAAGTGTAACATTTTGATAAAACATTCTCCATATATGAAGATTTAAAATCCCGTTCGAGAGTCTTATCAAATTTTTTCAGAGCTTTTCTGAAACCAGTCTGATTTAAATCAACATAAGAACTGAGTTCACTTAAAGAGACATAAATAACGGCAGTACGCTTTTTTAAAGTGATTAGATAATCGGATAACAGATACATATCACGAATATCAACCGAACTAGATCTTCTACGTCTTGGACCACCACGAAATGAACTGCTACTCCGAGAATCTACAGGGTATAAGACTTCAGCAATATCGGATTGACGACGATAAGGATGAGGGGGAGAAGAGGACAATTCTTCTTGATCCAGTAAAGCTGATGAATCAACTTGTTGTCTGCGAATTTGTCTAGCATTTTCACCATCTTGAACCATCTCACCATAAGCATATCCTTCATCATCATCGTCAGCAGAATCAATAGTTGATCTACTAAGTCGTCTATTACTAGAACTGTTGATTTTGCCATTGCTAATACCACCATTAAGGTTGTCAACATCACCACTACCACTACCACTAGCACCACCACCATCACCATCCCTCCTAGGACTACGTAATCTTATGCTTGAATCGGCAGAATGAGAATATTTTCGATCATCTTCAACAACAGAATCCGCAGCAGTAAGTACGCCTTCATCAGATAGTCGTTGATCATATTTTATTGCATCAGCCAATAAAAAATCTAGCTCATCGAATATTTTTGATTCAGTCTCAGTATAAAATTCATCAATTTTCCGTAATTCATGATCTAATGCTTTACGGAATTCTTGTTCAGGATCCTGGGAGGATCGTTCGATTAATGTAGCGGCTTCGTTATCTCGAGTCGTAGCTTCAATAGATTCTTTCTGAAGTTGATAGATAAGTTTTTTCAATGCTGCATAATCAATATATTTAGAGATCCACTCAGGGACCGCATTGAATTGTAAAGAGTGTTCGAATTTCATTGAATCAGAAACTATGTGACCAGGATGGTTCTTTTTTCTATTATTGTTTTGATCAGATAAATCTTTAAGTTCGAAAGTTTCTTCCTGATTGGGTGATTCGTCTGAAACTATGTAATAAGAACCGGTTAATACAAATTTATGTTGCTTTTGATTTTGAGAACGAGAGTAAGGTTGATTAGGAGGAGAAGACGGAGGACTAATAAAATTGATGTGTGACTCGAGATGATCAACTTGATTAGAGGAGGAGGTGGTGCCAGCCCTAAGAATAGACTTTAGAAAAGAAATCTTGACTAATGTTGGTTGAAACTAAGGAGAATATGCTTATTAAAATACAAGGAAGAAAGAAAAATGCAAGAACCGATCAATCGATAACGACTGTCATATATAAATGAATTAAATATCTGAAATGAAATATCAATATGTGGTGAACAATGAATAGTATTTAACCTGGACAATGAAGATAGATCAAGATCTCTGGCAGGTCCAATCTGGCCAGTGCTGATTATGTGAGTAAGATCTCTTGCAAATTCAATCTGGCCAATACCGAATATATAATCTAAATCTTCCAAGATCGTTAATGATATCTAATGATTTTCCTTGTATGTAAGGTATTGTATTCCCGCCAAACGTAACGTGATGATGATAAGGATTAAGTTACCGCACGATTCAAACTACAGTCCTTTCTTTTCAAGGTATTATTGATACCCAATCAAAGGAATAAATAGAACTTATTTTTATACAGATTAAGAAAACCCGATAATTTACAATCACCATCAGCAATGAAAGTAGAAGATCTAGAATTGACAAAATGGCAGTAGAAGGGGTTACATCGCGAAGAAAGGAAAAGATTATCTGCACGTTAGATGGGAGGGCCGGTGGTGGGGCCGTGGGGGTGGTGAGGTGGGTGGGTTCCGAGATTGGTAGGGCTGTGTGTGCTATTCGGAGCAAATTGAGAGGTAGCCTGGTGGTTGGGAGGCCAGCGGTTGGGAGGATGGCAGGGAGGCTGGCGGCTGGGAGGAGGCCAGTGGTTGCGAGTTGGCGGTTGAGGCTGGTAAGTAGGAGTTAAGAGTTAGAATTGGGAGGGAGTTGGGAGTTGGGAGTTGGGAGTTAATTGGGAGCGTATGAGCCACATGTCAATATGTGAGGTTATTTCTGTGCTTAATTTACAACTAGTCGTTAGTTATAAATAACTACATATAACTATCAACCAGTTCTGATGGTTAAATTAATAGTCAGTAACGCGTCACGCAGAGACTACACATGATGTTAAAATTTATGGTTCGTTTATTTGTATGTAAGTTACCGGTTAATTCAGTGCGACAAGGTGGATGCAACTACTGTTGAATAGTAGATCGATACATAGTGTACTATATAGGAATAGATGTACATTAACTTATATGCAATCAATCAGTCAGTCAATCCAAGATTTATGCGTAAGTCGGAATTGATGTATTTTAAGTATCTTCGTCGTTGGATTTGGATACATAAATATTGGGATCTAGCCTGTGTCAGTTGATCTGTTAACTCTCATCACTTTCTCTGTCGCAGGCAGTAAGTTAACGTATTATATTGTTAGAGATAGCGAACCAACAGGGCAGTTCTCGAGCGAAACGAGAGCTAGGGGTCTAAGGTCGCCCCAGCCGCTGGAGACATGGCCCTTGAGGTGACGACATTCTCGAGCGAAAAGAAAGCTAGGGGTCTAAAGTCGCCTCGGCCGCTGGAGACGAGGCCATTGAGGTGACAACGCTTATTTATTTGACAATGTTTGATGTTATTTTTGTCTAGCCAGATCCAAATAATAGTCCGTTTTTGACTGAGATAAGCCAGATAATAGATAAGCTTAACTTAATTAGGAATTTATGAAGGATCATCTCTGATCAGCTGCTGATATCGGAGAAGGGATATATCTCCGAATACCTCCAAGATCAATATAGTATATCAATTATTTCAAGAAAGCAAGTTAAGAATAATGAATGTTAGAGGCGGTAGAGGTCGTCTTGATGAGAAAGTTGCCAATAGTTATTCTGTGAATGCATACCTTATTAGAAGTTGATCTGGGCAGAAGTCTGCTTTGAACGTGGGGCAGAATCAATTATAACTTGACATTAACGTTAGAGGTCATAGTTCCGTAAATTAATGCATAAAATATTACATTCAAATGTTTAGTATAATTTTACATAAAATATTTCTCCAGTATTCTATTACTAACTTATGATGCGTTACTTCGGCGATTCGGGATTTAACTTCCGATATTCTCTTCGGCGATGCTCAAGACTAGTCGGTGTCTCCGGCGATTCTCGAAGACTAGCCCGATGATATCCTCTGTTTCACCTCCAGAGCTCTAGGACAATGAGCATATCAAATACCAAAGCGGATAGGTCCCATATGCTGTCTGGCCGGAGGCTGAACGGAGGAGTGGATAGTGGTGTGATGTTACTCTAACTAATCCGATTCAGTCAAATACACTTTGCAAGCCGTACTTACAATAAGGTTTATGTAGGCAGTTAGCCAGGTACTACCTACCTATCTGTAACTGATAACCATTTAGTTAACGGATGGGACGGAAAATGAGGGGATAAACATTGTTGGTTATAGATATATAGGTTAACTTGAGTTAATAGCGGTTAAACGCTCTATGATCGCCGAAGTTAGTAGTTAACGTTAGTTAGGTGGGTGGCCAATCGGCCGTGTCTGCCCTGCCATTCAATGACGCTAGTTAAAGTTAACAATCATAAGCCATCAATTAATTATACATCTGCATTAACTAACAACTTAACTAACATCCTTATAGCTACTGAGTGAAGTAACTACAGACGTTAGTAATGTTATTAACAATTCGTTAAAGTTATTATTTAACGTACGACGGCAGGACATTCCCGTGTGCGGCTTCAGATCAATAACCGTAATACACCGTCGGAGTGAGTCGCCGTTCAACCAAATTAATTCCTTGTTGAATAAGTCAGTAATATCGCGGGGATAATAACAAACGTTGTATACAACAATTACACCAGATAGTAATGATTGTTAGAGTCAATTGAGATTCGTCGTATTTTTTATTTGAATTTTTTTCGTGGTTGTCCTTGCTCTTTGCCCAGCTTTATAATGGTACGAAACACACTACAATGTCACTAAGCAACTTAATCTTAACGTTCAGTCGTAAGTTACTCAACAGTACTATTCCCTTGCTTAAGCAATAAGCAATCCACGGTTGGTTCCAAAGATTTAACTTTTAATTTAGACAAATTAACGCAGTAACGCTGATACGAACATTGCCGCACCATAAAATTTAGTTAAATTGTGTTAACTAACATTAATTCTGTAATGAAGTATTGTACTTATCACTGCAGTTCTCCATTCAAATCAGGGTTGGGAATTTAAACGTGTTTTGTTAACAGCGGCGAATAGACGACAACTTAATGCATGCACGCTAAAACAAACTACAAACTTAACTGTCAGTTATGAGATGCATAAAACGTTTAAAGCAGGCGGTCAGCTCATTCTCATTGAGGTTTGCTAGTTAGCTTTTCCTTTTGTTGAGTAACAACTATCTTAATGTTGCAAGCCAACTAAGTTATAGTTGTTTAACTTAAGACATACATAACTCGGCTTTCGTTAATTACATTAGTTTGTAATCGGCTTGTAAGAAACCGTGACTTGCTCGACGGTTGTTAAATGTACTCGGCGTGTGGGAATAGCCTGCGTGAAAATGAAGAGTACTAACAATTACTATTGTTGTTTGTGACGTTGTAATTCGTACACTCTGAAACTTTGAATATAGTCTCGAGGTGTATGTTATGTTCTCGCGTCCCTCGTCCTTGGTGCCTGTTCCTCAATTGGCTTAAGTAAAAGCTTATAAGTAATAATAACAGAGTCTTGGTGATTGTCCCAGCCGGCTAAGTCCTTGTCGGTCGGGAAATATGATGTAATCCCTCATTTGCTCGCTGCCTGCTGCTTATGTCTCATATTATTCCATATGCGTCTAACCGTCCTGCGCACTTCCCTAAAAGGATACTCACACCCACCAAAAAAAAATATCTATATATATAGCGGTGCCTGGATATATAAAGTTAGAGTTGAAGCACAATCCATCTCTTCTCTTCTGTTCTATTGTTTTCTTCGTGTCAGTCTCAGTCTCAGTTTCAGTTTCAGCGTTGATTTGGAATCAGAAAGAAAGCTTGGAGTTTTGAATCTTAAGAAAGCCAATTTGTTTCTAATTTCAGAAATCAGATCAATCAAATCCGACTTTTCAAAAAATCATGATTAACAGTTCTTCATGCTTCTATAGATGATATATCTTCAATTAGCTGATTTGATTGATTTAATTAATTGATTCTTTTGAAACTTCAATCTGTGACTGGCGATCTATCTCATCTTAATCCCTTGTTGCAACTTTCTATTTCGAAATGACCCTTTTAGTGGTATCCTTGTAAGTGTTTTTCGAGAGCTAGGATCTGGAGCTACGTTCCAACTGCCAGAGGCAGATGAGTGAAAATATAGCATCAGCTAACTCAATAGGTTTCTTCCTTATACAGTCAATTTCGATGTGAGCGATGTTTCTTCTTCTGGAGCATCTTCTACCGCAGGCGGTAGTGGGAAAAATGATTCGTCCGTAACACCTCCTAAATTACCAGAGGAAACAATAACTGCGGCATCCATTCCAGGGATAATCAGTTCTTTATCTCAAACGGCAATTGGATCTAGTCCTTCTCCTAAGTCTACAGGTCAAATTGGAGGAGGTGGAGGGGCAGGAGGATCTGGTGGAAACATTATTCCACAGCAAGATCCTTTCTTTTTACGACCAAAAGCTCCTTCAAGAGTAAATAGTTCCTTTCATTATGAAGAAGATGATGACCTGGCTCCCCCAGATCGCTTGGATCCTCGCCGACATTATAGAAAACGATTGGTACAACCTCGATCAAGAGCTGTTTCTCCAACACCGGAGCCGGACTTGTCAAACTTATCTCCTATTGGTCCTATAGGAGGAGGTGGTACTACTGCTCTTGTTGGACTTTCCAAAGCGATTCAGGGGTCTCAATCTCCAGCGAGACATAATCATGAGTCTAGAAAACTAGTGGCCCCTAAAACTTCACAATCTACTAAGGTTCAACAACAAGAAGAAAAACAACCGCAATCTAATCAAGAGCCACAATCACCTCAACAAAAAGAACAGCCATTTCCAGAGCCAATTCTTTCTCCAAGTAGAACTCCATCAGGTCAACGTCTTAACCGACTGGATCGGCTAGAACGTGAAAGATCTATGTCTCGTAGAAGAAGAGGTTCATTAGGAAGTCGTCGAAGTTCATTATTTGATCCTATGTTTGAAGATGCTACTTGGAAATTCGAACCTCAACATGGTGGTAATGGTGGACTGAGGAATGCTATTAAACGTGCTCAAGACGAGGGTAGCATTAATAAAAAATTGTGGATAGGAACATTCGGCATGCCTACTGATGCTCTAAGTGATGGAAAAAAGGCTGAAATTGAAACCAAATTACTTGGTAATGGCTATGATGCTGTACCTGTATTTGTGAGTGATACAACGTTTGAAGGCCATTATACTCATTATTGCAAACAGATCTTATGGCCCACATTGCATTATCAAACTCCAGATAGTCCGAAGTCTAAAGCCTACGAGGACCATTCCTGGGTGCATTATAAGGCTTTAAATGAAGCTTTTGCCGATAAGATTGTTAAAGTTTATCAAGAAGGCGATATTATTTGGATAAATGATTATCACTTATTATTATTACCGGCTATGTTAAGGGAGAAATTACCTAATGCTAAAATTGGTTTTTTCTTACATGTTGCATTTCCCTCAAGTGAAGTATTCAGATGTTTTGCTGCTCGTAAAATGTTTTTAGAAGGCATGTTAGGAGCCAATTGTGTTGGATTTCAAATTGCGGAGTATTCTAGGCATTTCTTACAAACGTGTAACAGAATTTTGGCTGTGGATACTACTCCAGATGGTATTAAAACTGAAAGCAATTTTGTATCAGTAGTTAATTGTGCAATTGGTATTGATTTAACTTCTTTGGATAATTGGATGCAACATAATGATGGAGTAACTAAATGGCGAAAGCTGTTACGTGAAAGATGGGGGAATATGAAATTGATTGTTGCAAGAGATAAGTTGGATCAAATCCGTGGAATTAAACAAAAGTTATTAGCTTATGAGGAATTTTTACTTAATCATCCTGAATGGATTGAGCAAGCAGTATTAATTCAAGTTGGTCTTTACAATGTTACGGATCCAGAATTTGAAAGTGAGATCTATACTATTATTGATCGAATAAATTCCATGAAAGCTGATTTGGCTGCCACTCAGCCTGTTCTATTTCTCCAACAATATATTGATTTTGATCAATATTTAGCATTATTGGCTGAGGCAGAGGTATTTGTGGTGACGTCTTTACGTGAAGGTATGAATTTAACATGTCATGAATATATTTATTGTAACCAACATCATGGCCCACTAATACTCAGTGAATTTACTGGATCCGCTTCAGTATTGGGTAATGATTCGTTGTTGGTTAACCCTTGGGATAAGCTTGAAATGGCTGATGCATTTCATAAGGCCCTTACAATGAGCGAAGAAGAAAAGATTAAAAGATGGGATTCATTATATGCTTATGTAACAAATAATACATGTGGGGACTGGGTTAAAAATTTTGTTAGAGAAGTTGATGAATCATGGGAGGAAGATCAGAGGAGACGATTGGATAGTAAGAAACGGCTTGATAGATCTCGCTTCCTTAAACAATATCGATCAGTTGGCCCTAATGGACGTCGAATATTTTTCCTGAATCTTGATTCTACTTTTGAACTATCATCTTCTTCATTAGTAGCAGGTAGATCAGTTCTGGCATCACCAGGATTTGTTCGTACTAATAGTTCTTCCTCAATGGCATCTATAGGTACTAGCACTGGTAGTATTACGTATTACACCAATAATAAGTCTAATACAAGTAATAGTGCATCATCATATATTTCCCCTCAAAGGAAAATATCTGTTCTTAATGAACTTGTATCTGATGCTTCTAATATTGTTTATGTAATCAGTCGAGAATCACGTAATACTATGGAACGTATTTTCCGTCGGGTTAGTAATATTGGATTAATAGCTGAAAGTGGAGGGTTATTAAGACCTTATGGCAAAGATGAGTGGATCCGATTTGCTGATGATAACAGTGGGCCAAATCAAAAACAGAATGAATGGAAAGATTTATTACGACCAGTACTTGATTCAATGGCTGAACGAGTATCTGGATCTAAAATTGTTAATAATGAAAGTAGTATTCATTTTGATCTTAGTTCAGCTCAGATTCAAGATCCTGATCGGGCTTCAGTAATTATTGGTGAAGTGATTAATCATGTCAATGATGCTTTTGCCGATGATCATATTCACGCTCGTCTTGCTGAAGGTGGAAAAGTGATTATAGCTCGTGATGATTTGACTGATGCAGATGCTGTTCAATATGCTTTTGATTTGGAAAGAAAACGCGTTGGTGGTCGGATTGATTATTTATTTGTTACATCTTTAGGTAGTGAAGGTTATACCGACACTTATGACACATTATATGAATGGGCTAATGGTCATGAAAAAGATGTTGGCACTGTATGCACAGTTTCGGTTGGTACTCATGGAACACTTGCTAAGTGGACACTTGAAGGAATCAATGGTTTACTGAACGTGTTATTAACCGCTACCGGTTTCAAAGGGTAAAATAAAGCTTGGAGATGCGGGGAATAATTTGAAAAAACAAAATTGGAAAACACAACTCGTACATCATGAGATATATTTAATAAAAGAAACTCTTCTATTCCATGCCCAGAAATTGACTTTCCTGCCTATAGCAGATAGGTTCTTCCTAGTCCCTGTGGCTGGCTTCTCTCGATTGGCGAATGGCACAACATCTCGCAGAGTATGATAAGTCATGGACCGGAGAAGACAAGTCCGTTTCCGGTTTCACCAGTATTTTGTCCGCATGACCTCATAATGCCTGCCTCCTCTGTTTGAGATAAATTAGCCAGAAGCTCTAGTACAGACTAGGCCATTGATATCAACGCCATTGATTGACGATAGATAGACTAACAATAGTTTAGATCAGTCTCTGGATCAACCTGACGAAACTCTAAAATCAGTCTAAATAAATGGTCTTGGCTTGTAACTGAAGCTATAGTTTAAGATATAGATATTAGCCTCTAGATCAACCTCCAGAAGTGGCCATTGATATCAACGCCATTGATTGACGACAGATAGACTAACAATAGTTTAGATCAGTCTCTGGATCAACCTCCAGAAGTGGCCAAACTCTAAAATCAGTCTAATAAATGGTCTTGGCTTCTAACAGAAGCTATAGCTTAAGATAAAGAGATCAGCCTTTAGTAGTAACCAAACTCTAAAACCATTTGAAATGAAAGGTCTTGGCTGATAACTAGAGCAAAACTACTGATTGACATTACTAATCAAAACTAGTACTGCCACCTTCAACGGTATGACGACTGTTAATCTTGACATTTGAAATTAAGCTTTGACACTAGAAGCGAGGCAAGGTCGACTGTTAATCTTAACAGTTGAAGATTAAGATTTAAACTTAATAATAATGCGCACAGCATGCATTATGAATTCAGGGGTTTCAGAGGTGGGGCCATCGCGAGGGATGGAAGGGGATAATACTGCCGATATTTCGTCATTCCAGTACTTGTAGATTCAACCGCTAATTCAACCTGGGATGAAATATTCCACGAGGATTATGTATTAAATGGATTTTGTTTCTGAGTATATCGAACAGCACTGTAACTCGCCTTAACACTTATAGTGATGACGTATTTTATCCTTCAGAAGAATAAAATTTCAACCACCTACTACTCTCTTCCGGTCTGCCTCCGGCGGCTGGCAGACCCATGGCAGGCTTTGCTCAGGCTCGTTTCACTGATAGAGTGGGTGATTACCGTAACAAGACCAAGATCCAGGCTAAATATGACGTGTGTAATTTATGATTCATGATGCTGGTTGCAGTCAGTGACAGTAACTCGGCTGAATCAACAACTTCTTTGGATAATTAAAGTTTGTAAAGCTTAATCGCTATGACACACACACATATTTAAACAAGTTATAAATAAATAGACAGTGATATAGAAGGAACTGCCAAGATGAAATTATGCAAGAAAAAACGTTATAAGCCAAGCCAAAGCTAAGGATTAGAGTTATTTCTGCCCCCTAGATCCACCACGACTAGTCTTGCAGCTCATCTTTGGCGGCCGGACATAGCCCGGATCCTTAGCTACCTCTACATTCGAAGTTAAGTTGTCACTGAATCCAACAAGGCGATACAAAACAGTATGAACTAGAGCGGATCGACAGATGTATATCGAGAAATCTTTTCAACTCAAAACTCAACATTTTGAGAAAGACCAAGAGCAGTGTTATAATTAGGGTCGTACTACCTCAACCCGCACGAGACCAAGGATAGTGACATCATCATCCGCTCACCATTGAATCACGCCATAAAGTTAAAAACACGAGATCCTCTTCAAATAAACCACAAGACCAAACAAAATTACAAACTGCCGTCAGCCCGTAAAGGATCCGGGGTCCAAGGTCCTCGAGGACGCGATGAGATCCGATGACCGAGAGATGAGGTGCATGCATAAACATATTAGTCTACATATACGTATACCTGGCAGACTGTTTGCGGACGAATCCGGTTTTACCAATAATAGTTCCGATTTTGTCCGTGATTGTTTCTCGTAAAAAAACAAAAAATATAAACCTCGGTGGTTGGGTATATTATTTACTTTTTACTGAATTTTCGAAACTATACCCCTTTGAAGAGTTGACAGAAAGTATGAGTATAGGTTTAAATACTCTAGCACTAACTAGGTCATAGTTACTTCTCCTCTAATGACTCTGATCGTCTCTTAATATGGTATTTTTCCCCCTTGTTTAAAATTTCCGGCAAGGCACGGCCTACAAGCTGCAGTAACTAGTTAAACGGTCAGTCAGTTACATAGCACTATCAATTGATAACTAAGTGACTATGGTAAGTTATTAGTTTATGGCTTAGTGTGTTAGACAGTGTTAGACTCACTCACAAGGTTGATCAGGTTATCTATTTACCCGTACCCTTGCAACTAATTCCAGCTGTATGTACCATCCACATGCAGTTACTCATTCCAGTAATAACAGGTAGTTAGTTGTAGCACATAATATCTTCTACTGCAAGTTACAACGGGTAACCGTAGCTTGTGCATGTGAATATGTGCATGAGAATATAGTTATATGTTAAGTTAAATAGAGATCATCAGTGGGAACGCGCTCACGCACGATAGATGAGAATGGGGCTGAAACAGTATCAAACCCCGCTTTTTTGGGTTTATTTTGTTTTTTTAATCGCGACTGAGTTAAATTGACTTAAATTACTCAAACAGGATTCATTTGAATAATGAGGGGAAGGGCAGTGATCAATCTTGTTCTACTAATTATTATTTCTTCTCTTGACAGATTAACAGTCACAAAATGTTAAAGGACAAGATGAAGGGAGTCAAGGGACCGAAGACAGGGTTCCCCTTTCGTTGTCGAATACATGAATGTTTCCCGCGGCCCGCGGGCGTATACCTCCGATAGATGCATTAGATCTCAGTATGCTCGAGAGAGTTGGGAAGACAGAGGTCCATGCCCCTCGAGCGAAGCGAGAGCTCGAGGATCAGGGAGCCATGCCACAGTCGCCGGAGCCAAAGCGAGCCAAAGCGAGCCAAAGGGAGACAAAGCGAGGCAATTGAATCAAGAATACAGGGCCTTGGACAGAGCCCAAATTACTGAAGAAAGAGGTATTGGGTCAGGAATAAAAAGGAGTATTCCCAACACATGTACACATGTAGCTCACAGAGTATTGGAAAGGGATCCATTAGTTAATTAAGTTGTGTAGAAAAGAAATTAAAATCCGGGGTAATGAAAGGGCAGTTCCAACAAAGCAATCAAATTTCTGTTAAGTTAGGCGGGCAGCTACATTTGTTTGAGATTGTGACAAATCATGTTCAATTACTAAACTGAGTTTAGTTAAGATGAAAGAGAATCAGGATTTGAGTTAGTATCTAGTTAGTACAAACGTAACCTAAACTGGTTGGTTATGGGAGGGGTTCTGGGAGGGGAACAGGTCAATATGTATCAGGGGGACAGAAGATAAGTAGATAACAGAAATGATAAGCATAGAAATGCCGGCTAGCCGATAAGGCGGGGTGGGGACAGACGTAGGAGGGAGAGGCAGTGATCAAGTGGGCATTGTTTCGAGAGATTAGGGGAAAGATAAGGTGGGAGAAGTAGGAGAAATACGATAGAGGCAATAATAGTGGGACCCAGAGGGGAGCCAAAGGATACAATCTGAAGCAGAATCTGAATGGTAATGGGAACAGCAATTAGAATTGAGAAGACAATTGGAAAGAGGGATCAAGATTCAAGATGAAGAAGCTAAGACAGAACTTTAAGAATGAAATAATTCAAAGTTCGGCCAACAGAGTCGCCGACCAGAACCGGAGACGAATGATAGAATTATCTTGCTTAAGTATTGTCTGTTATCATTGAAATTTCATTATTATATGATTTGTTAACATAAATTTCTAGGCGAGATTATATTAAAACAATTAAGGAAAAAGTAAATAAAAAAAGAAAAATGTAGTAAGAAATATAATTATTCGAAAGTTTGTAACTGATAAACATATACAGGCCGATTTTATATGGGTGTCTGCATATCACTACAGCAACTAACAATTGACAAATTATTATGTCTAATTTTAATAAGCTCTTGTCGAGTGCAGCAGCAATAGCAGCGGGTCTGCAGTAGATTGATTCTAATCTGGGGTAGTGAAAAGCTAAGACTAAAAATCCAGTCGGCTAGAAGATGCCGGCCATTGTTTATACCGATTTTAAACAGCAATATTACTGAAGTTGAAACTGTCAATCTTGCAGGAGAGATGGGATTGAAGGGTAGGCGAGGAGGGGGAAGAGGGCGAAGGAGACTAGATTGGATCGAATTTAGTTCGGGTTGATAGGAGCGAACTAATAATTCCTGCACCAGTGATTTTGCGAGCTTAAATCATAGCCCCCGCCTGTTTATGTCGCAAGAAATCGTTAAAACTGTAAAGACCAAGCTAATCAGAAAGCTTAATAGACTAAACAAGATATTAGGCTATGTATTGGCTAAGAATTACAAACGAACCAGTCTAGGTAACTTAACCGTTTTACATTACCATTTAGAGTTAAGACAAGTTGAAGGGAAGACTGGGCATTGAACGAAGCAGTGAGAGAGTTAGTTAGTTAAGTGGTTAGGTAAATTAAGAGTAAGAGTGTGTAAGAGTGTGTTAAGTAAGTGAGTAGATCAATCGCGCTATAGGATTATTACCAACAAAAGGAAAGAGAGGGAGATGGGGAATGGGGATGGAAAGAAGAATTGGGTTGGAACAAATTCCGGATAGAAATGGAACTGGATGAGAACAGTGTAGCCAGCCCAAGCTGCCAAGGAAGTGAGTTAGGCTGAAAACATAGAAGACCTGGAAAGGAACGGGACGGGAAGAAATATTATTGACTTGGCTGAAATCACGAGATATTTGGTGCTTTATCGAATATATTTCGGAACGAGATATGGGATGAATATTACGGAAATAAACGGTTTGGATATACGGATGGATGGATAATTATCGAAGGAGAATGACTTTTGATGTTTTCTTGATCAAGAGTTCCAGTTTACGATATGTTAGTTAGTTATTGTTGATTATTTAACTCTGAACGTACCTGAGGTTGATCCATTTATTACTGTTAAAATTTAACTGACGTATACTGTGCTATGGTATATCCCCCTCCATTCTACTGTACCCCATTAAGTTTTGCTTTTTTCTTCTTTTCTTTTAGCTGTTGCTTTTCTTCTTTTGATTCTCTTTTCTTTTTCGAGACTTTGATAACTAAACTTTCTTAAATACTATTGTGAGTTGTTGACCGTGTATGACCGTGTATATACCTACTGTGTTAGTTATTCTTGATCTCACAGACTCACATCAAGAAAAAGAAGAAAATAAATAAAAAACAAAAAAATATTGAGGAAATAAAATATTTTAGGGATTTTGACCATCAAAGCAATTCAAAAAACGTTATTTCTTTTTATTAATTTGTCTCGTCTCGTTCTTGGATGTAATTATTTCGTTCATCTTTTATTTTCAAAATTATTTGACAGATCTTAGTGAGAGTCTAGAGATAAACGATTTAGTTAATTAGTTAGTTAGTTAGTTAGTTAGTTGAACGAAAATTTATGACCCACCAAATTTACTGAGTGAATTTACTTACCAGAACTTTAATACTCCAAATAGGAGATACCCCAAAATTTCCGGAAGCGACAACGATATACTCCCGGAGGAAACCACACACACCCCATTTGAGACGGCACACGATCCCCCTTCCAGTTTCTTTTTCTTTGGGGTAAGACTAAGACATCATCATCAGTCGTCATCAATTGAGTCGATCAAGGGATAACGAATGGATTATATATACCCAGTGATAGTCCTATGTTAAAGATTATTTTTTTTCATTCTAACAATTTATTTGAAAAATTATATTATTATTTGAAATTTCATTTGTTTGAAATTTTCATTTAATCAATAAGAACAAACTAGAAGATTGATATATTTTTTCATTCTCTACATTCTTTCATATTCGTTAAGAAACGAACACTAAAAGCATTTTAAACGATAACGACGTTGACCAACTCAAGCAACAGATATTTAGGACGTACTCATTGACATACTCATTCATCTAAATTGGTAGTCATTGTTGTCCTTATTTCAACTTCTATTTATATAGGTTGAAATAGTTTATATCAGGGGATATTATATTTTATCAATATATGTCAAGTCAATCAGTTCCTATTCCTAATAGAACTAGTACTCCCTCAAATCAATCATCATCTTCTTCACCACCAGGTAGTCAACAACTACCTCGTATGCTTGATTTGTCTTCAACTTCACCAACACATCCTACTTTCCCACCATTTTCTACTGCCGGTTCTATTCCTGCTCATACAAGTCATTCCAATTCTGAAGGTTCTATTGAAGTTCCAAGAAATTATATTCTACCTTCTCCATTATCAGTTTATCAACATATTCGTAGATCATCAACTGGATCTACTAATACTAACGAATATTCCTTCGGTCCATCTTCTCCTCCAATCATGAGTCCTACGAATTCTTCTATTATTAGTGGCAGTGATACTGAAGTATCTACTCCTAATAGTGCTACATCTCCACTTTCATCATCTGGTATTTGGCCTGGTTTGTCTCCATCAAACTCAGTTGCTGCTTTAAGAAGAGCTCAATCACTCAGTAATGATTATGAACATCGTTGTTTAGGTCATGGTGAATGTCTATGTTCAAGGCATCATCATAGGAGAAATTCGGTTGCAATTAAATTCAGTCCAACTTATCTTGAAGATCCTTTTTATGAAGATGAAGTAATGAAAGAAAATGGTTGTGACAACGATGATTTACAAGCCAGGAATGATGCTTATGGTCGAGCTCTTCGTCGTCATAGTAGTTCAGCTTTGCGTAGGCCACCAACTCCAATCGCTGAAAGAATTTTGAAAGGAGATTTCAGTTTTTAATTCAGAAGACCTCCATTATGACCATTTGATTTTTTCACCTCCACTCCATTTTTTTACGAACCTAATGACATTGAATGAATATTTTGAGTTTTTTTTTTTACACTATTAAAAAACATTTGTGCCTCTATAGCACACACGATTAAGAGGATATAAATACCCTCTCTTGGCGGCTCTCCTATCTCTTTTTGGATGCTTGATTCTTTTCTATTGGATATGAATCTTTTCGTGTATATTGTGTTATTTACTGCTGAAATATAATTGCATTTTTTAAACCCACAAATATTTACAATCCCTTCCGCCTCCGGCGGCTGGGGCGTAGCCTCAGACCCCTAGCTCTCGCTGCGCTCGAGACTCACGTCGATTTTATTATCCTTGTTGTCTTTGATTCCTGACAAATTTCATTATCTTCACGCATTTGTTCATAATCCACATCGGTCAATTGACCGTCAGAAGTCCACGCAACATTAAATTCCGAAAATGGACCATCTTTATAATCAATAGCCCAAATATTTTCTTTAAGTCGTTTACTACGCTCTCGATCCTCATCCATTCTACGAAGAATATCTCCACGAGATAACCCACTATCCTGAGATTCTAAATTTCCTCCTCCTGTTAAAGGTCGTTTTGGCGAGCCCGACCCATGCGTAGACGCACGAGAAGCAACCTCTCCAGGATTTGTTAAAGTATTTTTAAGACTATCATCAGGTACTAGAGAGACTGCTCGACTCCCAGCTACAGGAACAACTCCTCTTGATTCTTGTTCTAATTCTGCTATCGTCGACTTATGTTCTGATACTTCCTGTACATTGGAGGCTGTATTTTTCGTAGTTTCCTGTAGTATCGCAGGAGCAGCTTCATTTATTGTTGTTGCATCTATTGCCGTTGTCGGTATTATCGATTCTGTATTTGATACTGATATTTCGGTCGTTACTATTCCAGAATCAGGTATCTGTTCTTGAAGTTCCTCTCGTTGTTTTATTATTTCATATACTTTATCAGTAATTGTTTGATTCAATTTCCTTTTGGATGATAAATTAGTGATAACAGCTTGTGAAGGAGCTAAATTGGCAAGACCTAATCTAGTGGTAGGGACGACTTTTTCTAAGATTATATCTAAATCTCGTAATATCCACCGTTGATAATCCTGTGCTTGTCTAGCTGAAGAATCACATACAACCATTTCTAAGAAATAGAAAATATTCAATCTAACATTGAGTGATGATTTTTCCAATTCTTCAAGAATACATGAATAAAGATCTTCTGTTAGATCGGAATTCTTGATAAGAAATTGTAATGCATTTTCATTAGCTTCTACAGTTGAATTAAGACGTTGAAGGGTTTTAATGAATTGTAATCTTGCTTCAAATGGATCCATGATATGAGAGAGGATCCGAATATGCTGGAAAGAACTTGGGATTGGTATGTATTCAACTAGATCAATACTTATTGTTGTGAACGAATATATAGCACAACGAAAGATTACAATCACTACTAACAATGATAAAGACTCACAATCGCCTACAAATAACGATAAATACTCTATCACAATCGCCTACAATCAATACAGTATCCAAATAATACTTTGATCTGGATCAAACGTTAAGATCTTTATTACTTTTCACTTTATCATGAACGACAGTTCTAGATGGAGTAGGATCTATGCGGCTTAAAACACGTCCTTTATAGGGATTTTATAGGAACTACTTTTGACCTAACCTTTATCGCTCATTGTCCAGTCCCCCTGGTTTGCCTCCGGCGGCTGGGGCGTGGCCCCAGACCCCTAGCTCTCGCTATGCTCGAGAACCCATTCAGTCACTTCATCTCAGATTGTGAAATTCCCTCTTTAGCTGTAAACTGATGTTTATGTCAACGATAATATGTTAGCTTGAGTTAAATTAACTTTATAACTGTTAACTTAAAAGTGATCCGACCGTCTCTTGCTCTTGGGATTGACTTTCCTTAACTAAGTTAAGTTATGGAGGCTAAATCTGTCTCATGTAAATTTCAAGTTGTTGTCCAACTCATTGCAGGATAATAACATTCCTGATCTTAATCTACTAGATTATTTCAAAGAGGCCTAGCGATCTGTAGTTAGTATAGGACAAGCCTTTCGGATCGTTAGGCCTCGGAGCTGATGTAATGTTAACAGTAAGAAAACAGGTTAGTAAGTTAATTAACGTTAACAGTTAACATACGTACGTCCCCACCCATCTCTCAGGCAGTACCCCACACAAACGTTGATTTACTTAACAGACAGAAAGAGCCACTCACCAGGTGGTCTCCACCTGCCACTCATTACGTGGAATCTAAGTTCCAACTTTGCAACGCACCTAGAAGTCGGACTCTCAAGTGTAGCCAGAGGTCTGGGGCATGTGTCTGGGCCGCGACCCAGTCGTCGGAGGCGAACTGCCAAACCTGGCCTAGTCACCCTGAGTCAGGGGCATACTCCCACCGAAACCTGCCGGGTAACACGTCATGCATGCAGGACGACTCAAAAATTCCGGCATGGGTTAGGGCTATTCAACAATATTTTTTCCTCTTCTTCCTTCCTATGATCTCTCTCTATATATATGAGTTGGTTCATCATCACTTGTTGTTAGTGTTTATTAATAATATATTTTGAATTAATATTCTAAATATTTATTTCTAGTTTTAGATTTAATAGTCTGTTGTGTTTTAAGAATCGAAATACAAGATGCCTAAAAATAAGGGAAAAGGTGGTAAAAATCGACGTAGAGGAAAGAATGAAAATGAAAGCATTAAAAGAGAATTAACTCTTAAAGAAGAAGGTCAAGAATATGCTCAAGTCACTAAAATGCTGGGTAATGGAAGATTAGATGCTAGTTGTTTTGATGGAGTTCGTCGATTAGCTCATATTCGTGGTAAAATGAGAAAGAAGGTATGGGTTGCTCAAGGAGATATTATTTTAATTTCATTACGAGATTTTCAAGATGATCAAGCCGATGTTATTCTTAAATATCATCCCGATGAAGCAAGAGCTCTTAAAGCACAAGGAGAATTACCTGAAAGTGCTCGTATTAATGAAGCTGATAGATATGGTCAAGGTTCAGATGAAGAATGTAACTTTGAATTTGATAATGATGATGAAGATGATGATGAAGAAGAAGATGGTGCTCATGGAGCACAATTAGATATTGACGATATCTAAGCAACGAATAGTGGGGAGAAGTTATATATGAGTTTAGGTGGAAGTAGTAAAAAGTTACGGATAGGATATTGACAGAAGCATGCAAAGATTCGGTACATTGGAAAAGACGCCTTAAATGTTGTATATCTATAGTTCATGTGAAAACAGACTGATGATAATGATCGAAGTTTCATGAGATATGAGATGTTAATGAGATGATAAGAGATGATATGGATGATTATCTATTTCTATACCAAAAGAAAATATTTATGATAATGTTCTGATGAATTAATGATCTGATTCTGACGATTAATAGTCTTCTCTAATGAGTTTAATATTGTTTCACCAGTTTAGTTGTATCTCTTGTTTGCATCTCAACTTCGTGTCATGGACACCATAATACACATTTCATATTGTTTTTGTATACGCATTTATATTATTAATTGTTTTTTCTAAGGCCAATGTTTTTGGTGATGGATAAACTCTCTTTTTTTTTGTTTGTTTTTTCGTCATTTGCTCATTTGCTCATTTGTTGTATTTCATAAGTTTTACATAGAAAGAAAAGTTCGACTTATTAACATGAAATTAATCTCCTTCGTTTTCTAAAGCCATAGCTCAAGCTATGCTTGAGTAGGTCCTCAGCCGCCGGGAGGCCGAGCGTAGGGGGGGTACCCGAATAGTTAGAAAGACTTCCCCTGATTTCATTTGGATATTAATTTATGATTATAGAGTCCTTATACCTATTTTTCATTCGGTTCGTGTACTTCACGAAGACGTTAAGTTCACAGATATTTCATGAACTTAGATATATGGTTCGGCTGAGCCACATTGTTTTATTTATTTATTGCCTCATCTTCTTCTTCTTCCTAACCATTTCATTTAATAGAATTTGTTTGACTCTTATTACCATTGGAACTTTAGTCATTCATTTTATACTTGTTCATATATTTATTATTCCAATATCTAATTCAATGTTATCACAATCATATATTTTGATCTTCTCATTTTGAGTTGATGTTTACGCGTGATTGATAATTGTTAACATTTATCTCTTCCTTCTTTAATTGCTGACTGTATATCATGGTCGATTTCTACTGTTGTTACCTTCTTCAATCAACCCCAAAGCAGAAATCATTCTACATCGGGTCTACTCCAGACCCATTTCGTCGGATTCGCCAACATAATGGACAGCTCACTCAAGGAGCATATAGGACTAAATCTATCATTAAAAGACCTTGGCGGATGATTTGTTGTATATCTGGATTCCAGTCTCGAGTGGCAGCTTTACAATTTGAACATGCTTGGCAACATGCCTATCAGACGCGTCATATCCCAGAAAACCTTCGAATAACAAACAACAAAAGACAGGCAGTGGGAAATATTCACAAATATCTGGCGAATTTAAGACTTTTATCTTGTGCTAGCGCATTTTCAAGATTACCATTACGAGTACATTTATTTGAGAAAACTGCTTATGATGCATGGATGATAAACAAATTCAAAATTGAATTACCTGAAAGAGTAAAGGTAGATATTGATTTACGAGATTCGTTGAGCACCACATCTGGTTCTGGATCTGGTTCCGGTTCCGGTTCTGGTTCTGCCGATGTCATTGGTTCAGGCCCTGATTCTAGCAACATTCCTGTCATTACCTCCGCTGCTACAACTTCACCTTCCTTAACTGTCGTCGAATCAGCTACCAGTAATCCTATAGCAATAGGAGGGGGAAATCTCAAAAACTGTATGATGGCCTATTCCAGTAAAAAAGTCAAAGATCTATACAAAGAACATAATCACCCGTCTGACCCGTCTGTTATTCCTCTGGCAATCTGCCCGAAATGCTCCTTTGAAATACCGCTAGCGGAGCTTGCCGAGAGCTTTCTAGAAAATGAACCCGATCAAGTTCTCCCTTTATCGGGACCATGTCCATCATGTAATGAAGAAATGGCGTGGCCTGTTGTTGCTAAGTATTCCTATCTATCAAGCAACCCTTCAATGTGAAGAGCTCATGAGTCTCAGGAAGTGGGAACTCGATTCTCGAGCGGAGCGAGAGCTACGGGGTCTGGGGCTATGCCCCCAGCCGCCGGAGGCAGACTCAAATTCCTCTATCGGAACTAACAACTACTGGCAATTAATGTTACGATAAATCGTTTATATTACACATGACTGTTACTTGTTTCTTTTTCAGTTATTTGAGTTAAAAATTAATAACGAGATCTATTTGAATGCCGCCCCTACCAATGTAGAGAGTAGTAATTGGTTAATTTCCTTTATATGTATTTTGTATGTATTTTTGCTTGTCTTCTCCACTCATCATGCAAACCTTAATAACCGCTCACTGTGACTGCTTGTCACACGGGTTTTAACTTGCGGTCTACTACTGTTGGCTATATTATTGGAGTTGATGTTACTGGTATCAAAGTTGTTAGTGCCATTGAGAGTGCTGTTATTAGCATTACCATTAAGATGGACGCTAGAAGCATCATCGTCAAGATCACTAGTAAACTCCTCATCTTCATCTTCATCCAATGCAGTTAATCCATAGGCTTCCTCTTCATCATGTTGTTGTAATCTGAAAGATTCACTACGACGATGCATTTGTAAACTTCGACGGGTTTGTAATGCAGCTACACTATTATCCATTGGCATTCCTTCAACAGTGGATGATTTTAAAGCCATCATTTGACCATCAGGATCAGATCTGCTGACATTAAGTAAATAAACTCCACTGAATATAATTAAAAACCCACAAATCAATGAAATGGTATTAACAGCACTAGTAGTATTAAAACCTTTGAAAAGAATAAATGATGCACATAACGTAGCGGTAGTAAAAGTAACATAATATAAAGGGTTCACAATAGAAGTATCAAATTGGTCCAAGGCTTTGTTGAAATAATTCATCTGACAAACTATACATATAACAACCACAATTGCAAAAACATAAGTTGAAGGATGAGTGAATTGATTACTTCCTTGAAATGTTAATTTAAGAGCAATGCCAAATCCTTTTATAGACATTACTGACACTGATCCAACTGTAGAACATATAGAAACATAAACCATTGGATTTCTTCTGCCATATTTTGGAGCTACTTTATAAATCATCACTAATGCAAATACCGTGACACTAAATACATATAACAAGAAAGCAGGTTGCACCGCATAATTCAGTATCTCATCAACAGTTTGAACATCTTTATCTGGTGGGGCATGTAATACAATAATTACAGAGCCAATCAAACAAATGGCACAACCCATTTTACCCAGTATTCCCAACTCTTCTTTTAAGAAAATTGCTGCCAGTACAGCTCCTATAATCACTGCTAATGCTCCTAAAGGTGTGACTAAAATTGGTGGGGCAAATGTATATGCAGCGAAATTAGCGACTTCTCCAATAGCCATCGTTAACATTCCTGCCCACCAAACAGGATTTCTAAGATATTGATAGCCATTACCTTCGAAACCATGTTGATCTGATGCAGCAATAAGGCCTTTTTTAGTGATAATAAATGACGTTCCAATAGCCAATGAGCCTGAGAGCGCTAATCCTAATCCAATATATTTATCTTCTATCACGCCCATTATGAAATGACTATTAAAGAATGTTAGAATGATATAGCATGAAGGGGCGTTTGAGGTACTGTGGAGTTTATAGAGAACTTACTCAAAACAGGTAACAGGAGGGTTATAGTTTGTTGAAATTCACAGTATAAAAGAATGGACACTAGGAACAATAATAATAATATCACTAACTCCCAGCGATGATGAAAAGAAAAATAACTGTAAGGTCTTTTTATGTCCTAAGTGTCCTCCTCTCCAAAATAGAAATTATGTTTGTCCTCTGGTTTCGTTTCACCAGTTTGTCCTTTCTATATTCAGTATCTAAATGACACAACAAACCTATTTTTGGATTTTTTCAGTCGTCTCAGCTTGAACACGAATACTAATTATGGAACGAGAACCAAAAATTATTCTCTAGTCTCCAAAATAAAACCAAAAAACCTTTCAAAAACTTTCATATACTATTGCAAAGATACAAACCAGACAGAAAGACAAAACAAAAAACCCAACCAAGGCTAAGATTTCTTCAATCGATTGAAATTTCGATTCCTTGTCTTTTTTTTTTTCAAAATATATCAAATCCTTTAAATTGTTTCACGATTTCCTTTCACGATTTCCTATCACGACTTCTCTGAAATTATCTCCATTCAAATTCTCTCATTCAGAAAACAAAACAACAGAATGACCTATACCTATCCAAAGCCAACTCGATAGTTCGTGAAGTGTAAATTTATTGTTGACGCTCGGATCTTATGTTGGCGAAACGTGTTAAATGGGCTGTGCCGCGTTATGTGCGTTATGTGCGTATCATTACTCTAAGTAAGTGATATTAAGTGATAAATCAAAAATGGTGACTTATGCTATAGTAACATAGTCCTTTATAAGGTTTTATAAAAACATCATTAGGGGGTCGTACAACCCACTTCTCGTTTGTTTATGGAAATAAATATCTTGGTAATATATCATGATCACTTAATTTTATAATTTACCTCTAAAATTTATGATATCATATTTTTTGACAGATTTATATCCAGAAATAAATTTATTTAAGAGCACTTACAGGCGGATATCAGAATACATATAATTAGGTAAACGTCCTCTCCAGGTGACGTACGTACGTACCGATAGTAAATTACCCTAAGTACGTACGGTACAGTCCAGCACAAGGGAACGGCTAAGTTAGATAGATTCATTAACTTTTTGGTGGTAATATATCAGTTAAGTGTTACGCTTAACTACTGCTGTGGTACTACGCTATGTTATGTTACTAGTTTTCGCGTGTGTGAAAATTGCAGCGGACAAGCACTTGAAACAGGAACATGCAGGTACTGCGGTACTGTAGCTACAAGTAATATGACATCAGGTAACAAGTTGAAACACATCAGATAACTCTTACTTAACCTCAGCAATAAAGGAACTGTCAGTTCAGTTAGAGGCTTATAGAAGATTATGAGCGATTAACCTGTTCCACGTAAAGTTGGTAGTACATATAGTTAGCTCAACTGAGTTTGACTCACAGTCATGTCGTGCAGTACTATAAGTTACGCTACACTGCAAGCTGTCCACAGAAAGTTTCTGCTACGTATGCCGATAAGACGTTATGCTAATAAAGTACGGTAGAAAGACTCGAACCCCTCATTCCATATATGTACGTATGATGAGGTTTTCATATATTTGCAAGGACAAAATTTCTAGTTGTATCGGTTACGACGGTTAGTTAATTCATTTCGTCGTTTTCGAAAAGCATTTCAAGATCCGGTCCAGAATTTGACTGAATGTATTCTATGATTTGTTCGACTCTGTATCCTTGAATAGGACTTTTTGGCAATTACAGCTTGTGCTAAGTTAACTCGACCTAACATAACTTAATTTAACGCTAACTTTAGTTAGTTAAGTTACTGCTTAATTAGTTCTTGTCCGTTGTCTTATTTTAACCGTTATATTTATATCATTTAATATATTATTCAATCGAGGATTTTTATAGGAGCCGTGCGTGATCTAGGGCTGGCAGGCCAACATCTGAACTCTCGAGCGAAGCGGGTGGGGCGTAGCCCCAGCCGCCGGAGGCAGTTGTGATTAAGATGAATAGTAATTGATCATTTTAGTTTACAAACTTACAACCCATGGTTTTCCTAGGGGTCTGGGGCTACGCCCCAGCCGCCGGAGGCAGTTGTGATTGAGATGAATAGTAATTGATCGTTTTTATGTTTTAGTTTACAAACTTACAACCCATGGCTTTCCAATAGACATACGTGGATTTCGTATTAAAATGCCTTGTTTTCCATCTAAAAATTTAGCTTCAGCTTTCCAAGTTTGATCTTCTTCAGTGATAGTCACAGATTGAATTCCATTATTACCAGTAAATTTTAAATGTGGATCTTTACCAATTATAATGATTTTCTCAATAGGAATATCACGTAGTTTAGAAATTGAATCGCTAGAAGTATTACCTGGTTCAGGTAATGCTTGTAATTTCTTATCAAAGTATTTGAACTTTTGTAAAATAAATTCTCCCTTTTGATAGTTATAACTCTCTCCATCATCAATATAAAGCTCACCAGAAGCCTTTCCATGTGAATCTAAAGCTATTATCAAAGTATATGGATCATGTTTCATAAGAGTTGAAGATCTACGGAATCGGTCTCTACGAGTATGAATATGTCCACCTCGTAATAAAATTGGTATTTTATCTAATGGCGCTTGTATAGTATGAAGACCTTCACCTCGATAGATAGCATAATGATTATCATCATAATCATAATAAATCTCATGATCCGGTAAATAAATATCTACAGAAGTAGAACCTTCATCAGTTACCGGTTTAACAAGAATTCCTGAATTACCAACAAAGAATTGATCATCAATTGAAAACACCTTGTCGTTATCAGGAGCAATATAATAAACTGGTTTTAAAACAGGAGAACCATCAATTGATGACTGATGAAATGCAGTATAGAAAGTAGGTAACAATCTATATCGTAACTTAATAGCATCATTAATGGTAGTATTATAAGGTGGAGGTATAAGATAAGGTTCACGACGTTTTGAATCAATATGAGCATGTCCTCTGAAAAATGGATAAAATGCACCTGCTTGATACCATCTAGTTAATAATTCTGATGATGGATTACCGAAAAACCCGCCCACATCAGCACCACAAAATGGCATTCCAGCAATTCCTGAGGTGAGAAGCATCGGGATAGCCTGTTTAAGATATTCCCATTCTGCGCTATTATCACCAGTCCACATAGCACCAAGTCTTTGTGATCCAGCAAAATACGACCGAGTTAGGATAAATGGTCTCTGTTGATGATCATATCGAGAATTAAGAGCATCCAAAGTTGCATTATGAAAGGTTAATCCAAATAAATTATGAATATCTCGATGTTCCCAACCACCATGATGAATGTTATCCTTTGGCATGGTTGTTTCTGGTCCACTAAATACGGACGGTTCATTCATATCATTCCAAATATGAAGGTTGGATGAATCACTACCGAATTCGTTATTTGTAGTAGAAAATAAACTTGTCCAATATTCACGAGCTTCAGGGGACAAAGTATCTATCCACACTGATTCACCAGGCCAACAATGACCATAAAACAATTCCCCTTTTGAATTTTTCACTGCTAACAATTGATTCTTAATTGTTTTAAACACATCATAATTATCTGCTACTTTAATATGAGGATCTATAATAGCCACCAATTTACGTTTACTCTTATCTAATTGAGCTAACATACTTGAATGATCGGGAAATAAAGCTTTATTCCAAGTGAAATATTTCTTTTCATCAGTATATTCAATATCAAGCCAGATTACATCATATGGAATACCATGTTCATTGAACTTTTCATTGACTTCCAAAACATCCTCTTGAGTATTATAATTCCATCTACATTGATGATATGCTATGGTGAAAATTTGAGGGAGATTGATATGACCAGTTAATTGAGCATAACTAGACGAAATTTCTGAAGGATTATCACCTAATAAGATAAAAACATCCAATAATCCAGTCTCTGACATCCAATGAGTTGAAACCGATTTAGATTTAGATTTCGATTTCGACTTTGTAATATCTATATAGGTATCAGCAGCATTTGCCCAGAATACACCAGCTGATTGCCCTTGCTTATGAGCTTGTATAAAAGGAATAGCTCCATACATTGCCATTGGACTATTAGGTTGATACTCAAAAATATCTACATTGAATAATCTATAAGGGTCATTATGAGCACCATCACCCCCACGAGTCTCTTTTAAAGACATGGAATCGGCATGTTCTGGAATACCATATACATGTTCATAGCCAGAAAATTCAATATCAAGTGCAATAGATTCTGGGCCTCTACTTCTAACATCTTTTTTACCATCGAATTCATCTTCCCATAATCCTTCATCAAGTTCTAATTGACTTAGATGTTTACTACGGAGTTGAGCGACTATTTGTTGATCAGGAGCACCCGCTGGGTCATTAACTTTATGTTCTTCTCTTTCTTCAATTGGTCTCCAATGTTCATAATTCAAAAGTCCTTTTTCATTTAATACAACTGAAGATATTCCATGTCTATAGAAAGTAAATTTAAGAGGGTCTGATTGTATGTCAATTTTGTTGACACCATTCTGTCCATATATCACGGAAATCAATCCATCTGTCAGAGTAATTTCCAAACCGTCATCTCCAGAAATAAGTGCTCCTTCTGCAAATGCCCATTCCGAAACATTATATCTTTCAGGCCTGATTAGATTATTCCCATATACTTCGATTTCATTATCTCGACGTTGTTTTTCATCTAATGAAATCCTCACACTTCCAGATGATGTCAAAAATGACACAGTTAATGGCAATTCAATTGAAATCTCTGAACCGCCATCCTCACCAGCAATAGTTTTATAGACAGTTCCATATAATCTTCCTCCATTTTTATCTTGTATAACAGATTCCAAATCAAGTTTATATGGAGATTTCCATTTGTCCTTGTCTTGTTCAATTACTCGGTCAGCATAATATCGATTCCGTTTACAAAATGGATTCTGATCGCATGATCTAAATAAATATTCCTTCACCGCTAGACCTCGACTAGTCAATAATGATATTATCAACAAGAAATAAATGCCAATTCCTATCATTCTTAATCAATCGCAGCATGTGCTACCCATCAGGTGAAGAAAGAAGAAGAACCCGGTCCGTGGTCTGCCCCCGGGTCTCTTCGTGGCTTCGAATCTCGAATCTCGAATTACTCCACAGCCGCATTACACGTGATAAAACGCGTGAATGCTTTTGGCCCTGGACAAGGACCAGGACTTCTGCCTCCGGCAGCTGGGGCTCAGCCCCAGACCCCGTAGCTCGCTTCGCTCGAGGTCAAGTGCGTGAAGATGTGACAGATTAGATAATCCCTATTTCCTACAAACACTTGACCTCGAGTAAAGCTAGCTACGGGTCTGGTCTAGGACAGAGTCCCAGCAACTGGAGGTAAAAAAAAATTTTACTGAGAAACCAGAAACTGTAGATGCTCATCAAATGCCGTTACAAGGTTAAAATTCAGGAAACGTTTTTTCCTTCCATTGGTCTAATAATAGTAGATTCCGGAGTTGAGAAGTGAATTGTCTGTACCCCTGATCTACAGAAATCTTTCTAGTCTTGGTTAACAGATTAGGGTACACCTCTCCCCTGTGGTAATGCCTCCGGCGGCTGGGGCGTAGCCCCAGACCCCTAGCTCTCGCTTCGCTCGAGAAATCAAATCTTCTTCTGGAGCTTAAGTTTCCTAGAGCCAAGCAAGAGCTAGGGGCTTGTGACTACGCCCCAGTTGCCGGAGAAAGAACCCCCACTGAGGCATGCCTGCTGCACCTGCGGCTTTAATGATGAACCACGAGCAGTGTGGTTAGCCCAAGATCCCCAATCTCCTATTTCACTCGCAGGAAGATAATATCCAGAGGAAGATTTGGATTCTCCAGCGAAGCGAGAGCTAGGGGTCTGGGGCTACCGCCGGAGGCAATACCACAGGATGAGATTTATGCGGCTTGTGCGGCTTGATAAATACGACCAGGAATCTACCCCTTTGCAAGTTTGATAACTTCAGTTCCTTATCATTCTGTCTAGGCTTTGGATATTGTAGTGTGTCTAGATAATGGGTTCATCTTTTGAAATCAAGAATAAGCTTGCGGTGATTACTGGTGGATCTCAAGGTTTGGGGGCTGCACTTGCAAAAGAATTGGTGATTGGTGGAGCTCATGTTATAATTATATCACGTACTGAAACTAAATTGAAAAATGTTGTAGAGGAATATTTAGAACCAGTTAGAGTCGATTCTAATCAGAAAATCAATTATATTGTTGCTGATGTTTCTGTGCCGGAGCAATGTACTGGAGTATTTCAAAATGAACTAATTAGTGAAGTTCCAGATATTGTTATTTGTTGTGCTGGAGGAGCTACTCCAGGACTATTAATTGATTTGCCAGCAGAAACTTTAAAGAAACATATGTCAATTGTATATGATACAGCATTGTTTTTTTCTCATGCTGCTATGAAAGTGATGATTCCAAAGCAAAAATCTGTTGGGAAAAAACATTCCACTAAACGTCATATTATATATTGTTCATCAGTATTAGCATTATTCCCATTTATTGGTTATGGTTCATATGGTCCAGGTAAAGCAGCTATTCGAGCATTGGCAGATATTGTCCGTCAAGAATGTTTACCTTACAATATTAGCGTTTGTAATATAATGCCAGGAAATATGGCTACTGAAGGATTCATAGAAGAAGAGCGTTCTAAACCGGAAATCACTAGAAAAATTGAAGGTCCTTCGGATGCACGAGATCCTGAAGACGTTGCAAAAGATATTATAAAAGATCTTAAAAATGGTCAAGAAATGATATATACGGATTTTATTGGATGGGTGTTGAGTGGATTAATGTTGGGTTCTAGTCCTAGAGGGAATTGGTGGGGTTTCCAAGCAATTATTGCAAGTTTGCTGGTGTTTTTTAGTCCCATTTGGATGTTTTTCGTTAGGAAAGATATCCGAGATTATTTTAAAAATGAACTTAAGGATGAAGAAGAAGAAGTTCACACCTCTACTACGACCGAAGATATTTCAAAACCGACCTAGCGTAGTTCTGCCAATGAAGAAGAACAAGTTCAGACCTCTAATATTTCAAAACCTACCTAGGCTAGTTCTACCAACATTAATTTATTTCATGATTTAATAGTTCTTCTATATATATACACAAATTTACCTTCCTAATGAATAAATCCAATTAACTGCTCGGATTATTTCATGATTCCATAAATCCTTCATAGTTTCACTAACACTATCTCGTGATTCATATTCAATAGTTTGTATAGCCCTAGGTTTGGAGACTCCATGATTATCAAGAATTTCCCTTGATTCAGTCAAATGATGAGATATTCTTTGAGCATTAGATCGGAATTCTGATGCCGTAAGGTATGCAATTGATGAGGTAGTAATAATTCCTTAAAACGTTAGCTCTCTGCACAAGCGTCCTGTCACGCCTTTGCCTCCGGCGGCTGGGGCGTAGCCCCAGACCCCTAGTTCTCGCTCCGCTCGAGTGGTCGTGTTCTACCTTCACAAGTGTCCCCCCTTGACACAGCACCATAGGAGCGCCGGCCAAAAGTTCATGCTAGATCATCCTTACCTCCTAAAAATCCATATAACCTGCTCATGTTTTTAATATCTGTCTGTGGAGCCTGCGACCTCTATGAATCTTGTTATCAAATCTTTATATATAGATAAGGATAAGAATGAGAATGAGAATGAGAATGAGAATGAGAATGAGAACGAGAACGAGAAGAGGAATGGAGTTGTGGAATATCGGAAGTTCACCGGAAAAGCCGCCCGGCTCATTCGGTGCGGCTTACGCTAACAGAATATAGAGCTCTGGCTGCTACAACGTTAACGGTACGGGTATACGCAGCACAGAATACGCGGAATACACAGTATCATTAACTCTCGCTAAGGGTCTTTAGCTACCCCCCTATTGCCCTAGCTGCCAAGTCAGACCAGGATCAGAAGGAGTCACTGAGTAATTCACCAACGAATCGGCGACGATTTTATGATTTCTTGGTCTAAAACCTAACCCACCATGAATATGGAGGGTTTTACCGGGGTCGTCAAAATTTGAAAATCAATAGATAATGACTTCATTCATATTGTAAGCGTATATTAAATCATGAATTAGGTGATATTGATAAAAAGAATTTTGAAAATATTCCTGGAACTGATGATTTCACGAATGTTAATTTTTCTTAGTATGCTAGTAAAGGTCTCTATTACGATTGATAAATGCTTATAAATTCACTGACATAAAGTAAAATATCAATTGTGTTCAACTACGAAAATGTTAGTAAATGGTAATGTTGGATCAGTCTAAGGATAAAAGGCAGCATTACTATTTCTATCACTGAAATTGATACATTATTTAATTTCCTTTGAATTGTGGACCTGTGGTTGGCACTGCTATTCCCCCCTCCCCCCGGCCGCTAGAGAATATCAGGTGACCTTGCATTTGGCGCATGATCAAAATTGACCAGTTATGTTCACCTTTTGTTACGCGTAAATTTGAGTACAAATTTTTCAGGCAGTTTTTTGAAGTTGGTTGGTTGGTTCATGTTTGAAGTTTATTCTGTGTTGGAGATTCAGTGGTTCAGTGGTTTCGATATTGACTCAAAGTCTTTTGTGTATTCATTCAGAATTAAGTCGATCTGTTAATTCGGTCTATTCATTCAGTATTGACACTCGATCTTCAGTATTGACACTCGATCTATCAGTATTGACTCTCAATCTATCAGTACCAACACTAATCTATTCACACCATGCCATTCAGAAAATTAGGTCGAAGTTCGACTCACAGAAAATCTTTATTAAGAAATTTAGTAACTTCATTAATTGAACATGAATCTATAACTACTACTCATGCTAAAGCTAAAGAAGCTCAAGTTGCAGCTGAAAGAGTTATCACTTTAGCTAAGAATAAATCACCAGATTTACATAATGCCAAAATCCGTGCTCAACAACATATTTTCAAAACTGGACAAATATTTCCTAAATTATTTGGGGAATTGGCAGAAAGATATAAAACAAGAACTGGTGGTTATACTCGTGTTTTAAGATTGGAAAATCGAATTGGTGATAATGCCCCTCAATCAATTTTGGAATTGGTTGATGGTAAAAGAGATATGAGAAAAGCTATAACTGCACGAACAGTTGCTCGACTTCAAAAGCAGGGATTGCCATTAGATAATAATACTAAACGAGCAGTTGAAGTTATTTGTAAAAGTGGCCCTGAAGCCAAGAAATCATTTGAAGATGAAGTCGAATTTATGAAGAAGAGATTTTATAGTAAAGAACAGACTATTGAGTTAACACCACCTATTCGTGATTCTAAAAAGAAGAAATCTCCTATTCGATTTGTAGAAAACCCTTTACTAGCATCTTCGTCATCACATGCTTCTTCGTCATGAACTAATAGAAAATAGTTGTGGGGTCAGTTATTGACTGAATGGGTGATTCGCTTAACAAGGGGAGATTGGACTGGGTTTACTATCATCCATATTAATTTGTACATAGAGCAGTATATTTTTTTTGCATATATCAAAAGGTATCGACCCCGCTTTTGCCTCCGGCGGCTGGGGCGCTGCCCGAGACCCCGTTGCTCGCTTCGCTCGATCTAGGACCCGAGAATCACATCACGTATTTGACCTCGAGCTAAGCGAGCTACGGGGTCTGGGGCAGCGCCCAGCTGCCGGAGGCATAAGTAGAGAGAGCAGATTTAACTATAGTCAGAGCTATATAATCTACAACAAATCTCCAAATTCTCGAAAGTCTCTACCTCCCCCTCCCCCTGAATAGGTGGAGGGGAGATCGCAATGACGTACGGCTGAAATTTATTTTGGCGTGAAAAATTCGAGATCGAGATCCTGGAAATTTCATCTTTTGATCTGATCTTGATCCTGATAGTTGTTGAGTTTAGAAGTTGATGGCTGGAGTCTATTTAATTTAATATGACTGAAGCGAAATATACTGAAGATGATTGCTTAAGAATAAAGAAGCAGCTCATAGATACTCGACCTTTGAATCTGGAATTAACATGGTATGTTGGAAACTAAACTCCGCTAGAAAAAGAGGTCATGAGGAAAGGGGCCGCCGAAGGCAAGGTGGAGAACTAGGTTTTTGTTTCTAACGGTTAAGGTTTATCGATATTTATCAGCCTTTATTATCTTCCATGTTATCTTCAGATGGTTTAGGTATATATAGGACTATTTCGGCAGATGCTTTGAGTGTTTGGCTTCAAAGAGCAGTACAATTGTCCGACACTGTTAGGAATGAAACCAGGACGATAACCATATTGGAGTCCTTGGTCACTGATGAGGATGCGAATTCTATCTTCAATTTTGTTTGTGAATTTTGGACAGATTCTGGTGCCGCTTTAGGCAATGCATTGAAAGATCTATTTATCAAAATCATTTCTCTTTTAGCGAAAATTAGAGACAAATCAGAAGCCACAGTTCTTCTTCAGAAATGGACCGAAAGAGTCCTATTATTTCCCAGGACAATGAGAGTTCTCTACTTTGCCCTGGAAATTTTAGCAAAACATATAGGAGGTTCTTATATACTACAATTAGAACCCACATTACCTAGTGAAGCGCTTAAACTTATGTCTTCAAATGCATTAGCAAATCCTATTGGAAAAGCTCTTTTCTCTATTTATTCTACAATATTCAAAGGCGGTCCTACTTACGGCACGGATAGAATGTCGGTTGACGAATGGATTGATTTATGGGCAGATAAAACTAGAAATATTCTGGTTAACCAACTGGAACCTAGACAACATATTTTGACGTATTTTTTACCTCAGATGTTTAAATTATGCCCTCAATCGGTGGAGACATTCGTAAACCCCTTGAAACAAAAAACTGGAGATGAATCTTCCTTAACTGTGTTAATAGGATGTTTAAATATTGCCCAAGAATTTTCAATAATAGATATTTACGATGATAATACTTCCAAATCAATATTAGACCCCAAGATTCTAAGTAATCTTTTGCATCATTTTTCTCCTCAATTAAGAATCGGTGGTTTATCGCTGTTAGTTTCGAATCCAAAAGGTTCAAGACCCGTTCCCCCTTATGTTTTCGATATATTAAAGAATTCGATACAAAGCCTGCTCATAGAATCAGATGCAGGATTACGATATCAAATCCACGGGTTATTAAGACAGTTTTTATTCCGAATTCGAGGATACTCCTACGCTGCTAAGCGACAAGCTACTAAATTACAACAGAAATTAGATTATTTGAAACGAGAAGACATTGAAGAAGAACTCGGACAGAAGGCTGATGTAATATCTGATTTGTTGAATCGAGTTGAAGAAGTTAAGGAGTTTTGTATGTGGTTTTTTCAATATGTTCAGAAGCAAATTCTCCCTGGATCTCCATATCATTGCTTATCAACTGGGATATCAATGCTCAAACTTCTTGTCCAATCTGGTCTTGATAACAAAGTCGATACTAAATACTTTGAAAAGGGTTATATTCCATTTCCATTTTCCCTTAATATTTACAATTCTACTTCTATTAGATTATTGATTGATACTGTTGGAACCAATAATTATGAGGATATTCGACTCGGTGCTACCGAACTAATTCGTATGGCCCCTCTGCCTATACTAGGATTATCTGAGCCACAGCATTTGGTTCTTTTGAAAAAGAAGGCCATATCGATGATTACTGGTATACGAGGACGTGAAGGAGATAGTGGTGCGCGTCTTGCTGAATTGATTTTTTATCTCTCACAAGCGGATGGTATATTTTACTTAGAATCTCTTGTGGATCACGTTGAAGGCTTAGTACAGATGGCCCAACAGGACCTTGCCAAATCGGTTCATGAAAATTGTATTCATGGTACATATACTAGTTTGCGATATATTTTTGAAAATGTTAATTATGATGACAATAATGAATATCGGAGCAAACTGACTTCACAGCTAATTGAGCGGGTTCTAAAATCAATATTTGAAATTTGGGAAGTTGTTAAGGATATTTTATGTCACGACTCCCCTGAGGGCAATATACCGGAAGAGCTGGAATATAATCCAAATTTAGAAACCAAATACGGACCTGCCACACAAATCATCCTTAGTTATTCATGGCGGGCAGTCAAAGAATCCACGGCGTTACTGAAGTGTCTACTTGACAAATGTCCTAGCTCTCTTCTGGATGATGAATTGGTGTTGAAATCTGGTGATGTTATACTTACCCAGTTGGCAACTGTAAGGCATAGAGGTGCTTTTTCATCTGTGTATCCAACATATGTTTCATGTTGTGTCCGATGTAATTCCAGTGACTCTGCGATTTTACAAAGCCAACCTAGAAAATGGCTAAATGATAATCTGAACCTCATTCAGATTCGATCACAATATATTACCAGAAGATCTGGGGGCCTACCTTTTCTTATTACTGCTATTCTCACTGCTGACACAAGTCCTACAAATAATCAACTATTGGTTGAGACTTTCGAAAAGCTATTTGCTATCGCTGTTGTTCCTGCTACTGTATCAGTTAGCACCGCCTCTTCCGAAGATAAATTGGCTTTACCACAAGTGCATGCTTTTAATTGCATAAGGGCAGTGTTTGTTGATTCAGAATTGTCAACTTATTCTAATACTTTTGTTGATAGAGCCTTGGATCTCTCTATTTCTTCCTTTTCCAGTGAAGTATGGGCTATTCGAAATTGTGCGGTGATGTTGTTTACCGCATTACAAACACGTTTATTTGGTTCTAAGGCCAACTATTCATCGAAAACTTCAGCGCGATTGTTCTTTTCAAGGTACAAGGGTACCCATTCTGTACTTTTGAATAATTTGGAAGAGCATGTTGCTTATCTTAATGAGAAAGTAACAGATGGTAGTGGAGGTCATAGTGAGCATGTAGAAACCGTTTATCCAGTTCTTTCATTACTTTCAAGGTTAGAAGCAGTTAATGGGTATGATGGATTAGATGATTTTCAAGGTCTAATTCTAGATTGTTTGAAAAGTAGAATATGGAAGATTAGAGAATTGGCTGCTAGAGTACTCCCATCAATGATAAGCTTGGATCAAGTGACTACCGTGTCAAAGGCTCTGCTTTTAGCTTGCTCAATTACCCATCAAAATGAACTTCATGGAAATTTATTATCAATTTTTAATCTTGCTAACAAATGGAAAACTCAATTCGTCGAAGATAAGGTCTTCATAGACATATTGCTGAGTAAATTTGAGGAGGTTTTGATAGATAATCCATCCCCTGAAACTTCAGTAGCATATTTCAGACTTGTGAATTTCTGTGCCCCTAAATCTCACAAGTTACAAACTTATTGCAACAGAATGCTTTTCGAAAGACAAGCAAGTGGTGACTACCGACAGGATTCCATAAGTTCAAGTAGACGTGTTTTAAGGGAAGAGATTGCAAGGGCTTATTTGGGGACGTTATCTAGTGATACTAATGTAGGATCTGTTTATGAGAAACTTCTTTTTGATTCAGCCTACGAAGTTCAACAATTGGCCATTGATTTTGTAGATAGCCACATTGAGGCATGGAAAGGTACCGATATTGTGGAATCGTTGCCTAGAGTTCTGTGGAGATTGTTCAATACAGATAACTGGGACCCGGTTAGAGGACCAGCATTACGTTTATTTAGTAAAGTTATCCTTCTTTTTTCGTCATCTTCTTCATCTTTTTCGGGTTTGGGGAATCTTCAACCATATTGGGATGCCTTGTATATGTCAGCAGTCGACCCAGAATCTTCAGACGAAATCCTTGAGTCGGCATTGGAAACATTGGGGCCGTTAACTGCAGCTGACAACGAGGAACTTTTTGTTTCCAAATGGTCTGAAATCATTAAAAGATATTCACACGAGGATCATCCATTTCCAACCCGTCTAGCTGCTTTGAATTCTTTGATTGGGTATCTTCGTTATGCGGTCGGTTCAAACAATAGTCATTGCAGTATTAGTGCTGATATTTATTTCCATTTATTTTACTTTTTGACTGATGATGATATTGATATTCGAGATTCTGCTATCAATTTTGCCTCTGAGCACTTGAAATTATCCACTCCTTGCACTGGATCATATGCTGAGTCTGCATTGTTGGATTATATTATCCAAAATATTCCGGATGGTGTGTCGCATTTATTAGCATTATTTAAAGATGAAGCTGATGGTGATCAGTTAGATCAGAAGATCTCGAAACTGATGACTATCAATCACGCCCTTTTTTCAGTTGAGAAGCAGAACTTGTTCCGTGATAACTTAGCTATGTTGGGGCTGTTTGAACAGAAACTTAGTGAGAATTTTGATAAGATTCCGAAAGAGAAAAAGCATGATTATCAACAGTGGATAAATATTGGTATTGAAGCATTTGGTGAAGTTATTGATAGTCAGATCGGTGGTGACGGTCTGTTAGGATGGACTAGCAATGATGCAGATGTATTTAGAGTCCTGTATCATATCAGTATAGGGATTCGGTTAGGGGGAAAATGGGATTTACGAATTGATATATCTAAACTTCGCGAAAAGATGGAACGATGTAATATTCACGAATTACTTAGAGTCTAACTTCTTATCTCAAGGTTTGAGAGGATTATGTATATGTTGTGACAAATAGAAATGAATGATTCATCATACATAATGATAGGAAGAAATTAAGGCTCAAAATATCTAATATATTTTAATACAAACTTTTTTAAACATTAACATTAATATAACCACACAACTTAAGAAACAACAAGAGTATCATGCTTGTTAATAGCTTGAGATAAAACTTGATTGGATCGGAAAGTTAAACCCTTTGTTCTTTCAATAACTTGTTGATAAACACTTGTTACAGGATGATTCATAATCACCAACCCTTCAGACTCATCAATCTTAGCATCCATTTTGGTTCCTTGGATCAAATTTGCAATCCATTTTTCACCTTGTTCAGTACTAAGATTGAGTCTAGTAGAAAGTTGTCCAACATCGATTCTTTGATGTATTCTACAATATAATTCAGAAATCAAATGACGAGCAGATTCTAAAAAGGCATCAGCACTTTCAGCGAGGAAGAAATCATTCTTAAGAATGATTTCTGCCTCAGATAACTTAGCTTGAGCTTCTTCAAAATCATAATCAATATAAAGTGCACGAATGAATTCAGTTAAAGGGTCTTGATATTCATATTTTTCTTGACCAACCACTCTAATCAAATCTTTAAGACGTCTTTGGAAATTGGAATTACCATGATGACCAGCTACACCAGCAGGTCCTTTATTCATAGCTACAACAGCAACAGTCAAATAACGTAAAATCCATGGACAAGCAGCTTGAATAGTACTAATATAAGAAGATGAAAAGAATAAATCACATAACGATTCTTTACCATTATCGATATTGAAAAATGGGAATAATGACCAATGAATAATCCAAGTTCTATGATGAAGTTGTGTTAAAGGATCAGCAAATGAACGTTGATCAACAATATCTCTCAATTTTTGTAGCTCTTCAACAACAGCTTCCCATTGCAAAGTTAAAATATCAGCAGCAAATTTACCCCAAGTAGCCGAAGTGATCAAATTAGAATCGGTTGTTAATACTCGAACATGATACAAAATATCAGATGCAGGGTGATATTTACCACAGTTATATTGCAATTGACCAAACTTATAAAGATCATTAATCATTTCACTTGTGACTTGATAATTCGATTCCAAAAATTGTAAATTGGCTACTTTGTCTTGTTTCAAATTGGCTCGTGCTTCAGGATCTTCAAGAACTTCTAATACTCTTGATGTGCTTCTCTCATATTGTTCTAATTGTTCCAATACTTGATCCTTTTGTTTGAGAAGTTCTTCAGGAACGTCATCGGAATCATGAAGTTCTTTCCATAAGTTGGCAGTATAATCTACCATACTAGCATCTTTAAGTAAATCATATTTGAGCTGCAAAAGTGTTTCTTCTGGATAAAGCTCTTTAGCTGATAATGATTCCAATAGAGGGAAGATTAAATGTCTGTCCAAAAAGGGCATAAGCTTTTGTGTAAGATCATATTTTCTAGCTATTTCCAATGCCTCTGGAGACAACTGGATCTTTTGTTGCTGTTCCTGTTGTTCTTCGTCTGACATTTTGAAATTATATCCAAACAAAAACTACCTGAACCGAACTCAAATATTCAAACGAACTAGAAAACGGTAATAACTGTCAATACGTCTCTCGGTCTGATCTCTTGAAGTAACAAATTTTCATAGACTGAGTCGGGGTTGAAAATAGGGTAACTTAGAGATCGTAATAATCACGTGATAATTGACGTTGGCGCGCGCGCTGTCCTTGTGTCTCCGACGGCTGGGGCTCTGCCCCAGACCCCGTGGCTCGCTTCGCTCGAGGTTAAGTGTTTATAACAAACAAAAATAGTTTGATTTGTCTTTTTCATGTATTTGGAATCGAGCGAAGCGAGCTACGGGGTCTGGGGCAGAGCCCCAGCCGTCGGAGACAGACCACCAAGGACATTGGTGCCTCTTCACTCAACATTGGTAAATTCCAGTTGCCCAATATCCAGCTTAGAAATAGGTCTTAAATATTTCTCTACTTGAATACATGGCTTCGTGAGCCGGCTTGGATTAGATAAGACTCCGAGAATTTTTGACTTTGATGAGGCTTGAGATCGGCTCGATGTTCGGTCGGTTGGAATAAGCATCTGTTTTTGAATTCAGTGCGAAATAGGAACTTATTAGGAAGAGAGTTATCAGTTTCAAGACAGCGAATACGGTGGTGTACACGTATGTGGTCGTTTAACTTGTTGAAGCAAAACAATAATGATAAAATAAATTTGTTAACTTAACTTGTTACCCAGGTCTTGGTAGTTAAGTTAGTGATGATGCATACGACAAATAACTACTGCACACGTTAAATAAACAGTTTAAAGAAGACCTTTCTAAATTTTTCCTCAATAACGTTAACTTTTCCGATAACTTTAATCACGGTAAATCACCAACCGCTTTACAAAATCAATTCACTAAAAATATGTTTTCTGATCAAGAATATCAATATCGTCCCCGCGGTAAGTTATATATGTCTAGTAACACCGAAACCATGCGAAATTCTACCTGCCAGGGGTTGATAGATAACGTATTTAGTTGTTCCGGTTTGGGGTAGACTGCTTTAGTCGATATAAACCCTAACCATTTACTGGTTCATAACTAAGTTACAGTACTAATCAGTTAGGTAAAGTCAAGTACTGTACTAGCGGTATTTAGCAAGTTGGGACTTTTTCCGTATGCATGTCGAAAGGATTTTACACGGTATTTAGCTTCTTCCTAATCTGGATATCGCAATAACGAATACCGCAGTATTACAGCGAGAATACATAGAACGTGGAAAACAGGGGTAATCGTGTCCTCGGACTACTATATTCTTATTTTAATAAAAAGGAATGTTGGAAATGGAGGATATAGAATTGGAATGCTGCTAGTGTTGTACATTTTCTGCTTAGCAATAGAGCGATTTGGTAGAAGAAGATTTGGTAGAAGAAGTTCTTGGAATCTGGCATCCTCCAATTCGAAAGCGGGATGTTCCTGCCGAGCCAATGCTAATCTAAGATTTCATATAGAACAATTTGGTCAACTGTGACTCGCTAACTTTGCGTCTAGTAGCGTTTTATTTCGGAACCTATCATGACTTCCTTATCATGAAATATTCACAATTGCAGCGGTTGTCAGAAGTTTTCAGGCAAACAGTTACAAACTACGGCTCTTTTGCTTATGGGAATAGCAATACACCGTCCACTGACAGCTGAGCAAAAGCAATTAATTGAACATATCAAAAGTTCGAATATACATCGAATGGACATTTGCTGGAATTCGAAAGGTACTACAGCTTCCTTGACCACTATAAGCTAGATATATTTCGGGGCACAGCTCCCTGATCTTGATGAATATATACAGGGCTATGGAAATGAGGAACTGGACGTTAATGATCTGAAAACATTTATTGACTATTACCGAAGAGATGATTATGAAGAGCAATATATATAACAAGTAGCCTAATGATTACTATTCATATCACTGCGATTATTATTAACATTTCTTATAAGTTCAAACAGCAGCTTCCATTCTGCCCTCATTGCTTCTCGGTCTTTCATCCTCTCCTCCCGCTCCATTTCCTTATCTCTCCTCTTTTCCTCCCGCTCTTTTTCCAGCTCTTTCTTCATCTCCTGCCGCTATTTCTCCATCTCTTTCTCCATCTCCTCCCGCTCTTTCTCCAGCTCATCGGCCGGGTCCTGAATATGATCGGTCTTCAATCTCTTCGTTCTTACCAATCCTTCTTTGCATCTAGCAGTATGTTCCTTAATAGTATCAGTGATTTCTGCTAAGTTGTTTAAAGTATTGATCTTAGCCTCAGTTCCTCTTACAACAAATTGGTCACGTCTTGGTATCAAGATTAGGGTTGACTTGCATAAGGAGAGAGCGTTAAGTTCAAAAACTTGTGTGAACTATCGTTTCCTTATGCACCTCTTATGCACTGTGATGATCTCGTTCATGAGGTGCAGTAGTAAAGTAGAACTTGACTCGCAAGCCTACCCCACATTCTGGTAGTTAACTTTACTTGACTTAGGTTAATTGAGTTAATGAAGTTAAGGTTGTGTTAACTTAATTCTAACCTATTCTGCTATGTTAAGTTACTAAAAGTTAGTTTGTTATTTTAATAAAACTTTATTTTAAGGTTCCAATTTAGTTATAATTATTATGAACATTCATATTTTTATATTTTTTCCCTTTAAAGTAGGGGATTGGGAAATCACAAATTGTTTGAACGACTCAGAACGAGGTATGATGCTTTCCTTTGTAACCTGATCACCATGCCCGTGGATGCCAAACTAATACAGATTCTATTTGATAGAGATATTTCAGAATAAAAGTACGAAGAAGGAAATCCCTCCTAAAATAAACGTACCCAAACTGATTCTTAGTCCTGACCCATTTGATTGTGATACTTGGGTTAAACCAGATGTCGAACTGACTTCACTTGAACTAACAGGAGTCGAACCTATAACATTATTAGAAGCTGTGATCGAACTCTGAGAAACTTGTGCTGATGATTCTCTTTGTGCCAAGCCAGAATTGACAACACCTGAGATTTTTGAAATTGATGACGTGGCTCCAGCAATAACTGGACCTGGTTTACTGAATATGCTACCCCCGGAGATGACTACTGAATTAGAAACAGATGCTACCGCATTATTAACATTTCCAACTGTGGCACTGGAGACTTGTGATTCTATCAGTGGGCAAACTGATGTGGTAACATAAACACTACCATTTTCAGTAATGGTCAGAACCTTTGTCTCATACAAGGTTGTAGCTGTTGGAGATGGTACAACAAATATTTCAGTCAATGGACAAACTGTGGTGGTAACATAAACCTTGCCGCTCTCAGTGATGGTAATAACCTTAGTTTCATACTGAGTGGTGGACGATAGTGGACAAACTGTGGTGGTAACATAAACCTTGCCACTTTCAGTGATGGTAATAACCTTAGTTTCATACTGAGTGGTGGACGACAGTGGACAAACTGTGGTGGTTACAAAGACAGATCCATTCTCCGTTATAGTTTCAACAATTGTTGTATACAAAGTGGAGGTAGGTGAGGAAGTACTACCAACAAATTGTGTTACATGAGACGATCCGGTAGCAGTAGTGGTAGATGATGTTGAAACAGATGATCCAACCGCACTACTGGGTGTGGATGTGGATGACAAAGTCCCAGTACCTGAACTACTTCCACTACTAGTGTTAATACCTGTACTAGTGCTGCTGCCACCGCTAGTACCACTGGTTATGGTACTACCACCACTAGAACCACTACTGCTACTACCGGTAGTAGTGGCAGAAACGGTAGCAGAACTTGTAGGACAAACTGTAGCAGCTAAAGCGATTGTTGGAACAACAACATCATTTGCTTCTTCAATAGCTGCATTTAAAATACTCGTTAGAGAACTGATATCACTACAGCTTAAATCGTTAGATTGAATCAAGATTTCGCTAGCCTCAATGAGACTGTTAATCTCATTCTGAATAAGAGCTGCTAGTCCTTCTTGCCGTCGCTGTTGAGCAGCAATGGTACTAGTGGTTTCTACCTCTTCCAAAATGGCAACCAAAGCATCTATCGTTGATGCTATATTAGATATAACACTAGTCAACTGTCCCATTAGAACCGTAGCATTAGTAACACTGATGAGACTAGTTTCGGCATTGTCAAGACTCGTTGTGAGAGCGGAGAACGCATTAATAAGGAGTGTCACATTAGTTGCATTGGGGGACTGGAGAAGAGACAAAACCGACAAGAGTTGAGAATTAGCTACATCCAGAGAAGCGCTGGCGCTGGCTACAGCCGCTGATGATGATGATAAAGACGATGAGGAACTAGTGGTAGTTGTTGTTATTATGATAGTTGAAGGAACAGAATTAGTTGACAAGGCAGAGTTGGTAGGTGACGTAGATAAAGCGACAGAACTGGTAGGGGGAATAGATGAAGTGACAATTGTTATTGGAATAGAAGTAGCAGGTGGAACTGATGAAGTGGATGAAGTAGATGACCCAAGAGTTGTTGAGCTAGGTGGAGAAGTGGACAAAATGGCTGAAGTAGTTGTAGGCGATGAATTGACTGAAGTGGTTGAACTACGTGAAACAGAGGAAGAAGTAGATGAAGTAGAAGGCAAAATGGATGAAGTTGTTGAAGAAATTGATAAAGTAGATGAACCAGATGGAGTGGTTGAACTGGGAGAGGTTGCAGAACTGGTCGAACTGGATGTGGCAGAAGAACCTGTCGAACTGGGTGAGATCGAAGAACTCGTAGAACTGGCCGAGGTTGAAGAACTGGTCGAACTGGTCGAACTGGGTGAGGCAGAAGAACTGGTGGAACTGGCCGAGGTAGAAGAACTGGTGGAACTGGCCGAGGTTGAAGAGCTGGTCGAACTGGGTGAGGCAGAAGAACTGGTGGAACTGGCCGAGGTTGAAGAGCTGGTCGTACTGGTCGTGGCAGAAGAACTGGTCGAACTGGACGTGGCAGACGAGCTGGTCGAACTGGGTGAGGCAGAAGAACTGGTGGAACTGGCCGAGGTTGAAGAACTTGTCGAACTGGGCGAGATCGGGATGGGGCAGTTAGATCCTGGCTCAACAACAGTTGAGTTAACGATCACACCACCATTGAGTGACATAAGTGCACCCGTATTGACAACTGTTCCAAAGCTTCCAGACGGAATTGTTCCGATGCCTGTATTGATACTTTGGTTGGCTAAGAGAACACCCGCGAACGTCGTGCCCGTGCCCATAGATGCAAAAGAATCAACTTGCCAGTAAAGATTGCATGGTGGGTTTTGGCCGCTGATAGGAGCAACAGTGGATCCACTGGCAAGGGTGAGATTGCCGGCGATTTGTACAAGGAAAAATGCGTCGATAATGCCTTCGTTATCGAAGGTCAACGTCCCAGTAAGCCCAACAGAAGAACTGACAAGGTAGACTCCTGAAGTTAGTGTCAGCCCTCCAAGATCCGTTACATCGAGGATGGTAGTGGGTGGCAAGCCAGCAGCAGTATTGTAAGCCGCCAATGCATCCGCTTGAGCTTGTATAGCAATTACATCATCTAGGTGTTGTTCTCCGCTAACCTGTAGTGCACTGCCACTGATCGTGTTTCCAGGACTAACACCGACATCTCCGAAATAATACGTTTGCCCAGTACTTATAACTTCTGTTGCTGCAAGAATAGCGAACGATGAGGCCGACTCCAAATTGATTTGCGCCCTGATCAAATGAGGAAATGTGAGACTGAAGGCGACAATGGATGAGAATCTCATTATTGCGATTATAGTATTCTCAAGGTAAATAACTACAATAACTGAAAAGAACTCAATACTAAGTTAATGAAAGGTATATATAAAATTGCGAATGATGGTATATTATAATGAAGTATGTATTTACGTGATGCGGTTCTAAACCTAAATTAATAACGAATAGAAGAAGAATGGATCTATATATAATACCTTTTATTCAAGGAATTGCTGCTTCAGAATGTATGCTCAGAGCCTCTTGTTCAATTATGGTCTGAATATATTCTGGGTGCAAATCATGGCAATTCGGTCCTAGTACACAATAGTAGTGTGAAGCTAGTGAGTATAAACTGATTCAATCAATTGATCCATCTCACCACCCTTATTGTGGTTTGTTTATTGATAACGAACCCGGATACCATTGTTCGAAGCTTTCGGTAATCCCTACTTAATCTAATATTTGTCTCGACGTTCGATCGAACCTGTGAATAGAGTAATATCTTATGTTAATCCGATGATCGACTCAATTAAGAAGTACTCAATTAAGAACATAATTACTATAAGGAACGCATTTAATTGACCTACCTAATTTCGGTATAAGAGCCCTTAGAAAAGTGAGAGAAGCGGACATAGTGTCACCTCCACAACCATACATGTGGACAAGCGGGAAGAAGCTACAACTCTGGCGGCTGTGATAACAAATAGATTTACTACTGGACATAATAAAAGTGTTGACAAGTCTGCATCTTTCAGGAACTGCGTACACACAAACCCATTTATATTATCAACCAGATAGAGACTGGTAGGTAGGTACACAGTGGAATTATGAGTTCAGTCACGCAGGTCCGGCCCCTCTCTCAAGAAAGATTAAGTAGGCTAGTTCCCGTAACAGTTGTAACGTAGTTACCGGTTACCAATGCGGGTAGGAAGAGTGTTAGCGTTCCGTTGACCTCAAAGCAAATTGATTAAGAGCCATAAAAGTATTATTATACCTCTTTTTGTAATCTCATTTCGGAAGATGGCATGATTCAGAAAGTGCTAGATAATGCATCCCGATATAGACATTGCTTGTTCAGGAAATCGATGAATATCGATTACCTGCATATGTGGGCGAAGAGATTAAATTGGCTGAAATGTTATGCACGAATCTGCATGTAGTAAAAAGCAAATATTGCATAGTACGGTAAGAACTGAAATATTCTTAATATAGTATTTGAACAAGAGAAATAATCTTAATAGATATATTCTTTGGATTTTCAAGACTAAACATGTGCAAATAATCAGTCATATCATGAATCCAAGAATGAATATTATAGGAAAAAGAATAAATAAAAGGAACTATCTTTAGATAATTAGTAGATGTTTTCCGATCAGCATCGAAGCAAAGGTCTTGATCTGTGCAAGGACTTCATATAACTGTTATATCTATCACAAAAAGAAAATAACTTGGTGCTGTACAGTACGGTCATATTACTGTGGTTAGTAATTGAACTAAGTTTTAATTATTTACTTAAATATTCATTTAATTCCCTACCTGCACTCTGCTGACTACTAACAGTTAATCATTTTCTAAGTAATAGGTCAAGTATGCTCCTTGCGTTTAGCGAAATGGCTTATGCCCCAGCCGAAGGAATAATGGGAACCCGAGGTCTAGAACAGGGCCATTAGAATGGATGGCTTATTTCACAAAAAAGTAACTACTACTATTTTTTGCCGAAAAAAGACATGAGAGAAGATTGTTGCCCTTTTGCTTTCCCTTTAGATCGAGCTGGAATCTTCTTAGGAGGCGGATTTGGCTTTTTATCTGAATCAGGGTTTACAGCGGCTGTTGTGGTCGATGTTCTACTAGCAGTTCTAGAAACTTGAACTTCTTCTTCTTCAGAATCTGTTTCCCATACAGTCTCTGTTCTTGTAACAAGATATCCTTTTGCATCTTTTTGTGTGACTATCTTAGTTACCTTCCGACGTTTCTTAGGGATTTCACCGGATGGTGCGTGATGTGGTGGGTCTATAGAAGCAGTTTGAGAATCCTCATGAACAGCAGGAACAGCTTCGTCATCAACGAAAAGGGTGTCAGAATCTTTCTTGTCCTCGTTTGGCTCATTAAAATATGCTTCTTCAGTAGTCTCCTCTACATCATGATCCTCATCTTGTTCTTCTCCTTCGAACATTTTCTCTAAATCCAGCTGCTTACGTGCACGTTCTACAGCTCGGGCGCGAGGATCATCGCCGGCATGACTTCCACCATCAGCGTCGATCATTTCCACATCTTCATCATTATTATCAGCAATAACAACCTTTTCCACTGGATCTTTTTGAGATTTTTTGGCTGCTCTAGCAAATGCAGCTTGCAGTGCACTTCCAGGTTTTGGCTTGGCTGAGCTGGAGGAGGACTCAGTGGAGATATTAACAGCACTGGATTCCAGTTTTAACTTGTTGGATGAGATAGTGTTGGACTGCCTTGAACCATTGGTTTTCGTCGCAGAAACAGAACTAGTCGGTATCGACGTTGATGTAAATTTATGAGTTGTTCCTTTATTATTATCAATTGCGGCCGGTGCTGCAACTGTAACAGCATTTCTTTTCAATTCATTAGAAATAGCTATCTGATCATCAGTCAGCAAAGGATTTGTAAGACTTCCAAGTTTGCTCCGTTCGATTAATGTATTTGCACGATCCAAGCTTTGTACTTGGGTATCAAGATGGGTCAAAATAGTTATATCCTGATAGTTAGAAACTGTATAGACATTTGTGGTTCTTTTGCAAAGATAATGAACCAAAATTTCAACACTTACATTTGAATTTGAAAGTGCAACACTGTAGATATGTATTGATGAAATATATCTGAAGGAGGATCTTTCATCTAATAGGTTAGCATATATAGATATAAGGAGAGATAACGATTTTTCTTTTTCTTACCTTCGAGATTTTCCTGAGAAACAAGAACAATAGAAGTCCGTTTAGGTTGTTGGCCTTCTTCTTCCCTAGGTTGTTTACTGCCTGTTATAAGGTACGTAGCATGTAAATCTGATTTATTATCAGAATAGAATTTCCACAAGTGTCTAAATGTTAGATAATGAAATGCATTACTCGTAGGCAAAAGTTTATTTCCTCAATTACATTCCATCCCACAACATATGATAATGCTGCTTCACTAATGGCATTAGTTATATCTTCCTGTACAACCTCTTACTCTGTTTAGCAATACCAGCAGCAAGCTTGGAGAGACTTGCCGAAAATCAAACCACCGAAATCCAACCACCGACAGCTACAATATATACCTTCATACTCACTCTTTTGATAAATTCACATGAATTTTAGACTTGCGACTCAGTAATCTATAAGAAACCTTTGATTAAGTTAGTAACTCAAACCCCAATCTCAACCTCTCAACTTCAACTTACAGCTTGCTTATCTCCAAATATCAATCCTCTAAGGACCTCCTGAGGATCCGATTCAGTCATATTCTTCTCAAATGCCAATTCTATAAGATAACAATAGCAAAATTGAGAGAAAGAAAGAAAGAAATTGAGAGAGATCGCGACATCGGCGCGTCCGCCAATCGCCAGCATTAATTAGTAAACCCTTACCCTCAGTCGACACGCGTACCGCGGCTAAGTCCGGTAGCCGCGAGGAAGTCTGACGGGACGAGGAACGAGGGACGAGAGCAATGAGGACTGGGAGCTACCACCAGTATCGAGGAAGTCTGGCGGGGCGAGGGACTCGGACTCTGGACAGTAGCGAGAGCTGTGAGGACTGGGACTACCCCCAGTTCCCCAGCCTCGAGGAAGTCCGAGGGACCATGGGCTCGGATTGTTGATAGAAGCGAGAGAACTATCCCCAGTCTCAAGGAAGTCTGGCGGGACGAGGGACTCGGGCAGTTCACAGTAGCGAGAGCTGTGAGAACTGGGAGCTACCACCAGTCTTGAGGAAGTCTGTCGTGGTAGCTCTAGACCTGGCTTTTGTTTCGTGGCGACTCCCAACTGCCAAAGGCAAATTGTAGAAGAAAGGAACGAAATAGGATTGCAGCAATAGCTGTTTCCAATATTATGCAAATAATATATTATCTAGAAAAACACATAGAATCATGCCATGATTTTCAAATTCTTCTGATTCATCAATAGGACCTCATGCCTGAATCAAATTGTTTATCAACATGAATGATCTGTTTATTATTTGATCACCTAAAATTGTTAGTCCTCAAATTATGCAATTATTACCATCACTTCTTTTCTTCTCTCAACTTACCTTGAATCTTTATCATAGCTTCTTCTGCATCAGATGGAAGACCAAGCCATTCTGGGCTCTCCCGATCTGGTAACTTATCAATCCATTGGGTAAAATTTCTAACCTCACTGCCTTCAGCTACAGCTGTTCGAGGCTCTCCTTCTACTAATGTATATCCCAAGCTATAGGCAGCTTCATTGAATGCCCGACTAATAATCGGATAAACTTTAGCTTCATCATCGGAATTATCTATTTTTCCACCATAAATTGTTTGAGCTATCAATACATTGAATGCTTTCCAAGGAATTGAACTAGGTGAGATATTTGTGCGATTATTGGTAATATCATCAATCCATTTATCTATTACAAATAAACCACTTTCAAAGTCAGAATCATTGAAACTATATGCCTTAGACCACCCAAGTGGTGTGAAGCTGAGTCGCTCCAAAATAATACTATGCACCCAGGATAATAAATAATATAATCTGGCTCGTTCAACTGGGAGCTGAGATATACGACTCGACGGCACTCCTTCAAATATCAGTTTCATGCTGGATTTGATTCCTGCTGTACGTTCAAACGATAAAATTCTTGATATTCGAAGTAGTGTAGTGGGCACAGTAGTTGATATCAATGGAACAGTAAAGAATAATCGGAAATCTTTATGAGCATGAAGACCTTTGAGTTTCTTTTCGATACTTTCCATCCAATCTGGTGATAAATGAAGATTTTGTAATAGAACCCAAGATCCTCCCCTAGAAGCAGTTTGAATGGCTCTTTCTGCGTTGACAATACCCTCACTTGATCCCATGGCAATTATTTCACATTTGCTTCCACCCCCTCTACGTTCGACTAGAATTCCAACTTTATATGTTGGGTCAGTACCTTGGGAAGCACATAATGCAATCGGCGTTGTACAATCAACCTGATTGAGAACAATATCTTCGAAATCGTCAGCACCACCTGAGAGGACTGGTTTCTGACCGAAAAACTGTATCCATGTATCGCTAATTGAAGCAATGAACTTTTCAGGACGAGCATTTTTAATAAACGCAAGTTGATAAAGCCATTTTTCATTATCTAAAGAATAGTTAGTTAAATAAAAGGAAAACAAATCTGTGATGAATCCTTCAAATTATACTCACCAGATAATTCCGGACTCCAAATATTCGGTATAGTAAGTTCCTCTATTTCTACGCTCTTTCTTATTAAATCTTCTTCATTACCAGGACTTTCTGAATTTAACTTTCCAGCGAATACCGATTTCAGCCCTTCGAACCAACCAGAAGTCATCATATCTATCTTGCCAACATCCTTGAATATCAGTAGCTGCTCAAACTCGAATTCTCCAACGTATAATTGAAGAAGTAACAGTAACAAAAGTGATCTATCGGTCTTCAGGAGTGTAGGAGAAGATCTGCTATATAACTCGAAGTAAAGATTTTTAATTAATTGATTTACCCTTTCGCTGGATGCTGGCTGGGAAGTACTTGTGGTTGAAACAGGAGTTTTCAATATCTTATGAATGATCTGAAGGAAGAATTCTAAAGAAAATTGATAGTAGCTGTTCAAGAGACTCAATTTCTCTAACAAAGCAAATATCATTCCACTATGCTTCGTTAAAGGTTGATATTGAGACATGGTAGTCTCAATAGCTTCCATGACCGATTGGGTTTCTTTTATTCTATTTTCAACTTCACCAGCTTCCACCTTGATTGTCTCCAAGGTATCGATAATTACATCGTTGTCTAAAATATTTCCCTCCGATTCGTTCAGCGCATTTAAAAGGTTTACCTCTAATTGTCGTAAATGAACCCTATATTCACCCTGAAGTTTTATTAGTTCGTTGCGTTTCTGCTCAATATCTGGACGTTCCGATTTTAGGACCATATTAAGTACCTGGCTTTCCAGGCTACTTCTGGTTATGGTGAAATTAATCACCGTTGTCCTACTGGAGATGTGAGGTGGCACGATGATTGACGGATCCCGAGATAATAAGTAGAGCTTGAAATCACCTGAAAAATCGATCTCCTGCCGTCCAAGTTCGATTAACGTACGTCCGCCTGTCTTTTTATACTCCTTGTTCAGAACCTGGGTTATAACTGGATCCAGATACTCGGCATCCTGAATTAAAATCGGATTCCCAAACCGTAAAGCACTTTCCAGATGTTTCACGAAGGCATCGTTCAAGAAACTAGTAACGGTCAATTTACGAGACAATTTCCTATGCTTGTTCTCGAGAAAATCAACGATTCTTGATGTGGGATCAATAATAAATGGATATCGATGATACCTCTCGATCATTATGGCATTTTCCACACAAAGATCATCAACAGGTAGTGAATTTTCATGCCATTCTAGCCGCTGCTTTCCAGAAGATAGATATTCCGACAAGCTATTGTTCGACTTTTCAAAGACAATTCCACATTCTTCGAAATAAATATTCCATAGATCTCGCAAGTGGTTTCGAGTCTGCTGGTCGAACTGGCCACAATATGCCATGAATGCCCCACTCAACAAGCTATTTCCAGCAAGACACTCACTTTTCGATTCAAATTCTTTTATAGTTCTGGACCATCTATCTTTCTCGGAGGATAAACTATCTACTAGCTGCACGCTGCGTTTTACCTTATGCTCGACAAGGGTCATTTCACTTTTTATCGTTTGGGTTTCCGAAATAAGTGCCGCGTAGTCATCCTTATAAGATTCGATACTCCGTTCCAACTCTTCAATCATATCTGATATAGCTTGAGCTTGTGCCTTAGTCTGAAGAGCTTCATTCTCCAATTGAGCCACTTCATATCTAAGAGGTCCAACTTTTTCTAAAATTGATGAGTACACAACCTGAGCTTCCACCCACTGAAGGAGTGGTCCACAGGCTTTCGACGCCCTGTTTACAGCTTCAAAATTGAAATTGGGTAGCGAGAGGTATTTAGACTCCATTAATCTTCTTAGCTGCGTGGTCATTTGTGTTTCATTATCAAAATTAACAATACTAGCAATGAAATCGTCTCTACGAATATACTGCTGGACGTCACGCCAAGTTTCAGTTCGTTCACCTAAAAGGACACATACAGACTCCAACGTTAACTTTACCGCTTCCGGAGGGTTGCCCATGGATCTTAACTCGGTCAAATGCTGTTTCTTAATATTGCTAACAGATTTTTGTGCTTCTATAACTGCAGGTTCGGCCCTTGCCAAGTCACGTAAAACAACTTCTTGCCGTTTGGCAATCTCTTGCTCTTGAATATCTAATGCGTGTTGAATCTGAATTGACGCTTCACGTTTTCTCTCCGCCTCATTTTGATCAGAGACCATTTGCCTAAGCATGTTTTTTGCTTCCTGACTTTTAACTTCAAGCTGTTGCTTTTTTTCTGCTAGTCCAGCTCGTAACTCTCGGACTTTCAAAACAGTACCCCTAATCTTATCTAAGCCGACATTGAAGTGTCGCTGCTGGTCTTCCAAGGAATCTCTCTTTTCATTGAATATATCTATGAAATGATGAACAAAGTCAAGGAAATCACCAGGAGTAGTTCGTACTACAGAGCTGTTGTTTCTCATTTCTAATGTTTTCACAGAGTTATGAATAAAAACAATCGAATTCACCACAAATTCTCGGAAAGTTGTGGGTGCTGAAGAAACAAATAAATTGGAGGAGGCTGGCTTGAATGCCGGAGAAACCACAAACTCTGATTTATCAATATTCACAGAATCAGTAAGAGAGCTAGCCAGTTCAAATAATGCGTTATCTGACCAGTCACCCATCCAATTTATAACGCATCTATTGAACAAAGCGGGCGAAGTTGTCACATGAGTTGACAAACCAGAATCAGGAGGATTCATGGTGAATATAACATGAAGATTGCGAACAATCTCTGATGTAAACCACTTGTACAATTCATCAGAAGAATCTAAGTTTAGTCCTTGTCGAAGGGCTCCTTCCTTGCATGCCGTCATTAGAGTTGCATAGTCGTCCCCTTCAAATAATCCTGGAACTTCCCCATTGGCGAGGAGTGTGTTCATTCTTTCTAAGAAAGAGGTCTCCAAGATGTTAGATTCATCTAATATGAAACATGTCTTCTCGCCATTACAGCCAGCACGCTTCAGTATGCTTCGCAAGTCTTGTGCAAAGTCTTCGTCGCCGTATTTTCGAGACGTTTTCAGCTGATGCACATTTATTCCATTCATCCATGCCACAAAACGCGACAAAGTTGTCTACAGGTGGTTAGCAATATAATAAAAACTGCAGTTCAAGATGTAACAATCTCAACTATTGAAGCTCAGCTGCAGTTTGCTCGAATCTAAATACTTACTTTACCAGAAGAGCTGACACCAATCAAAATTAGATGTCCCTGAGGCTGTCTCAAGACTCGATCGATTCGAAGCACATGATCCAATAGATCTTCAAATAACACCAACGGAGTATCCAACTCTTCCTCACAAAATGTTTTCATTCGAGCTTTAATAAATACTTTCAGTTCTTCTTGTTGTACAGGTCTATAGTGCCTCGATAGCCAATTAGAGTACAATATGGGAGACTTCAAGGCAGTCTGAAGATCTGTTCCCAGGAAATACTTAGATGCAATTTCCATCACCAGATCCTTCGTCCAGATCTTTTCAGTATTGTGAACCAACCGGTCATGGAATAGTCTCAAGGCTTCGTGAGCCCAGATTCGTACCAACCCCTCACCAGATAATTCGTCAAGAGGTTTTATAGCCTCAAAAATACCTCGACTCCATCTCGTAAGTTCTCTTGGACTGTAGATATAATGACTACTCCTAGCAGTGGTAAACTCTCGCTGCGACTTCAAGTAAAATTCAATCATTGCTTTGGTTAAATCATCCGCAAATCTACGTAACGAAGGCACAGTTTTCAAAACCGAGGTGTTAAAAGCATGGTAAATTTGATACAGAGACAACTCCCCAGGGTAATCGACAAAAATAACAGAGGTATGTCGCAAAAACCTCAACGATAGTTTGTTCCGTCCTGCATCACTTGGTGGATTGCATGCACCCACAAATTGAACATGAGATAAAGTGACCCATTTCTTCTCATCCTCTTTCCAAAATCCGTTTTCTTCTATCATTTGTCGAAGCAACGAAATAACTCTCTGCGTACCATAGATATCATTCGCCGGTAGGTTGATCTCGTCGCAAAACACCACCAGCCAACGGCCAATTTGTGAAGGAGATAGCGTTGTCCCATTTACAGTCTTTTGGTATTCACAGTGCTGTTCAAGTGACTTGATTAACAAACTGGGAGTAGTGGCTTTCGAAAAATTGAGTCCAATGACGTCGAGATTTTGCGATTTTCTCAAAGAACTAAACAACGTCATCGTCTTGCCTGAACCAGGTGGACCACACAAAATAACCGGTTTGTGATCTTGTAAAAGTCTGTATATTAACGACTCATGTCGCACAGTGTCGACGGTTGGAACAACAACCTCTGTAGAGATGATAGCGTGCGAGGCAAGATCGACACGTGGAACCTCATTAATCCATGGCATCCATCTACCATCAATAACAGACACATCGAAATCGATTAATGTTTCACCATCAATTCCTGAATCTGGCCCCAAATTTACAAAAGGTGGTAACGACAGCAGGTACCTGCCAAACTCAGCTCTATCTGCCAGAGAGCAATCACCAGCAAAGGACCAAACTAAAGATACAATAATGCTCTTGCTAAGAAAACTGTCCATTTGTTCTGACGTTGGTGGGAAATCAATGCTATTTTGACTTATATGAAGTTGAAGCTTAAGAGATGAAGATTTAACTAATGAGAAGAACGTACTGAGAACCCTAATTTCAGCAAACTCCATGATATGAGAGCCGAGATCCTTGGATTTGCTGATAAGTTCATCAATGCCGACATCCCCAAAAATTCTCCAAATAATTAATTCGCATATTTTCTTAATATTTTCCAAGCCTATTACAACAGTTGATGATGATGTTCCGCCAGTAAACAAGATATTATCGTCTTCCGCCTCATCAAATTCTGCAATGTGTAACTGATGAACCCCATACTTCAAATACATGTCAGGAAGAACGATATCCTTACCATACCAGATCATACCACATCGACTAACAGTAGCAGGGGTGGCGAACTTCAGGTTTTCAACTTCGAATATGATGCGAACATTTTCCGGTAACTCTATTCGCTCTCCATTGGGCAGAGTCAACACCTTATTGTCATCCAAGACACTATTCAAGTTTTCAACCCATTCAGGATCGACATCACCATTGAAAATAATCCAATGACGCTTTTTATCTTCACCACGAAGATTTTCTGCAATTTTTCTTAAGATTCCAGTAAAAATACCATCCGTCCATTCACGTGTTGTAGCATCAAGAACGCCATAGAGTGCCTCTTTAGACACTACTTTAGCATCAAGAACATGATACATAGTCTCAATATTTTCCACTTTTTCAAGTGCTCTTAATAGTGTTTTATAAGTGCTAGTTTTCCCTGTTCCTGACGCACCAACCAGCATAATGCCATGATGTATTTGCTGGAAGCGATATAATTGCATCGCTTTCTCAACCCATGGATCCGCTGGCACATATCCCAATTCTGCCGCAATGGATATAACAGCTTCCCTCAGTTCTCTATAATCCTGAGCACTATATGCAACATCCTTAAAGAACTTTTTCTCCACTCTATATAAGTTAGTAAAAAGAAAAAGCTTATCAACTTATACCTCCGTCTTTATCTACTAGAACAACCGTAACGCAGGAATGAAAAAGAATACTTACTCAATCATTACAATCGAATCTTCAGCAACGAGTTTAGGTGATACAGTTTCACGAAGGCCACGTAAGATGACCTGGGCCTCCCATAACTTCGAATCCAATTGTTTCCTTTTATCACTAATGTCCTCCTCTAGTTGAACCCTTTTCAGGCTACCACTGATTCGCAACACACTCTTCAAAGCTCGTAATCCGAAATCATAATGAACTTGGCTACTAAGCCTACTGTTCAACTCTTCAAAATACGGGACAATGACCTGGGAAAGATCAGACGCGTGGACAAATCCTTGGGAATATAGAATGACTTCGGCGATAAGTTCACGATCTGGTTTAGCCATAGAAAAACTTCTAAACAGTTTTACTAGATTTTCCGGTAATGTGTTCCTACCTGCGTACTCAGGATTCATAGTAATAAATAATCCAGTTTCATCACTAAGATTAACTGTCCGACCGATGAGCTCAATCTCTGAGGTTGCAGAATCCTTGAATCGATGCAAGCCAAGCTCGATAGTTTCAACTTGAGACGATACCGCACTGAGGATATGAGGATTCAGTCTGTTGAATTCATCGAAGCAACCCCAAGCACCTACTTGGCAAATTCCTAGAAGAATGCGACCTATTGCCTGGAAATCAAAATGCTCATCGCAGCAAAACACTAAAACAAGCTTTCCAAGAGCCTGTCCTAGAGCTTTGACTGATTCAGTTTTGCCTAAAAGTTAGTATACATGTCTACGCGACTAGTACAGAGAGTGAACTCAGAACAGGGGATCTATCTGCTGGCTACAGCTATAAACTGAGCAGACGTATTTGATTCCTGCATATACATACCTGTTCCTGCCGGTCCAAAGGGGGAGCCACCTAAACGCTGGTCAAGAGCTTGGGTCATCGAAAGAAAACATCTATCCAGAAGTGGTGTAGCAACTAACTTCTCAGGTAATCCAAGGTACTCGAATCCATATGCGAAAGTAGCTTTAGCCTGCTTAACTACCAACCGTTTGGACGGGCTCTGTGTGGCGTCCAAATAATATCTCATCTGTGACTGCCAAGCGAAATTATCAACTAGTTTGATCTGCTCACTGATCAAATAGGATACTATGTCCCGTTGGTGGACAAGTTCAGATATCAGCGATTCACAGCTTTTGCGATCGATCAAAGGAAGATCGTGAATAACTCGATTTGCTAAAATATGTAGCAGGACTTGCAACTTCTCTTTAACGTCTTGCAGGTCATTGCTAGTATTTGGCGAAGTAAAACTAGATTCCAGAGCAGAAGTCCATATCACTTGAAGAGCGAGAATGTTCACCTGAGTTGAAAATTGAGTCATCCAGGAGACAAAGTTCTTTTCATCAAACTTTCCTTCCAAGGTCGTAATAACAGGAAATATGTCATGGGACAAAATTCGAACAGCCTCTACCAGCTGATCGGAGAGAGCAATCTTGGTTTCCATTTCAACTTTAGACAACCAATCTACTACCTTTGGAAATTTAATAATAGATATAGGATTCTTAAAATACACTTTCTCACCCTCTTTTGAGTAAACTCCGATAATACTAGTAGATAGTTGTTCGTTGTATAGAAGACCAGCAATACCAGCAAACATTTTTGATAAATGTTTTTCAGTCCGAAGAGTGTCATTAGAATTTCCAATGATTTCCAATAGATCTTCATCTCCAATAAAGTAAAATCTAGCAAATCTCTGTCTCTCTTTTTCGAAGTATTCACCTAATGCCTTCTGTACCTTACCAAGGAGATCTGCCAAGCGCTCAATAGAGGTTTGGATACCCTGGATATTCAGCACATCCAAAATTAACGGTGATTTGTAGACCTTGCGTAGGATCACAAACAGTTCAGAATTGATGTTCTGGAAACGAGCCGATTCCACAGGAAGGATATGCTTGATCTCAGAGTTATTATTGAATACGCCTTCCAAGTAGACCCATTGCCGTTGAACATCAATCCAAATATCAAACAATACATGCACTCTGTTTAATTTATCTTCCCAGGCACGGACCTCCTCTTCAAAGACCCTGAAATATGGAGAATGATGCATTGCACTGAATGAGTTGATGTGGTCACTGCTTTTTTGGAAGATATCGTCCCAGTTTTTGATCAGTCGACAAGAATTCTGATAATTAACAAGTTCCAAGGCATAGTTTGTCCAGGTTTCTCTAACTTGACGAAGGAAGTTCTCCAAAGCAAGCTCACCCTGAGCCACTTCAATGACGTCTTTGATAGCGCCTGCATTACCAGACAAATTCATATCCCAAACATTACCTAAAGTCATTGAAGTAAAGTAAATTCGACTAGACGATGAAGCGAGAAGTTTTTTGTATAGAACCTCCCAATGTCTCTCATGAATGGCCTCTGACTTTAGCTCAGCGAGAAGGGGATTGGCTCTCACCAAATTCTTCAAAACATTCTGAATATGCTGAAACGCAGAATATTGTCTGATTCTAGTAGGCATTTTTTTGGTCATCTGCACCAGTTCATCAAGTTGTTGACGAATTTTCCTCGGAACAGCAGTCGCCCAAGGCAGTTCCCGAAGATCATGCAATGCGGTCCAGACAGTGTCCAATGCGCTCCAAACCGAACCGAAATCGCGGATTTCCTCAATCGTAGCGTCGAGAGCAGGAGGCACTTGAAAATCAGTTATCTCCAACGCAACTGAGGCTCTAGTGAGAAGTGATGCCGTACCTTCAATAGCTGCTGCTTCTGCTTGATGTCGAGCTAAAAGTTTCAAGGCAACTTGGGGTTCCAAAGATCCGGAAACAGGTTTATCGGTCTGCCATTGCTCTTCGAGATTATTGACACGGTCCTTCAGTCGAAGAATCTCTGACTGTACCTTTGCTCTCAGAGCGTCAGTCTGGTCATCAAGGATCCTTGTCTTACGACTAAGAATCTCTTGTAAAGCACTCCATTCGTTATCAAGTTGATCCATAAACAGCCATGACGAAGGAAATTGGAATCTATATCTAGATAATGTGGTTTGACCCTGACGGAAGGTCGTCACTTGGGACTCCCATCTATCAAGATTTTTGTTACAATGCTGAATCAATATAATACATGCCACAACCAATTCTGTTGAGGAGGTGTCAATAGTTTGTTTCTCTAGATCCATCCTGGAAGTCTCCATCTCCGAACAAATCTCTTTCATGTTCACATTGAGTCTTTCAGCGAACTTATGGATGATTTCTCTCTGCCATGCATCATATTTGGAATTGATTCGGCCTTGAACAGGCTTGAAATCAATTTTCAAAAGACCAAACGTTCTGGAAATCTCATTGGTATCGAAAGTGATTCTGGCCTTGCGGATTTCGCCTAAAATCTGAAGCCATTTCTCCATATCATCACCTAAAATATCAAAGACCTGAGACGCTTCTAAATCCCATAGGGCCTGGAATTGATACCATTTGTCCAGATACTCCTCAGCATCATGTAGGAAATCATCAATAATTCGATAAGCCTTGAGGAGATAACTACCAATTGCCACCGAAATATTGGAAAATGTTTTTCGTTTTAGACTGTTGCTACTGGGGGCTCCATCGACATTACTGGTACTACCATTGCTGAGCTTAACCACGTCAAAACGATTTCCCTCAATACGCTTTAGCTTAGTCACAGCAGCAATTAGATCCTGAAGATTATTGAGCCATGCAACTCGGGTAGACTCGATGGGAGGGCTCAATGAGACCACTTGGTTGCGCAGGGTGAGTTCATGCGTTGTTAATTCGACGGTTCCAGAGTTCATCGGATCCTGAAAACCGGATATCCAGTCGTCAATTGCATGTACACATCTGGTTACCAAAATGCCTTTAATTTTTGAGTTAAGTAAGTCCACAAATTCTGATACATTAGAATAAAATTCCAAATTCAGTTTATCCACACTTTGTTGTATTACTTCCAGATGAGTCGAAAATTCAGAATAATCAAATGTACAAACGACTAGCTTGTCCATAGCCATGGAGATGACAGAATATAACTGATATAAATCATCACCCTTTGCTTGCAAGACATTTACTGATTCTTCAACATCATAAACAAACTTGGTATGCCTACTTTCATTATTACGGTCGGATGTGGAAATATTCTGGATGTCATAGGCATGAACAAAGGACTCCCATCGCAAATGAAGGCCCTTGGCCAAAAGTTGATAAACAGTGTTCTCTGCTCCATATAATAATGGCTCGAGTTCGGGATGTTTCAAAACATTGTTCAGAATTAATCCAAATGTCCTTAATGAATCAATCAAACTTACAGCAAACGGATACACACGTTTTGCATCTTTAGCAACGCTACCAACAGAGTGCGGAACTTGATAATTCATCCACCGCAAATTGCGGACCTCTTTAAAGAGAGTTATAATTTGAGGGTCAAAATTGACCTGAATTTCATAACTAAAAGTTCCGGAACTCCCAGCACCATCAATACTGCCAGCTCCTCCACTAACTACTCGACGACTCCGCTGAAGTACCAAAAAGATACTCCCGTCGATGGAAAGGTTCATCTTAAGAACTGTATTTAACCATTCTTGATAGACTACCGAGGTATCTAACTTCTTCCTGAATAAGTTGCTTTCAGCATATAATTTTTGTCCTTCAGCATACATCTGCCAACCTTTTCCTAAAACATTTTCCACTCTTTGCATATACATATCTAATTGAGCTTCTATCTGTTTGATCCATCCAATTGTACCTGCTACTGTGGGCATATCTCTTAATTTTGACATTTCATGAGCTTCTGAATTAGAATACTGTTGACGAAATCTGTCTTGAAGAGAAGAAATATCAATCTTCACATTGTCAATAAGTCGGGTCTGATATTCCTGGATAGCACCTCTAATCGATGGATTAACAAATAAAGCATTAAACTTTGAGAAGACTCGAAACATTTCATTTGAGTTTTTGGCTACAGCTAAACGATCTCTTAATAGGGCTATAACTGCCTGTTCCACTCGAGTTGTTCTTTCATTATACATTCTCTCAGCATGGTTCCATTGAATCATTCCATCTGAATATAAATCTTGTTAGATCGAAATACTAAATCCATAAATATAACTTTCACCATACTTACCATCACTAGTATCCAGAATATCCACAGTTTTTAATAGGTCGTAGGCTGCGGAAACTTCTTCGAGAGGATTAATGCCTGAAAATTCTATCGGAATAGAGGAAACGATAATGTTGTTTACATCAGTCAGGTTTCCAGTAGTCTCAAGTTTTTCATTCCCTAAGACTTTAAATAAAGTTCGATTCAACTGGTCATGTTTTGAACGGAAATTAAGCACATATTCTAATCTCTCCTTTATTTTGATATGCTGAGAGATGATTCGGATTGGAATGAATTTCTCCGACCTCTTTCTCGTCTGTTCACGAGCAACATTGATAAATTCTTTAACACTTTCATCCCAAGTATTGAAAATATCATTCACTTGAATCAACTGTGATTTAAACGATCCATAATCCAAATACATTAATTGCTTAGAACGTAATAGAGATCGTAAAGTAATATCAAGATCAGACGAAATACCTTCTACAAGAGCTAGAGCTCGCCAAACCGGATAGGGAGTTATTCGAAGTTTTTTATTCAAATGGTTGAATATGAGATCTATAGCATGTTGAACGTCTAATAAAGTAGTAGCAGAGATAAGTTGCTCAAGTGGAAAATCACGCATTAACTGGTTATATTTACCTACTACTTCGGAAGCTTCTTTTATACCAGTATCAGAGAGAAAACTAACAGTAGCATGGAAACGTTTGGCATATCGAAGTATATCAAGTGTTAAAGTTACACCAGGGCTTTGTAATTGCACATCAATATTCCTAAGAATAACCTCCATAGATAGCCAGAAGTTGATTTCTTGCAATGCAGTACCACTTTTAGGATCGCGTGAAATCCTTGTTATACTTTGAATTGATCGAATCCAACTATTGACATTAGCTTGAAGGGAATTTAGAAATTTGATATCATGGAGGTATTCAGCAGGAATTATATCTATAGAGATGTGAGTACCATCAGCAACGCTTCGGGTTGTTCCATCTCTTAAAGCTTGCTCAATTACTGGATGAATCGATAAATTCAGCTCGTTAATCTCAACATTTTGTTGTAAATGTAAGAAAGCTAATTCCAATTCGGTGATTTTCTTTCTGGTAGCTGCCGAGCTTGATCTATCATCACTACTCCCATCGCCACTACCACCACTTCCTATTCCTGTTTGTCCTCCTAATCCTAAGGTTCCTGACATTCCTGAGGATAGATTACTGATACTATTAGCTTTACAGAAAGCATCAAAATAAGGACCTATCGCAAAGTGAAGAATAGAATGTAATACTTCATAAGGAGATGTAGAAGCTTCTGATGAAGTAGAACCATTATCATTCTTGGAAGTACCATGTGATTTTTCGTTAGCTCCGGCAACAGCATAACTAGTACTTGGAAGTACAATTGATTGTAATTGAAGACCATCTAAAACAATACCTGCTTCTAAAGGATTGGCTTTTTTGATAATTGCCATCATAGCAACAGTTTCAGGAGCGGATTGAATTTGAGATTCTATTTTATAAGAATATCCACTAGTAATAGGAAGTTTATCTTTAAAAAAATGTTAGTTTAACAATACTCCGGTAGTGGAAGCAGTTTATACATACCTGTTTCAATTGTCTCTTCAACTGTTTCATCCTTGATTTCATCTGGTTTAATATTTTTGACTAAAAAGATAACATTGGGTTCTGGATCAGCAGCAAACGTTTCACATGTTCGACTTATTGTTGGATGAATATTATATTTCCCACCAAAAGAACTATCTAAATCATCTTCTGAAGCAGTCAATTGAGTTCTTGCTATATTTCGAATGTAATTAACTAGATCAATAGTATTAATTAATGGAATTGTATGAACGCCAACTATAGGTGATGGTGATGGTGATAATGTTGTCACGTTGATGTTGTTCTTATCATCCACCACGACTGACAATGGTGGATCTGTCACCACCATTTTGAACATGAATGAAATAGAAAATAAAAATACAAACTCTCTCAATGGTTCAATACCAAATCTATCTTAATGGTTCAATACCAAATCTATCTCAATCCCCCGTAGTTACTCAGTTGAAGTTGTAATGTCAAACCTCCTTCCCCTGTGAAGTGTTTACTTTACGCGCGAAATTACGCGTTTAAGGTAAGTGCGGCTTAATGCGGCTTTTTACGGCGTATTTGTTGACTAAACGAATGAGGAGTGATTAGTAAATTTATGTATTTTATTATGTAATTGGAGATAGCAATTGTCCATTGTTATATGCTAATATCAAACCGCAATAAATGACAAGTCAGTGAGTTAACATTAACGTACAGAAGTCAACACATTTTCTAGTCATGTCAGACTCTATGAGACCAACCGCGGGATTTCCGCTGTTGTCGGACAATTAACTTCGCACGTTTTATGCAGGTAAGCCGCAGATACGCAACTAAAACCGACGATATCTAGACCGATGCCGCAAGAACATGGAGTTAAGGATTTTTCTTCCTGAACTATAGCATCCGAGCATCTAGAATACCATGGACAAAGAAAAGAAAGTGCCCTACTCCAAATTCGCTTAACCTGTCAGAGATCAAGAGCAACTACTATTGTAGGGACTCGTGAGAAGCTGGCTAAGCTCCGAACTCTATCGCCTTAACTCATTCAATAGAGCAAATTTAAACCCACACCAGCAAAACCCTGTAGCAGTGTAGCAGAAAGAAAACTGTTTCAACCCGTAAGATTAAGTTGAATATTTTTGTTAGCATTGCGCTCCCTATAGGACCCTGCATATGTATGTACTTTAGTAAAGGACAAAAGGAGTAAGATCTACATAGTATATTTAGTTACTATAAGCAACTTGTGATGATATTGTATTATCTAACATCACATTATTCGTATTCGTTTTTCAATATCACATGTCGGACAGTTTGTCCTCCGTTGAATATTTCACGGACAATTATTTCTCCTTTCTCCAACTTGCGAACCTCCTTGCTCAATATAGATCTCTAAAAGAAAGTAAATAACCATATATAACTATAATATAATCCCGTTTTTAATCAGAAAGAATACTAATATATCAATAACATAGAACACTAGATTCAAGCATGACTGATCCTGATTTACCAACCACTAATTCAATTCTAACTCATAGAGTTGAAGTTTCTACTTCTTCTGATCAAGATCTAATCATTAATACATCTAAAATGCAGCACTCTAATAGCAAAGAACTTTCAACAATAGTTAATAGCAATAATGATGACGATGTAGAAGACTCTGGTGATGGCACTAAAGGCTCAGATCAGATCCTTCATGGTGCTCCTTTATTATTATGCGCCATATCATTATTATTATGTATGTTCTTAGTATCTTTGGATCAAACAATTGTTGTTACTTTACTTGAAACCATTGGTAATAAATTCGGTGGTTTTGGCAAAATATCTTGGATTTCTTCTGCTTTCTTGCTACCAACTGCTGTGCTGGCTATGAGTTGGGGTAAAATCTCCCTAATATTCGGCAGAAAATATACATTGTTAGTAGCAATTCTTTTATTCGAACTTGGCAGTCTTGTTTGTGGTGTGGCAAATTCAATGAATATGTTAATAGGAGGAAGAGTTATAGCTGGGATTGGAAGTGGTGGTATTCAAGTAATGGTATTTGTTATATTAACTGAAATTGTTACCATCGAAAAACGTGGTATTGTTCAGTCTTTGAATGCTATCGCATTTGCTTTTGCTGCTGTTATCGGACCCCTCGTTGGTGGTGCTTTTGCAGCCCATGTGACTTGGAGATGGTGTTTCTATTTGAATCTACCAATTGGTAGTTTAGCATTTGGTTTTATTTTTTGGTTTTTCAACCCTCCTTTACCAACCGGTACTTTTAAAGAAAAACTTCTTAAGATTGATTATATTGGTACTATACTTTTAAGTAGCGGATTAGTACTTGTTTTATTGGCCACTACTTTTGGAAGTATTAATACTCCCTGGAATTCTCCAATTATTATTAGTTTTCTTGTTGTTGGTGGGTCTATTCTTATAATTTTTGGGATTTATAATTTCCGATATTCAAATAATCAATTGTTACCCTGGGTCATTGTAAAAGTTTGGAGGGTTGATATTGTTTGTTTTGCTTTCTTTTGTATATTTGGTGGATTTATGGCATCAGCTTTATATTTAGCAACTTATTTTCAAGTTGTTCGTAATGCCAATGCTATGCATTCAGGAATTGATCTACTTCCATTGATTATTCCTGTTGTAATTTGTTCTGCTTCAAGTGGCATTTTTATATCTAAAACTGGTATAACTAAGCCAGTTGCTATTGCTGGTGCGATGTTTTCTTGCATTGGTTTTGGACTTTGTAGTATGCTAGATCAGAATACCTCTGGTGGTAAACGAATTGGATACCAAATTGTTGCAGGAACGGGAATAGGGCTATCGTTTCAAGCTTTAACATTAAATGCTCAAACTGCTGCTCCTAAGAAAAATGGTGGTGTTTTATTAGCAACCGCTATGTTAACATTTATAAGAACGCTTGGAGGAGTTATTGGTAGTACAATTGGACAAACCATTCAGAGTATTGTTTTTAGAAGTCAATTACAAAAACTTGATCTTCCTTCTTCTATTGATCTTACGCAATTAGTTAATTCTCCCGAAACCATTCGTAAACTACCTATACAATTTCAAGATCCGATTATTGCTGCTTTTGTTGTTGCATTTCAACGAGTGATGTATTTCACATTAGCTTTATTTCTTTGCGCATTCATATTGGAACTGTTCTTTACAAATCAAAAGATTCCGAAAGACAAAGGTCTTGCTCCTGAAATTGGTAATGAATTGGAAGATGTTACTATGACTGCTGGAGCTAATAAATTTGATAGAGATGATTCTGTATAAAGAAATGGATGAATAAATAAGTAGCCAATTAATTAAGTAGGAAAAATAAAGAGAATAGAGAATGATCCCCTCATCTGCGACGATGCCCTTGCATTATGTAATGTATGTAGATCGTTAGCTGTCACTTCCTAATTAGGAATTCAAAAGGCAGATCTCGGTTAACTTAGGTACTCTATCACTTGTTAAGTTACAGTTTATTTTCTGGCCACTTGGCTGGTCCATTGGCCTGACCTGTGTGTACCTGATTTAAATTAACATCAACGACCTAACAGCTTGTTAACGTTAACTTGTTTTCAAAACTCAGACGAAGCTAACTGTTAACTTATCGTCTTGTAGAAAACAAGTCGACTCAGTGTTATTGAGAAATTGGACCAGGTAATACTAAACTGGTTAATTGAGCTACAAGATCCAGATCGGTGTCAATGTCACAGATCTAATAAATGTTCAAGACTATTAACCGAGTTCATTTAGTTTCAACTGATAAGATAACCTTAAGTAAGCCGCACAATATTGAACAGTTTTCTTCGAGGATTATGTTCCACCGGAGGCAGACTGACGACCACTTATAAATCGGATAAATTTATGAATATAATCTATATTTTTATTATTTTATATATTAATAATTATGAAAAAAAGACAAAACAAAAACAATCAAAAAATGCAACAAAAAAGCAAATTTAATAAATAAATCAGAAAGAAAAATAAGCCATTGAAAATAATAAATAATGCTAGAAATTCAGACTTCCATATCTCTATTGGTTTACATTACACGTGTGATGCTATTCATAACACCACCGTTAAATTTATAATCAGGAGCATTAAAAGGGATCGATGCTTTGGTAGGAGCAGGTGTGTCAAAGATACTTTTAAGAGCATTTTTTAATTTCAAACTTCTTGTACTTGAAGAAGTTGAATTAGAACCAGCAGATTTAACAGTGCCAACATTTTCATGAACATATTGGTTAGATTTGTTATTAGGATTGTGACTGGTTAAAGGAGCACTAGACATTGACATTTGAGATCTCATTTTTAATTGTTTTAAATAAGAAAGAGGTTTGTTTTTTGAATGAAGAATTATGACAACTTTGATATTAAGCTTGAGGGTTGTTTGTTTGTTTGGATGAATAGTTATTTAAAATTTTTAGATTAAATAGAGAGATATATCATCACCCTTTTATATTAAATTTCTTGAATTGATTAAATAAAATCTATATAGAATTTAAAGAACTAATTCGGTCTCCGAGGCAAGAGTTGCCACCGTCTTGCTTGCCATTGTCCTGATAGTTTATTTATCGAAGTGTTTGCAATTGAGTTTCTTTTTATTTGATGGTTATCACTGAGTTTCTTCTTATTTGATGGTTATCATATTACATTGTTTAATGCGATGATGATAGTTATTGTGCATCGAGGACTCGGCTTATGCATCAAAATTTGCAGTGGCAAAAACGAACTGGAGGCAAAAATGACAACAAGTGAGTAACCTAACATTTTAACATTGCAGATGCACATGCACATGCAGTGTCATGTAAAGTTGACGTTAAGATCTTTATAGTCGGCCATGCATGCACGTAAAATGACTGTTACTGACTGACTGACTGACGACTTGGCAGTGACCGATTTGGATTCAGCCACGCTGCAGGTCAGAATTTTTCTTGACACATTTTTCAGCTGTACGATTGAGAAGTTAATCGGAGTATCGGAGTGGCAATTACAGAGTGAAAGAGATCTGCTCGTCTTATGCCTTCGGTGCTGGTGATAGAACCTCAAGCGAAGAGACCAAACAGATCTGGGAGAATGGGAAAGTTGAAGGGGTGGATAGAACCTCAAGTAATAGACTGCTCAGGTCAGGTCAGAGCTTCAACTATCAAATCAAATATCAATACTGACCACTAAGACATTCAGGGACTTTCCCCCTGATATCTTTACTATATATAGCTTAGCTCCAGAGTTGTTTTGGTTATCCTTAATTGATTATTATTAATAGGATGAATTTCATTTGTCCAATTGAAGACCCCGTTAAAGAGGTGAGAATATGGCTATTGCGTCCCTGACGTACTGCCCTAGACTTCGGGTAACAACTGCCTATGGTGGCAACACCTCCCAAGCATTTGGCCGCACCTTGGCTGACGATATCAGACACCGAATATTTTCAACGCTGTTCAGCGTATACGGCTGATGATATGAATTGAACTAAATTCCTCCCTTACCTTGGCTGAACAATTCGGTTTGGCTGCTTAGGTGCATAAAGTTCTAGCTGCTTAAGGAGCAGCATATTCAGGAGGCTACAAAATTCTGTTGTGTATCGTCTCTCGTACATTAATGTAGCAGTTATTCTCGCCAATTCTGTTAATTTTTAACTATAATTAACTATGATTCAAGATTGAGTCAACTCATGCTCTACTCACATTAACCTAGAAACCAATAGGATCTCAAATCACAGGCAGTATTCCGCCGTCCATACTCCGAGAGAATCAACATACGGCTGGCTGTTTCGCGGGAGAAAAATACCTACGGAAACCGGCCGGCCACACGGATAATTACCCTCCTGTCCGACATCCGACCGAGATTTCTCCATTTTACCCCACAATTTGTCAGACCCTGTCAGATCTCCGATGTTTATAAATTGAGATGGTTTCTATTTCTTTCACTCACTCTTATGAATCAGTATTAGATCCCAACAATGTGGAAAAGATCTATAAATCGAATACCATCAATACCATCAATTTCAAATGGTATTAAAAGATTTTCAAGTTCAAATGCATTCATTAGAATTGTAGATGTATCACCTAGAGATGGTCTTCAAAATGAAAAAGCTGCAGTGGAAACAGAAACAAAATTACAATTAATAGATAAATTAACCAAAGCAGGATTATCAGAAATTGAAGTTACTTCATTTGTTTCTCCTAAATGGGTTCCTCAAATGGGAGATCATGCTATTTTATATCCACAAGTACTAAAAAAGTATGCCGGTAATGGAGTCAAATATTCAGTTCTTACTCCTAATGTTAAAGGAATTGAACAAGCAATAGAGAGTGCTGCAAATGTTGGAGAAAAAGTACAAGAAGTGGCGATATTTGGGGCAGCTTCTGAAGGATTCAGTTTGAAAAATACAAATCGATCTATTGATCAAGGATTTGAAGCTTTTAAACAAGTAATTGATATTGCTAAACAACATAACATTCCAGTAAGAGCTTATCTTTCCACAGTGATTGCATGTCCTTATGATGGTCCTACAGATCCATCATTAGTGGCTAAATTAACTGAGCGATTTCTTGAATTAGGTAGTTATGAAGTTTCATTAGGTGATACTATTGGTGTTGGTACACCTGCTTCAATAGAGAAAATGTTAAGTGAAGTTCTTAAAGCAGTTCCATCATCATTATTAGCAATTCATGCTCATGATACTTATGGACAAGGAGTTGCAAATGTTCTTAAAGCTGTTGAAATGGGTATTAGAAGTGTTGATAGTTCTGTAGGAGGACTTGGTGGTTGTCCTTATGCAAAAGGAGCATCAGGAAATGTTTCAACTGAAGATGTTGTATATGCACTTCATGGTTTAGGATATAATACTGGTATTGATTTAGAGGCATTAAGTTTAGTTGGTGAATGGATTTCGAAATCAATAGGAAGACCTAATGGATCAAAAGCTGGTAAAGCAATAGTATCGAAAATTCTCGAGCGTAGCGAGAACTAGGGGTCTGGGGCTACGCCCCAGCCGCCGGAGGCAAAGGTTCTCGAGCTAGATCCTTTATTAGCATATTCTTCTCAATTAAAACTAATAAAATCCATTATTCGTGACATACTCAAAAGCGGTTAATAGCATAGCAACAACGTGCATTATCGGGATCGACAGATATATAACCCTGATCGGAAATAAAATTCCAGGGCTATTTAAGATAGACGTCATCTCACTTTTGCCGTGGCAAACTTAGAATTATATCTTCCACTTTTTCATTATTCAATTGAAATTTTAATTATGAATATGTGAGTAATGGATAGACTACGGATAGCGTTGGGATTGGCAATTGAGAGGTTTCAGCTAGTTTGGTGGGTTATTACAATTGCGGTTACTATGCTCTATTTCGTGAATATTTATACTAACATTCTAAGTGAACAAGTTATTTATTTTCCATTGGAAAAACTTGGAGCAGATATCTTAATCGATGGAGTTTTTAAATATCTTGATGTGAATGATATTCGTGCTCTTAGTTTGACTTCAAAAAATCTTCATTATTTGACTTCCAATGAATCTGTCTGGCATGATTTATATATTCGGTCGTTTGGAAGGCGTGAAGCTGATGATCTGAATAAGAAACAGAAGAATAATAATAGTTCATGGCATAGACTGTTTAATTGGAGATCATCTACTGCTGAATGGTATCTGTGGGGAAAATGGAATGGCCTCAGTATTGAAAATGTCGATCCTGAAATAGTTGTTCACTCATTCCCTCGAATGATAGCATTGTGCAGACCATATAAGGTTGACACAAATACAGAGAGTGATAGCACGCCTCAAATAAATGGAACGGTTGATCAAAACCCCGATAATGAGAGCCTAATCGAAGGGGAAGAACAAAAAGAAATTAATCAGAACCCACACATTACCATTCCAAGGAGTAATCCGGTTAGTGAAATATTCGTTGGTGGTTATAATAATGGCTTTCGTTTGGCTGATGGAAAGGTTTCAGTTTTTGGATATAAAGGTGCTTTATTTGATTCTGATTTAGCTCGTGTAAATGATTCGCGACCTGGGCTAAGAATGGGCCCATTTGCTATACCTGAGATGAGATTGGGCCCGTTCACTCCACACGCACCTCCACGGCGATTTCCGATCAATATAGCTACAAGTGATTCCTCTAGTGAAGCTAATGGCATAAACAACAGCAACGTTAGAGATGATACCACCAACGATTCTGGTATTGATTTAGTAGAAGTCAATCCTCATACTTCGAGCATTTCTTTTGGTCGTAGTCATATGGTTGCCACAACTTTAGATAATCGCATTCTATCATGTCTTGTAGATAATATTACTCATACTAGAGTACTTGAGCTATCATTCCTTGAAAGCCAAATAATCAATCCTCAAATTAAGAAAGTCGTTGCAGGATGGGGAAGATTCAGTGCCGCTGCTATAGAAGGATATGGTATAGCCATTTGGGAAGAGCCTCCGAATATGAGAAGATTAACAACCGGTCACGCATTTCCTCGAAGTTCGATCTATAAGATCGATGAATGGGCAATTGTTGATGGCACTGCTTCCTCAATAGACGCAGCAGCTGCTGATAATCAAATCGTGGATATGGTATTTGGCGAGGATTTTTTTGTCTATCTTAAAGCAAGTGGGAAGTTATTTATAGTTGATTTGGAAGCTTTTTCTAGACCCAATAGAAATTTGGAACTTCTTACCTTAAAAAGTGTTCGTTTACATGGCATTGAAAAAAAATTTTCAGAACTGGCTTCTAATAATTCGTCAAAACCATTAATTAAGAAAATAAATGGCTGGTTTCGAAAATTCGTGGCCTATAGTGATGATGGCCATGTAATAATAGCGGAAAGAAATCAAGTACCAGGTGCAACAATTTCTCACCTTAGCAATCCATTCAAATTGACTATTTACGAAGAATTACAAAACGTTGGATGTAGTTCAATTGCGATTGGTGATTATCATATGGTGGCGCTTATTAATAATGGTAAAATTCTTGTATGGGGAACGGAATCTCAAAATTGTGGTTGTTTTGGACTGGGTAAACGAGAAGTGGTTCTTTCTCTAGATGGTTCCTCCCAAACTCGAGGTGGCATTCATTTAGAAAGACCAACATCAGTTGATATAGATGGTTATGTGTTAGCAGTAGCAGCAGGTGGTTGGTCTTCTTCTGCGCTTATTGCTAAAAGTCCACCTCCTATCTAGTTTTAAGTAAAGACTGTTAAAATACATTATAGAATTTGTAGACTAAGTTATAAATATTATTAAGAAAACAGTGAACCTGACTGAGACAACTGATCTACCTCGATACTTGGACCCTACAGCATCTCAAAAGGGAGTAGTACAAACCTTAAAATCACCCTAACCATATTTACACGAATTTGTTAGGCGGATACCGGCCGGTTGGTTTCGTTTGGTTTAACGGGTTTCTCCGGTTTCCTCTTAGAGGGACAGCTAGCCAACAGTACGGTTATCTAGACCAGTATATGATTCTCGTGTACTAGTGAATGCTAGACCTTGAGTGGAAGCTAAAGGGAATGAATTATCGAAGAACTCTTCAAAGGACACGTAATGTAACTTTATTACAAGTAACAGTCGACATAGATGTCAGCTACAACGGCAAAGTCTATGCACCCTGGAACTTAGTATCCCAAGTCTGTAACTCAGATGTAATCATCTTAGCCAGGATCTCGAATACGAACAAAAATCGGTTCCAAGATTCGTCATGAGATCAAGGATGGAGTGCTTCCAATTCCCATTTTTCATTATAGTATTCAAGTTGTTACGGTTACTCAGCTCTCTGGCCGCAAAAGTTAACCAATGCTATCTTCGTGATTGAACACTTTCCCTCAATTCATATCAAATCAGATGTCTTTTTAAATAATCAATTGAGTCCTACTACTTATATAAATGCAGCAGATATAAAATAAACAGAAATTGGACTTATCTCCATAATGCGGAATTTCGAATGGCCATTTATTTTGGCTTGATTCCCTGAAAAGTTAGAAATTGCAGTAGACAACGAAGGCTGTCAAAAAATGGAGGACAGTTGTCCTTTCAAATATTTCGATTACTTACAGCCCAAGCATGAGCTCCATACCACAATGGATAACCAACGCAAGCAAATGAGAAGAGGGCAAAAAATGGATAGACAACGATCTTGTGACGAGGGTGTCTCATCCAAAGAGGAGTGGCCTTATTGGCCTGGTAGTAACGTTGGTAATCAGTGACTTTATTGGCAGGCTGATATTGAAAAGATTAGTTAGTAAACTTGAAGAAATCTAGTCCCACACTAGAGTCTAGACCCGTCTGAGATCTTATCATCTCACAACTCGATATCTTGTATCCTCAGCTCGTTGCATCATAGTTATTGGTCTATTGGTTGAATGATTTGCTTTCACTGCCACTACCTTTCTTTTCATCGCTCTTGGTTCAATTCTTCACTGCCAATGATTCAGTTCTGCTATCGGTTCAATTCTTCACTGATTGATTCACTTCTTCAGTGCTATTGATTCAATTCTTTACTGATTGATTCACTTCTTCACTCATTAATTCTTCACCGCACTTCTCAATAGTGATTGATTAGCTTCCAACGCCTCATTCCTTATACTCTCAGCCAACTAAACACCTATTACTCACCATTTTATTTCCGATTGATAGTTTCAAATTTCAAACACAAATAACCAAATGATAAATGAAAAGAGATAACGACGTGATCATGAAATGTCAAATATGATTTTCGGAACATCTCGAATTGGAAAAGGCCAATCACAATGCTCATGCACAAAATGTTTAGACGATTATGCTGTATATAAAAAGTGGTGCCATATGTCTTAGCATGAAATCTGTTAAATGCATAGGTTGATGGGATTGTTGGACAATTAAGTCCTTTACAAGGAATTAGTTGATGGTTTGACCCCTGGATTGTTAAGTCACGGAGCTTACCTTGTCTACAGGATTTGGAAACATCAGAGTGTGATCAGACAGTTGCCTCCGGCGGCTGGAGGCGTAGCTGTCGCTTCGCTCCAGAGGTGATATGGTCCTGGGTCGGCTCGGATACATATCTTAAGATATTTGATAGATCCGGATCCTATAGGATTTCTAAAATATCTTAAGGATATCACCCAGCGGGGATCCGAAATATCGGGTAAAA
>JAKTRU010000038.1:0-142723 GCA_030579875.1 Sugiyamaella paludigena
GGTTGTCCTCGGTTGTCCTCGGTTGTCCTCGGTTGTCCTCGGTTGTCCTCGGTTGTCCTCGGTTGTCCTCGGTTGTCCTCGGTTGTCCTCTTGGAGTTTCTTCAGAGAAAGTCTTGGTAGGCAACTGCTTATTGCCAGTCTCTTTGAGATCGAGAAGTAGCATTTCTTGAAGAACGGGAATCTGATATCTGATGGAATTAACTGTTCCATCGGAGCCTTTTGCCACATCACCTATTGCATAAATTTGAGCTGTACCAGGTAGACGTTGATACTCATCTACTGTGATGTGGCCATCTGGTTCTAGATATCTGTTGGGCAGAAAGGAAGAATTCGGGGTCTCACCAGCGGCAGAAATATAAAGATCGTAAGAATTAGAAGATCCATTTGATAATTCCACTTTGACTATTCCTGATGGTTCCTTTCTGGTAGATAATACCCTATATCCTTGTATTATCTGAACGCCTACCGATTCGAGTCTACTACGTGCGTTGGCAGACACATCCTGACGATGATTTGGCAATACCCCTCTCTTCCCCGTTATTAAATCAACCTTTTTGGATGCTCCGAAATGACTTGCTACGTCACCGGCCAACTCAACGCCTAGCGGGCCAGCTCCTCCAACTGCAATACTGTTGGCTTCTCCTATTTCTTCAGATAGTTCTTTCAGTCTTGCTTTGACACTGGTATGAGTGTTTTCGCTGAGCTTGAAAGCTGGTTCAGAGCTGGCAGCTCCAGTAGCAATTATGACAGTGTTAAATTGAAGTTCCAGCAAGTTTCCATCGCAGCTTGAAATAAATGCTACCTTGGTAGCCGGGTCGAATTTTCTAATAATACCTTGAACGAACCTTATTTTTTCCTTTTGATATCTCTCGAGAAGTTCTAAGATGGATACAAACAATTTGTCCTTATCAAGGATTATAGGTTCAACAAGTGATCGCAACGCTGAAATTGTGTAGTAAAAGTGTGTGGAAGGGTTAACTAACGTAATCCGATATCTAATCTCTTTTGGAAGGGCCGGTATAATTCGGTTCAGGAGCAGATGAGCAAGGTTCAGTCCCGCAAATGAGGCGCCAAAAATACCTATTTCATGGACGGGAATAGTGTCAGCCATTTTACCATCGTGTTCATTGATTATTTAAATTATAGCTAATAATTTAATTAGTGCGAGTAATAGCGAGAGTAAGAATAGGAGTGAGTCCCAAGTAATTTAGATAAATGCTAACGTTCAAGGAGCTTTTCTTATTTTGTTGAACTTGAGGGAAAATGAACTCCTATTTATATTCGAGACTCCAGGGTGGCAAACTGAACGTACAATTTATTGTAAGGTTTTTATATCAGAAATGGTGTTTTCCCTTTCCAGGTCAAGTAGTTATATTATAGGGTGGTGCCAAAGGGTCTATATATGTATGTCATAATATGAACAGACTGATGATAAAAAATGGAACAACCTTGGCGAACTTTCATGTGATTCTTTATCGACCGATTCTCGTATCAACGGCTCCCATCCGTTTCACCAAGTTCGCGGTGGTGAGAGCATGCAATATATGAAGGAATCTGACCAACGTTTTATTTCCCCTTTTTCGGCTGTTATGCGGGATTTTTCCACTAACACACCTGGTAAATTCATTTCACCTTTCAATTCCCCTTTTTAGAACGATATGCAACTATGACCCCACAGCTGAGAATTGACTTGGGTAAGGGGATCTGATAAATCGTAGCGTAATCTCCGGAGCCGGAATTAAGGCATATTATGTCGGATCGAGATATTCGGAAAACGGGTCGTCGATTCCGCTGTCGGATCGTGAGCCGTCCGGGAACGGGAGATAGTCGATTTATCGGCTGAGAATTGGCTAATACACTCAGTAAACATTGAACAAGTTCTACTTACATCTGATTTATAATTATCGATATCTATAACCCATTAAAGTTTTGCTATCTCCTTTCACACGCACTATCTTATATTAACAATTCAAAAGCTACAAGAAATAAACTTATAATTGAAATTGTAACTTTCAAAAAAAACACTACATAACAATCCGGACAGGTTCCTGAACTCGTTATGTCTCCTGAAACGCTTTTCCACGAGCCGGAGTTCTGTCCAGATTTCTAAGCCGCACCGTCCGTTAGAGCAAATTTGTTTTCCTAATATTGAGCCGCATACTCCGCCAGCCCACATGCAACCTGCATATATGCAGGTTAGCAGAACTGTTAGCCAAAGCTTATGTTTTAAATTTTGCCACATTCGGGTTATCCAAGTGCTTCCAACCAAGATGAACAGCATACACTGCATACTGCAGTGATCGACGAAGTTAAATTCAAAATCCTTAACCTTTTTCACACCGACCCTTACTCTAAAGGAGAGATAGATTTTAACGAAGTAGAAGCGTGGTGAAATTCATATAAATGTAAGCATGAATCTTTGAATATTTCATTGATCCATTTGTTTAACCGATGTTAAGTATCTATATAAGTGGAAATTATTAGTATCTGTTCAGATTATTCTTGTCTCTATTTATATTTATTCCTACAGCCTGAAAAATATACACCTTCATTTATCTGCGATAGCGAAATGACGGGAACTACATCGTTATCACCATTCTATACTGATGTCGTGGAGATTCCAATCGGGTTTCAAGACGTTAACGAACGCGAACAGAACAAGCATATGAAAGCACAAGCAGTTAAGCAAGACGACGAGGACGAGGTGGAAGAAGAAGTACTAGAGAAACAGGAAGAAGAAAAAGCATCAGTTGGTGGTACTGCTCCAAATGATTTGCCATCTACTGATAACTCAGTTGGGCCAGGACCGCCTCCTAATGGAGGTTTATTAGCATGGCTACAAGTCGTCGGATCTTTCTTTTGCATGTTCAATAGCTTTGGTATTCTAAATGCATTTGGTGCATTCCAAGCATATTATGTTAGGGGAATTTTGAAGGGCGAATCTGATTCAGCAATTTCATGGATTGGTGCAATTCAAGGGTCTATTATTGTTGCGACGGGTCTTTTTTCTGGAAGATTAATTGATGCTGGATATGGTAGGCCAATGGTATGGGTAGGAACCTTTTTAGTAACATTTGGATATATGATGGCAAGTCTGGCTAAAAGTTATTACCAAATTATGTTAGCACAAGGCATATGTATTGGTATTGGTTGTAATTTTCTCTACATGGTAGCAGTAGCGGTAATATCACAATACTTCACTACTAAAAGATCTACTGCGATTGGTATAGCTTCCAGTGGCTCTTCTTTAGGTGGTGTTATTTATCCTATTATGGTTGAACATCTCCTTGAAGATGTTGGATACCCTTGGACAGCAAGAATTTTAGGATTTACTGTATTAGGAACGAGTCTTATTGCTTGCATTCTTATGAAACCAAGATTACCTCCTAGAAAATCTGGTCTATTAGTAGATATTCCTTCATTAACTGATATTCCATATATTATTTTCTCAGTAGGACAATTGTTTGGTCAAATGGGTATTTTTGTACCGCTGTTTTATGTCCCATCATGGACAATCAGCTTAGGTCATAGTCAAGCTATTGGACTCTATATGTCATCGGTAATTAATGCTGCATCGATATTTGGAAGGACGTTACCTAATGTTCTGGCTGATAGAATTGGTCCACTTAACACTTTTGTTGCATGTGCCTTTGCAGTTGTAATAATTACCTTTTCATGGATATCAGTCAAATCACTTGGTGGTATTATAGTATTTTGTTTATTCTTTGGATTTTTTTCGGGTTCGTACGTGTCACTATCACCATCTTGTGTAGTTCACATGACTTCCGATATGAGTATTATAGGGACGAGAATAGGAATGTGTTTTTTTGTTTCCTCATTTGGAGGTTTGGCAAGTGGCCCAGTGGCAGGTAGCCTTGTTAGCAGAGATCATGGAAGTTACGTCTACGCAATGGTATTTGCTGGAGTTTCAGTAAGCATATCTGTTACTTGCTTTATTACTTCAAGAATTTTACTTAAAGGTATTTCATTGAAAAAATGTTGATTTGGTAACCGAAATGTTTTCTTTTAAGTTGTTGAGCTACGAATTAGTACTTCCCAAAGTTCTGATTCACTCATTGCATCAAAAATAGATACTATATAATTCAAACTAATCATAAATTAAATTACAAGTTGGTGAATGGATGTGATTCGGCCCAATTTTAAATCTCAGTTATGTACGGAATAGGTGATATCTTGGCTGGACATCGGTACCAGTGAAAAAAGAATGCAGTTGTTAGTATCAATAACGTTAAGTCAACTTAATGTTAACTTAATATCATTATGCATCCACTTAGACACACAGGTGTCAGTTAATTAACCAGCACATAATTAGTTAACTTAAAGCTAACTTAGGCTCTGATCATAAGTTAACTTAGATGTTATTAATACCATTTAGTGGTTGAATATATCACAAAAAAAGCTTTTTCCTTGAAAGAATGAAGAGATCGATCGCGAAAAAGTTCGCGCGATAAATACTGCAGTCACATGAATGCAGATCTTGCAGATGATTCGCGGATGATCCTCGGATCAGTCACGGATCAGCTTGATCGATATCCGTAATTATTCGGCGAATATTGCGGATGCGGACGGACCAAAAAAAGTGCGGATATTGATCCGCGCCGACCCCTATGATTCTACCTGCATCATCAACCTCATCCAGAAACGCAGATACTCCGTTACCAGTGACGACTTGGGCCGGGCTCTTATAAAATTGCCGGTCAATTTATTTTAAAAACGTTCAGATGCAACAACGATCCGAACGGAAAGAATAAGTACATATAAGTTACCGTACACCACATTTTTAAAATTTTAGGTTGCGAGCATCTCAGTTTGGGTAAGGGGATTGATAATGTGGTCGATCAGTTACCCTTTTAATGATGATATACAGCCAAAAAAGTGTTAGCACCGTTATAGCTTTAATAAATGGGCATAATAATTATGTATTATTTGGGTAAGGGGATCTGATAAATGGAACAGTCCTCGATCAATTGCCTGTTTTAGATGCATCAACAGGCCACTGCCAGTTTTACAGCTCTGTGTGTAACTTGGGTAAGGGGATCTGATAAACTAATGTCGATTAACTGTCTGTTTTAGCACAATATGCAGTGACGGCACAGCTGCTGAGAAGTGGTCACATTACATAAATTCCGAATTATCTTTCAGGAGAAGGGAAAGAGCAAACTTATAGTCAAGTAATAATGCAACATATATAACGGTGAGCTGATGTCCACTAGATGTAATAACAGGAATTGACTCATTTAATTTCTTTTAATGGCATAATAACTCTAACTTGGATATGTGCGTCTGGCTGAATTTGAAGTAAGCTTGATTGATTCGCATACTAGACCCAAATATTTTTAGACCGATTTCTCTCTGATTCTCAGGGTAATGACTATTTTGCTATTTCTTTAGCTGACAATCTATCAAGTTTTAGCCACGGCCGTTCTCGACCGGATCAGACGATCTTGCCGGACACCAGTTCCGACCCAGTAAGGTAACAAGGTATATCTGTACATTCGAGACAAGCCTTTCTGACTCACACCTCTTTACATTTAATATCGGAGCCGAAAAACAGATGGCTTAGGATCACAATTTTATTATATTCTATCATATTTTATTTAAAGTAATATTATAGATGTACGATGTAGGGCATCAGAACTACTCTATTCGGATTTTTACCATGAGAATGCTTCCTCGAAGTAATCAACTCTAAATTTTGCATTCTCTAGGGTTTTTGAAATTGCACTTCGAATGTCATCATTCATCATTTCAGGTCCACAAGCCATAAAAGCAGTTGATCCATTGGCATCTTTAATTTCTTCGCAGACTCTGTCTCCCAACTTGGGACGTCCGTAGTTTAATTTCAGATTTTTATATTTGCTCATTTCTTTTGACGAAAAATTTGGGGGATTATCAAAGTTGTGTTCATTATCTTCTTTTTTAGAGCTGATTATAGTTGGCTTAAACTCTTCAGGTTGACTGATATAAACTTGGACATCTATTCTTGTGTCCTTTGATATCTCCTCCAGTTCCCGTTCGAACCAGATTAATGGGTTTTCGTCTGCAATTACCCAAATCAAAGTAGTTCTTTGTTTTCTATCTGCATTCGCCATTAGATCCGTTGCGTATGGATAAATTGCGGTAATCCCGATACCACCAGCTACAAGTACCAAATCATCGTATTGATGAACTGGCTGATGAAATCCATAAGGTCCCTCTACCAAAACTGGCAGTGTTGCTCTGTATCCTTCTTGCCCTGCTAGATAGTCTCGAGTGTATTTGGTTATACCCTTCTTTACTTTACAAAATACAATTAGTTTCCCATCTTGTTCAGGTTTGGTCACTACTGTAAATGGATGAGACTGCCAAAATTTATTGGCCCTCAAAATGTACACATAGATATAACAACCAGGGTAAAATCTCCACCTCTTGCTGTAGTCGATTTGTAGTTCTATCACATCTCCATCATGAAGTTGAGCCACTGCTTTAGATCTCACTCCTGACCACAGGACTCTGCAAATTCTGGCAAACCTATCAAAACTCCAAAGAGCTATTGCTGCGTACATGTAATACATACAATTTTCACCCATCACATTGACGTGATACCATAAAGCAGGAAACAATAATATAACAAGGACAATATGGGTATACAGAAATATTTCATAGCTTTTTGATCTGATGTAATGAACAGAATGGCTCATGAGACCAGCAGATAATATTAAAGCAATCACGCCACACACCCACCATTTAACCTTCCACATAGATGCATAGTCGTCATAATATACACCATAATCAATCGATTCAGTGATTGCATGAATTATCCCGTTCATAACAAATATTCTAGCTACCCATTTATGAAAAATGTTGTAAGTATCCATTGACCAGCCAGTGAGCCAAATAAGTAAATTATTGCGGCCGGCAAACAATATGATCAATGTGAATTCAGACATACATAAAAATCCACTTCTACTGGCTAAATAGCTGATAAACTGGTTTTCTTTACTGTCATAGATGAAATCGTTATGAGGAAGTACCATACCCACGAAAAGAAGAAGGATGTTCAGAACAAAATACGAAAAGACAATTAAAGTATGCGAGCGAATAGGAATGCTAAAAGTAAAATTCATCAGTCTCTTCTTGGATGAATGGTGATAGGTGCCAGAAGCCGGCAAAATTATAAATCGTCTAAATTTGCGCGCCAATCTAAAATCTAGATATTTTAAGAGCTTAGGTGTCATTCTATCAGCGAAATTACTAATAGTTTGAAGTGCAATAACACATGCCCAAAAGGCTAATTCGGCCTCTCTATAAAAATGTTAGTAATGACAGAAATGTGCAAGAAGTCGATAGAAACACTTACGGATATAGAATTTCTTTCTTAGATTCCTCTTCGTCATCCTTTTCCTGCGACAAGTACGTAGATATAAATTTATATGGAATTATGAATCCCTGCGTATTAACTGTAGAATTTAACTGTTCGACTGTCAAGTTTTTAGCGAGATTAGGGACATTTGCAACCAATTCAGTTAAATTAAAATTATACTCAGGTGGTGAGCAAACATAAAAAGGGTATTCTATTGAACTCTGGTACTCGTCAGAAGATGAATAGGTCACTACACAAGCAACAGCTGTCTGCATCCAAGCAGTTCCATTACATAAACAAGGTGCCATATCATAAGGGCTACCATATCCCGAACAGCCAAACTTAAAATCTGAAGCTGCAACAATACAACTATAGCCCTGAGCATTTATTCTTTGGATTAGTGCTAGGACTATAAATAATAGGTGAATTGTGAAAATCATGTTGAATGGCTTCAAACCTACTTCGCTACGGAAATCTTCAATGAAACTCTGCTCTGGTCAATATAGCATGTATATATATATGCATTTGTCCGTCGATTTTTTATCTGATGGAAATGGTCCCATTCTGGTTAAAATAATATAAGATGGTTTTGCATATTTGTCGGGACCGACATCGGCGTCAATAGATCTAAAAGATCTTATCAATCAATCTGATAATTCTGAAACATTTCCTGTTTCGTCGAAAAGCCGTGCGACCCACTTCGAATTTTTTTTCAAATTCATGTCGCCATCGCGTGTTTTACATCTATTTCTGACGATGTACTGGGTATTGAGACTTATCTGGTGATTAATGAATTATTAAATTTTTAAGTTTGGGAGATCTCGTTGTGTATTGGGCCATTTGTAAGCTTATTCGGATGAATTGAAAATTATTAAGAATTCTCGTCTTAATGTAACAAATGTACATTCACTCATAATTGGTTTTTCTGCAGCCTTCTGCGCTAATAGCAGACAGAGTTTGCGGTCGAATAAAAAAAGTATGACAGACTTGCAATTGCATATATTCAATTCTTCATCGGGTTCATCATTCTGTCTACACTAAGATATAACCTGGCCATTCGTGAATCCTTCTGTTAGGTATTTCTGTATGCTTCATTTAATTAAGTGTAGCTGCAGCGTATAAGTGCATTATGTTGAGAAGCGAGCGATCGCATCAGGCCTTTGTCGTATATAAATGCATAACCAAATCACTACGAGTTCTTATTCTACCAACTGTCCAATGAGAGAAGATAAGGAGTGTGTCGATCATGAGTTGGCTGTGCTGCCTATAATTGCATAAGCTTAACTTCACCGTTCCGAGCTACCAGAACCGACAGAGGTGCATATATTACATGTCTTAATGTAAGCCAAGAAAGGGAACTGATGGACATGGTGCACATATGTATTGTCGCTAATTATTACTTTAAATTGTTGTCTCGGCCACTGTTTGCATAGGCGCAATAATATACACCATCTGAGCACAAATGCTAAGAGTATCACCAATATAGCAACCTTTGGTTTTCAAATATAATAGTGAAAGCTAGGTCTTCCCGCAAATTTGCCATGCCTGTCAATGGATGTCGGTCCATCCCTGTTTCAGGGCAGTTATTTCTCGAGGTTAACAAACATACTACCGGGTAAAACCGTAATTTACAATGGTCATTTCTAATAAGTTTCGGTATATCAAACTAACCTATTTAATTGACGGTTCGGATGTAATCCGAATATGAACCGCCTTAAGATCCGACGTGCGCCTCAACATAAATCAAGAATACAATCCATGAAATGATTTCGTCAAAACAATTTCAAAGAAATAAGTGCAGAATTTCAAATAAAGCTCTAGAGAGAACATATTTCTTAATTTAATGGTGTTCATTATGTCCCCAATATCCCCTAATTCGACATCAGATTCACCATCACAAATTGTAATTTCAATAGATGACTTATATGATGCTGATAAACAATTACCACATTTTTCACCAAATTCAATGAATTCAACTCCATCAATAGTGTCAGCCTTTACTTCATGTTGCAATAACCAAAAAATACTTGGTTGGTTAGCATCTTTGCTAGTAATATTAAGAAGGATTACTTCAAGATTTACTCGATTATTACGGCATAATATTATTGGTAAAATATTATTAATTGTCGGATCAGGATATATAGTTACTATCGGTACGCTTTATTTTTATCCATTGATTGGCTTAGAATCTTTAATAGTAGGCGGACAAAAGGGAGATCGTACTTCTGTTGGCAGGGAGAATGAACTCGCTGTGCAAGGGTTCGATCCTATATTAGCTTTAAAAAAATTACAACAAACTTCAAATAATTCTACTGATGTAATAACGACTTTCTCTTGGGGGGATTGGATTGATTTATCTGAAGTCCAAGGTTTTGGCGAAGAATCTTGGAGATCTGTTTCATTTTTAGGGCCCAAACAAAGTATTAATGATTTTTCCTTTCCACCTCCATCCAGACAAACTGAAAAGGAACAAGCATTTGTTGGAAAATTATATCTGCAGAAATTGGCTCTTGTTCCAAGTAAAATTATTTTAGTTGGCGACTCTAGAGAAACTTATATTGTAAACGCTAAAGATTCAAAACGACAACATCGTGATTATGGAGAGGTTGATGACCCTCAACAACAGGCTCCATTGCCAGCAACTTCCCTTCCAGAGCTAGACGAATTAGATCTAGAAACAATCCCAACAGATTCTCAGGTCATATTAGATGAGGAAGATCTTAAAGCAGCTATTGGAGGTGCTGCCCAGTTGGGAAAACTTTATGCACCTTCACTATCTCCTTCACCTGCTAAGAAATATCAGCTTCCTGCCCTACCTCCATTAGTAAGTGTTTTAACTACTGGTACTCAGGAAGATAAAGTTGCAGTAGCTCTCGATAAAAGTCTCTTCAGACTAGACCTTAGAGAAGCAGAAAAAGTTAGTGAAAATTCTACTGACTTAGAAACTAAACATTCTAAAATGATCAAGAAAGCTCGCAAGCATTTCAGAAATTCTGCTAAACACTTTACTGAAGTTCTGTTAAATAATGATCCATTATGTCATGGAACTCATTATGATTGGAGATTTTTTAATTTAGTTCGTCATGGTACTGAGCATCAAGCTGTTATGCATCATTTAATTCGTGCTTGGTCTATGTTCACTGAGCAGGAAGGCATCATTAGTTGGATATCACATGGTTCACTGATCGGTTGGTATTGGAATGGTATTTCAATGCCATGGGATAATGATAATGATGTTCAAATGCCAGTGGCTGAATTAGATCGTTTTGCTCAACTATATAATGGTACTCTGGTTGTAGAGGATGAAAAGCAAGGTGCTGGGAGATACTATATTGACATTAATCCATGGTACATCCAAAGAACTAGAGGCAATGGTAATAATGTTATTGATGCAAGATTTATTGATATTAGGTCTGGAGTTTATATCGATGTAACTGGTCTTGCTGAAACTGACCGAAAAGGACAATATAATTGTAAAAATCCTCATTATTATTTCCATGATTGGCTCAGCCCTGTGCGTAGAACTCATTATGAAGGTGCTGAAGTTTACATCCCAAATGATTATGACGCAGTTCTAAGCGATGAGTATAATAAGTATCGTCAAACTACTTTTAAGAGTTGGTCATTCGATCGTGATCTTAGACTTTGGGTACCTAGTAGAAAGTGTTCCAGATTTAATATTCCTTCTAAAAAGTATGATGACGGAGGACAAATTAATATGTATGGGGCTTGCAATGATCCTATCATTTATGGAGAGTATCAGTTGACTAAGGACCTTACTCATGTACATTCTGCTGAAATGAAGATTTATAATAGAATGCAGACCGTTGAACCAAGTGGAAAGAGTATTTTTGTTGATACACCTGAATCTCGTAAGCTATTTGCAAAGATGTTCAGTACTCATTATCCACCTTTAAGAGCCGATATTGGTATGTCAATAGATGATATTTCAGGTAAGGTGGGAGAAGAAGAACCGCTAAATTCCCTATAGAGAATGAAGAGAACACAGTTAAAGTAGATAATTTTCTTTCATAAAAATACGTAGCAGATTACACTGCCATGACATTTAAAAGTAGACTGCAGTTCCTTGAAAAATACCGGTTCCAGCCGCTATTGTCAAGATTCAATAAACCGCGGGTAACAGAAGATTGATCTCGAATTTAAGATTGTGTTGGCATGATCACTACCTCCTGGGATTAAAAAAAGCATCTTTAGTAGTGTCAAATCTGGACTGAGTGAAAGATGTCAGCAGGGATCAATAACCCTTGTAACTGTTTTATCTAGAGAGATAAGGCGACAAGAAACAGGTGATAGTAACAGAATGAATATAGCAACCCCTTCTCAGAATGGTGTCGGAGGAGTTCGATAAAAGCTAGCAGCTAGCTCGCAATAGCTAGCTTCAGTACTAATGCATATTCATGCATTTAAGCAGTATATTATAATGGAACGGTTTTATTCGTTCTTAGACTTAAACTTTATTATATTTAATACATCTAAATAATCGACTAGCTTCAGTCATTTCTCTATCTGCCTCTGGGACTCTATATCTATTCAAGATTTCATTCTTTGCTTGGCTCGTTTCTGCCATGTCTTGGCAGGAGTAGCTCTGATTCTGGTTGGCTCCTACCCGTCGGAACGTTCCTCAGACAAGAAAGTTCGAACGAGCTCAGTTTCCAGACAAGAATAAGAGCAATGCGCAAGCTAAGGAAGAATAGAATCTGGGTCCAGATCCTCTGTCTCCAGCGACTGGTCCTCTCGCTCAGGCAAATTCCTTGCTTAATGATTCTCGATCGTAGCGAAAGATAGGGGTTGGGACTACCCTGGGGGAGGCAGCAACACTGCTAAGGAACACCGCATGACGTAAGATTATATTCGTGAATGAATTATAAGTATTTGATGTGATAATTCGTAGTTAGATTTGTTACTTAAGCATTAGTGGGATTAGGACCTTTAGTATCAACACTTGCAAGATACTTTTTTCCAGCAACTTGTTCAGCTTGTTGAATGATTTGATTGGCATCTTCTTGTGATACCTCCTTCTTTCGGAATCGCTTAATGAAAGGTATCTTTTGGAAGTGGTGGATGAAAGGTAATTTACCTTTCTTCTCTTGATAAATAAGAAGCAACACAACACAAATAATGAATATCCAATAGGCGTTATAAGAAATAACTGATCCATAAGTTGCAGAATTCTGCCAACCAAGAAGAGCATTGAAAATTTCGTAACCTCCAGAAGTTTCTGGATTACAGCAATTTACATGCCAAACATTTTCCTTTATATCATATGAGCCAGGGCCATCACCAGCTTCTGCAACATCGCCCCCACCAACTCTAACAGAAAACACATGATATTGGAAATCCCAAATTGCTCTTGACCATAAACCTGCGGCAATAAGATATAACAAACAAGTTGACGCAATCAAGAAATATTGAATTGACATCATATTTCCTCCCTTATAAATTATAAAGCCAATGCCACATCCACATCCAAGACCACATATAACAGCTAATGGAAAAGCAGTTGCAGGAGTACCAAGAGAAACACCACCAATGAAAACGATAGCTTCAACACCTTCACGGAGAGTTGTTATAAAAGGCAAAATAGCTAAAGCATACTTTCTACTCCAATTACCTAGAGAAAATCTTGAATTAGATTTATTTTCACTGCTAAGAATGGCTTGAGCAATTTTGAGTCTCCATTTTTCTTTCATTTTATTGATACGTAATAAAGCAAGACCCATCATAGTAATCATTACAGTTGCAATAACGGAGAATATTCCTTCCCATAAATCTTCAGACGAAGCCCAGATATCTTTACCTAATGTATAAAAAGCTCCAATAAAAGCTCCACCAATAATCAGACAAATGAATATACCTAGGCCAGCACCTATCCAAATTTGTCTCACAAGACGTTTATATAGTTTTTTATCATGGTCAACGCCTCCAAGACCTTGTTTAACGAAGGCCAATAGTACAGAAACAATTATTGAAGCTTCCAGGCTTTCTCTGAAAGCAATAAAGAAGATTTCCACTGAGAAAACATCTTTACCCATTATGAAAATAGACTATTGAAGAGCTCAAATAAAAATTTAAACGGCTCTATACGAATTCTACAATAAGACTTATCTATATCAATTCGTGAAAAAATCAAAAATGAAAAATATGGGATGGAATGAAAAAAAGAAGTTATATAAATATATATGGAATACTATCGTCGAGTTCTACATGTAAACTCAACAACAGTTAAGACTGCCACATCAATAGAGTGGGTGATTTCTTTTTCGAACTTTGCGTAACCAATCTAAAATACTACAGCTGATATTTCGACCAACATTTCACTACACAATTGATTTAACAGTAAATTACGAAATAAAAATGGGAGTTCTAGGGATGGGAAATTATCCAAGAAAAAAGAAAACACAGAGACCACGTTTTCCTACCTCAGAAACTAACCTACTTTTAGGTCCGGTTACAGTTATGGAAAAAAAGTTATCAGATCTTTGTTTGATTTATATGCATTGTCGATCTATACGCCTGTATGCAAAAAGAGTTATCAGATCTATTATTGACGAATCTGGTAGTATTGGTGGAAGCCGTTAGGGTTCTAATCTTAGGGCTACAACTGCGGGAGAATAACCAATGATGGCTTTTAAGGATTTTCCTCAGGCAAAATGAGAAGCGAAGAGGTGGCCTCCGCTAGTGGAAATAGTACATTATATTTAATGAAGAAGATTCTTCATTAAATAAGTGTTACGGTAAACTAAAAAAAACATTTTTCCCGTAACAAAGGATCTAGAGAAGGGAAAAGATTAGTGTGCTGACACCTACACTCATAAGTTCAGAACCAGAAAGTTTCCCCAATCAATCTCATGCAGCAACTACATCTGAAAATCTCTCACTCATCGCGTTAATGTAACTCACTGTAATGTTAACAGTAATAACTTCAGCGATCCTTTCTTTTGATTTTTGTCGTCGAGTTCCGGTAAAATCTAAAAAGCGAACACAAAATTTAACTGAGCGTCGCTCTGCTCCCTCCGAATTCGGAGATGCATATTTGTGAACCAGAATTAGTTGGAGCGCGTTCTCTCTAAATGCGCTTGATTGTCCACTGTGGTTTCTCTGCGTTGTATTACGACGTCAGTCGGGGCCGACCTCGTGCTTTTCGATGCACCCAAAACTTTACTATTTCTGGTTTATCCGATCTTGTAACAATAAACAGTTTGAAAATAGTCAACGCACTTCAGATTGATCATACAGTCGATGTGACTCAATTTTTTACCCAGATTTGGAAGTCATCAGATTTTTCCCAATATTTTTTGTTAAATTGCCTCAGAATTGAGGCAGATGTTAGGACACCGCATCTGCACTGGTACTTCCGTGGGTAAACCTCCTATTACGATAGATCTGATAAGATTGATAATTTTTAAACAATTATGATTCAAGAAAATGGAACCTGACATTAGCTCATTCTGCTCGTATTCATTAAAACAAATAATATTTTGAAATAAGTGACTTGTCAAATCTCTCCTGAAGAGAGCTGAGGATTGAAAAGCTTAAATCGCCGACCCTAACACCGTTAAAATTCAACTACAAATTGGCTGGGGAATAGGAGAGATGAAGTCCAAAAGCCAGCCATCGAAGCAGCACAAACGAAAACGCTCAAAAGCATCGGAACTCACGGGCAGAGCCAACACCTCGAAGCAAAACTGAGGAGAGTAAACATGGCTCTCCATTGTCTTTCTGGGTGCACATTTAGGAGATGGTCTTAAAACTCTAAGTGCAACTTAGGTTAGACATGGTGAGATCAGTTGAAGATCAACCTCTAAAGGAGCTTTTTTAGTGTAAATTGGCCTTACTGTAAAGCTTGGTATACAGAAAGCTTTGAGCGTATCGTTTCTTTTCCTTTTTCGTCGAAATAGGATCAGATTAGACTAGTATTTCAATTTCTATTGGCAAAATAGTGGGACGATGAAACAAGTAAGATCTCTTTCAACGAGGGGTGGAATTCCGGAATGTCGGTGTTAAGGCTTGCCTTTTTCAGTCGTACTTCTGGCGCCTCCACTATAACCTCAGACATATTCGGCCGCAGACAGAATCTCTAACTCCCTCCTATCCTAGCCCCTCCATTTTGACATAATTGAGTGGTGAAAGCTGACAAGGTAGTGAGTTCTCGGCCCTAGAAAGAGCCAGGATCGTGGTCAATTCTCGAGCGAGTTCAGAGAGAGCTGGAGGTCTGGGACTACGTACCATATGCCAGAGAGAAGACTAGGAGTGGCGGATTTGTGAACTTAACCGAGATCTACGAGTCATGGGCTACACTCAAGCCGCCGAAAGGGGTCGTTCTCATTTGCATGATCTGATAACTTAGCTGTAAGTATCATATATTACTAAATTGGGAAAAGGTCAGAAAATTGAGAGACTCGTTCGTATATCGTTTCCTAATCTGTCTATGGTAGCATTTTTTTAACACTTTTCTCCACTTCTTAAAGGAGTTATCAGATGTTTCTCTTGCTTGCTTTTTTTTGAATTTTTCCTTTTTATTTTTGTGCACACCGCTCCTAAAACAAATTCAAATGAAGACTGCTTTTCCGTCATTTATTTTTTTATGAAACTGCACGGATGAAATATCGGAGGAACTGTTGAGTTACCTGTTTCAGAAATCATAGATGAAGACGGGTAGGATTGAACGAGATATGTCTTTGTACGTATTCACGGCATTGACGGTAGATACATACATATACATACTTAACCGTACATCCTTTCTGAACAGAATAAAATTCTGTGTATATATATACGTATATATGTTGGGGGATCTGATAAGTATTTCAGTTTCTTCAGTAAGAGGATTTAATATTTGTGCATACTGGAAGATTCGATATTTTCTTTAATTTTCCTCTTGAATTGATTTGTCGATTTTTCTGTTTTTCATTTTTCAGCTAGCTAGAGAGACACATTAGATTGAGCATCTACTGACAGTGACATTATCAATTTGATCTGAGAGCGATTGTTTTGCTAAAACCAAAGTCGGTGAAGGCTTTCTGTATCTAGTGAATTGTTTTAAATTCGAACTTTCGTTTCTTTGTCATTGTTTGTAGTAGTGGTAATCTTATTTTCCCTAAATTACAGCGTAGTATCAACCTGGGTTGCATTCCCCGCGCTGGTTTAATCATTACAATATGAAACCTTTACTCTTATTAATATTATCTACTGCGATTGCATCGCTATGGCTCGTATCTACTGTTCAAGCTGAAACTACTCATGTTTTCAATTGGACTGTTGGTTGGGTAAATGCTAATCCTGATGGTTTACATGAACGTCAGGTGGTTGGCATAAACGGCCAATGGCCATTACCAGTCGTAGAGGTAACTAGAGGTGATAGGATAATTGTAAATATGCAAAATAATTTACCTGATAAAAATGCTTCGATCCATTTCCACGGTATGTTCCAAAACGGCACTTCTGAAATGGACGGTCCTACTTGGGTTTCTCAGTGTCCTGTTCCTCCAGATGGAAATATAGTTTATAATTTCTCAGTTGGTCTTAATAATGGTACTTATTGGTATCATTCCCATGTTGATAGTCAATATCCTGACGGCTATAGACAAGCATTTATTGTTCATGATGATGATTTCCCTTATCCTTATGATGAAGAACTCACAGTCACCGTTTCTGATTGGTATCATGAAACGATTGAAAGTATTGATCCTCATTTCTTAAGTTTGTATAATCCAAGTGGTGCTGAGCCTCTTCCTGATAGTTTCTTATTTAATGATACTCAAAATTTGAAAATCCCTGTCAAACCGAATACGACATATATGTTAAGAATTATTAATATTGGTGCTTTCGTTGGTCAATATTTTTATATTGATGGTCATAATTTCACTATTGTTGAGGTTGATGGTGTGTATACTGAGCCTCAAGATACTAATATGGTATACGTTGCTGTTGCTCAAAGATATGCAGTTATTTTCACTACTATGAATAGTACTGATAAAAATTGGGGTATAGTGACTGTTGCTGATCAAGATTTGTTGGACACTGTTCCTTCGAATCTACAACTTAATCAAACCAATTGGCTGGAATATAACAGTAGTGCTCCTTTTGAACAAGTCACTGTACCCGTGGCTGTAAGTGATGATTTGGAACCTTACGACGATTTTGATTTGATACCTTATGATCATATGCCATTATTGCCTGATCCTGATTATACTATCACTGCCACTGTATCCTTTAATAATTTGGATAATGGTATTAGTTACGCATTCTTTAATAATATTTCATATACTCATCCAAAAGTGCCAACTCTTTATACTGTTCTCTCTGCTAATGAATCAGTAGTAACTAATGATGTTATATATGGAGAATTCACACATTCTTGGATTCTTAATCATAATGAAGTAATTGAGATCGTACTTAATAGCAATGATACTGGTTCTCATCCGTTCCATTTACATGGTCATAATTTCCAAGTTATTCAGCGTTCTCCAGTTTTTGATAATCCCACTCCTTACGATCCAAATAATCATACTGAATTCCCAGCTTTTCCTATTCGTAGAGACACACTTAGAATCAATGCTAATGGCCATTTTGTTATTCGGTTTGTCGCCGATAATCCAGGTGTTTGGTTTTTCCATTGTCATATTGAATGGCACTTAAGTCAAGGTTTAGCCATGACTATGATTGAGGCTCCTTTACAACTTCAACAAACTCTTCAACTTCCTTCAAATCATATAAATGCTTGTAAGGCTGCTTCGTTGCCTTATCTTGGAAATGCTGCTGCTAATACTGCAGATTACTTAAACTTAACTTCTCAGAATGTGCAACAACCGTTCTTGCCTAATGGATTCACAGCAAGTGGCATTGTTGCTTTGGTATTTTCATGCTTTACTGCATTTTTAGGAATGGCCGCAATCACTTGGTATGGATTAAGTGATTTATCACTTACTGAGAAAACTATGATAAGAGAAATTGGTCTTAATCCTGAGGACGAGCCCTCAGAAGAGCTCACTATGACTGAGCAACAGCCTTACCACGATGATGAATAGTTTATTTTATGATATAAAAATATGACAATTTTACCTATTATACGTTTGTTCTTTAATTATTGTTTAATTATTTAACAACCCTCTAGGAGTCTAGCTCTAGCCGATGAACTGGTCTTATTCATGGACTCTATTTTGTATCTGCTCCACTGACTGATTAGCTTCCCAATTCCGAAGCTGCGAGACCCCTTGTATGGATGTCTTCTAAGATGTCCTTGACTCCTTGGTAGACTTTGATGATCTCAATTGAACATTAAGTCTTGTGAAGAATGTCGAAAACCCCTTCCAGTGAGGCAGAGCGGGAGTCTGTATATAATACTATATATTAGATTAGATAGATTAGATACAGTGAAGATGAAAAAGTAAAATAATATCCAACATATTTCACCAACTTAAATGAACTCCCACTCCCAGATACACACATCTTGAAAAGGGTTGCCAACATTCCAAGGGAGTGGTATGTTCCAGCTGACAACCCAGGGTGAAGCAACTTTTCCAATAGGACTGAGCAAATGGCTGTTGCCGCGAAATTTCACACCAGGTGCAAGCTCGTCACACGTTGCGATAACTTTATATTGATCAGCAACGAACGGTAAATTTTTTTTCTCGATTTTAGCTGAACACTTGCTTCCATTCGGAGATGCCTTAATTTGAGTTTGAGGGACTATTTCTCCAGGAGCTGGACCAGTCAGTGCAGACGTACAATATTCCTGGTCTACGGTAAAGAACCATTCCGAGTACAGGTCGAAGGCTCTATTAGGCAGGAATCCTTTCACCTGGACCTCTGTTCCAAGCGGAATGACTGACCATATCGCGCAAGCTTTGTGTCGCCCTTATTATAAGTCTGGCACGAAATAGGATTGCTAAGTGTAGAGTTGACACCGACGGTTCCCTCTTCAACATCTGAGCGAATTGAGAGTGAACAAGCAGAGATCGGGATAGCAATAGCACAGGCTGCAAAGGCAAAGACTGTAGGAGCGATAATCTGAATGAACTTCATATCTGAAGTTGATGAAGAGTGAAATGGATGTTGGATATTTGACTGGATCATTTAGAAAGCATATATACAAAATGGCCATGTCAAGATTTCTTCAATTCAAATTCCCTGAAGAAAGGTTTTGCCGCTCGTTTAGCAATGAGATATTTTTAGCAACGACTGTCCCGGATGTAACGTCAGAGTGACAAGGATAAGTAGATGCGTAGCTTTGTATTTAATCCGGCGGCTTGGGTCTCTATTAATCCAGAATCATCGCCGTGTGCTGAAAATATGTAATTGGTGAACGCCCTGGCAGTATTTTCTTTCCAAAAATATCTAACTGCTAAACTGTGAACAGTCGAAGTAATTGATCGGCTTTGCATTACATAAAGGGGTTGGTCAGATAAAGCATGCTGCTGAGGTTATCAAATCTAAGTATTAAGGTTGCTTGGAATATGCTGACGATTCGGACAAACATCGCTCCTGTCTTTTTTTTATTTTATTTTTTTATTTTATTTTATTTTTTATTATTTTATTTTTATTTTTATTTTTTATCCTGTCCCTGATCTACAGCATAAACAGAGGTACGTAACGGTGCCTTGCATTACTCGATAGCATAATATACTTATCTCTATTCTCTTACAAATGATCATAGTAACTCACGTCAGGGATAAGCCCGTAGGTGTATATAGCCCTTTACACATTTAAGTATCAATGGAGACTCCAGAAGCAGTTAGTGCTAACGTTAATAGGGGAAGAGGAAGAATCCGAGCGATCTAGTTGATAGGATCAGTCAAAGATCCGCGACTGTAACCAGAGAAACAGGTCTGGAGTGCTCCCAGCTTCCCGGGGGAGCCACAACTGATCTTCAACTGATATGTTAATAATGAGGTACAATAATAAATTAAAATATATGATAAAATCTAGGGCAATTAAAAGTAAAAGACATGGAAGATTAACACAATCAATTGTAGAATAATCAACCACAGTACCATCATAATGAAAATTGCCAGCCAACTGCCACTTAAAACTAGATTTGGGTCTTGATTAGTCGACCGTTAATTAATCGATGTGTTAGGAATATATTCAAGCCGGAGAATTTCATCATATCTCTTGTCAATGATTGCATCCAATCACTAACGTCGAGCATGTAACTTTTGTTATGACAATTGACTCTATCAGCACAATCCTGTCCAACTTCTGTCGTTGCTCTTTCTACAGGTCGCGTAGAGCTGAAGAGAAAATGCAGGAAGATAAGGAATAGTGGGAAGTTGTCCGACCGCGCTCTACCTTTTCATTCGTGACCCCATCGAGTGAATGGGTAAAGAAGATCATCCAAGAACATGGTAACCTTATGTCTAGTGGGGCTCGTAAATCGATAAATAATGAACAGGATAATATTGAATTTGAAGGGAAATCTGCTAATATGAAGCTCGGAAAGTTGCTCTTGTGCGTTTGGTGTAGGGACAGCAGTAGCCACCGAGTCCCTAGTTAGTTTTAACTCCGGCCGTACACCATGGACCGGGGCCTATAATAAGTGCAGTTATCGCATCGTAGGTGGTGTTGATAATGCACTGGCCGGTATATGCCCGTACCTCGAAAGAAAATTAGAGGAAGCAAAAAACGGATTCTGGCCAACTCATAGATATTATGCCTGCTTCTAATTAGCACATCTGCGTTTAATACAGATAGCTAATTTTTTTTCTACCTCGGTTTGTTTTTCAGAAGTCCTGCTCCTTGTTAGTGGTCCGCGTTTTTCCCAGTTTGGGGGTGGGCTCTATTTCCACGTAGGGATTTTACATACTATGGGGCTAATTTCCGGTTCGCGAGGTGCGCCGGAACTCTTCTTTTGAAGCTCATAGTTACATTGTAAGGAGACAATTATATTATGAATAATCATTCTATAATTTCTATTATTATTCTATCGCTATATCTTTAACTCGTATCACAAATATAGAGTCTACGATATTATCAACTATTCAGTTTAACTAGAATGTCCGAACAAGTTTCTAGCTCTGTTGTGCAGAGCTTCCACTTTCAATCAGCTAATGCGGCGAAATCTCCAGACACTACTGCTAGTAATGTAATTCCATTATTCTAGACTAAGTTGCCTACAACGTATGAGAGACAGAGAAAAGATAAGACATCACAGATATACTAATTAAGTAGACGAACTAACGCCAATACAATGGATATATAAAAGCAATAACTATATAAAATAAAGTTAACTTGTTAAACGATAATTACTTTAAAGAACAAATAGAGAGAATAATAATAGTTAGAAAGAATAGCATATTCACGATTTTGACTCCTTTACATAGTGAGGCAAAGTTGACATCTCTTGCATCAACATGATTTTTAAAAATTATGGTGGCGTGGACCGCTAACCTCCTATTAATATATTGGTGTGTAATACGCTGCGCCAAGATGTCGTGTTAATAATTTTAGAAATAAATCGGAATAATGTATGTTATAAAAGTAAAATAAATAATACAACTTTCGATTATGTTCTTCGTCTGTTAAAGACGGAACAAAAAAAGTAGTACGGTAGTGCGTCAAACCGGAGAGATGTATGAGAAAATCGGGTTTCATCCCGTAGTACAGTACTGTACATGCAAGCTAAGATAATCTTAAAAGCTTAATTCCGCGTTTGCATCCCTTACCCACTTATAAATAGACAACTCAAATTTAACAGCTTATAAAAACCAACACCAAGATAGGATTTGCAGGCCGTTATACTCGGTAGGGACTCTGAATGGTTGATAGGTGCAGCGGAAACAGGCTTTGGCGCATTACTGTGCAGAACTGGTCTTGCAGCTGCATGCTTAAAGTTCGCGTACCATACGATGATACATGTAGTTGCAGGGATGTTATTAGTCGCCGGCGTAGAAACAGGCACAGCTACAGCAGCTAGTGAGGCACCGTACAAAAGAAATGATAGGCAAAATATCAGAAGCTGTAAGTTGTAATTACTTGCAGAGATTTTTTTGAACGTTTCCTAACGTTTTCCATCTGATCGTCATTTTAGTACACTGCTAAATTAGAGTGACTGAGAGCGCGGACAACATCAATAAACCCCCTTTATTTTGACTATTATATTTCAACAATCTGATCGATCTACATGAGAATACCTTTATTTCTCTGTTTAGCCAAAAACTAAAGCTCTCACTTCGATGCTCTCTCTAGGACTTGCGTCCTCGGGCGTCCGCGGATCCGTAAAAGCTGTATGCGGACATCTTTCCCCGACGCCTGGCTGGTTGTCTGAACACTTCAACAAGAGCCGGTCATCGTTGCCCATACCAGACCAATACTTCCAGTTCATCTCGGGATTGTACAATACGCTCATGGTCTCGCCAGTCCTGGTTGGATATCGATGCTCAACAGGCACAAGGTCAGTCTTCTTGACCGAGCGAGCAGAGGCGAAGGCCAAGGGCGCAGACTGAACAGCACCATTTATCGGACGCCACACATTGATTATGCGGTAGCGACCCTTGAGCAGCTCCTCGGCTTCATCCTCGTCTTCGACATGGAGTCGTACACGCCACTCTGCGGATTTCTCCGTTTGGTCCGAATGGGCTCTGTGCACTGGATTTCGGTAGAAGTTGGGGTCTTGGCGACGAATCGTGTGATCGAACAGGATCACCTTGTGCGCCCCCGGGACATTGTCCAGTAGAAACCGTTCCACCTCTGGGTAGTAAACTCGCCTAACTTCATTATCGTCATTGAACGTTTCATAGGTCGTTGCCGATGGCACACTGCTGAAAGCCTGGAATGCATCCTCGTCGAGAGTGTATTCGCTCTCGTGGCCCCGGATATCCTCAATTAGAACTTTGTGTCTGGAATCGTCATAGTTGCGTTGTGGCTGTCCTACAGGCGGTGTTTCTACGTAATAGAACGGCACAGACCCATCGAGCGGCGGTCTGAAGAATAAGAGCTCTGCCTCCACAGTTCCGCGAGGGATATAACCCACCGCTGCTTGTGTCCCTCCCTCAACGATCGTGGATGTCGTCGTTACTGTAGACATTATTGTGGTTGCCGCAAAAATAAAATACTTTGCAATGTGAAAGAGATATTTATTGTCTTACCGACAGGAGTTCGTGATTTCTCCTTTGTTTCTTTCCACACCTGCTGTTGTTCTCAAACTAAACCAAGTCAAACATTAATCCAAACTGTGAACTAGGTAGTATTTATACCATCCCCTAGTCACGACTTTCTCACCATTAATCCGTTTGATCCGTAGGAAAATCTGAAGATCAACTGGGTAACGCTGATTAATAAGTATTCAATTTGTCATCCTGTTCGGCATTAGCCCATCGCAACCGAGGACGGGTCGTCAGACAATGGAGGTAGCTACTGATTAGTAATTACTTCAATAACATTGAGTTTTTGAAATTCTCTCGCATACAAGCATGCCTAAAGGAATTTATAAGGATTACTAAGAACAATAGCAACAGATTATGCCGACTGCTTAGTCAGCAGGAAAACCACTAAATCTTAGTTACGTCAGCCGAACATACTGAAGTTAAATCTTTCAAAAATAAGCTATATGGGTAGGCCTGAATAGAAAAGTCACACCGTGTTCAACCGCAGCCATAACTGAGACCGTATGCACTTATTACTATAATTACTATAAGCCTGGGGCTCTTACAGTTAACAGAATAATCTCGCCGCCGCTAGTGGACCTGCCCAGACTGTACAGATAGCGCGTCAGCTCTGCGGCTTGTGAAAGGATAAAGTAAATCTAACCTGACTTAACCTCTCCACCTATTGGAGAAACTTTTGCTCAGGGGTTAATAATATCAACAATATTTCAAAATAGACATTTTCAAACAAAATAAATACAGATGGCATATTCTGGATGTCCTCATCAGATATAGAAGTGGAATTTACTTCGGCTTTTTTCATTTTTTCATTTTTGGTTTTTGGATGATTCCTATTTACCCTCGATTTGCTTTCATGGAATGTGGAAGGGAGAAAATGCTAAAATTTAGCTCCAAGGTTCCAGCTTTGTGTCTTGATATCATTTTCTTGTTCTATTTGATTACAAAGTCAAGTGTTATATTAATGATTTTGTCATAACTTTAATCTCTTTTGGGTTCTTGATAAAGTCTTGGAATAATAGAATTATTTAACTCGTAAAATGTTTCGGGCCGTTCCATTCACTCCCACATTCATCCTCTCCTGATTAATTTGGGAATAAATGAATTAGATTTGGAGGCCTCATGGTGGTTATGATTTAAGGCAGTAAATATATTGATCCAGGGGCCCCTCGTCCTCGTTCTTATTAAGTATTTGGAATAATAACGATAATAATGAATTGCTATAAGCCAGAGTCTTGGAGTCAAGTCATATGATTTTAGTCTGATTCCTTTTGTATTTTTGGAATCGACACCGAGGATAAATGGCCCATTCTTGATGTCCAGAGAGAACTGCATTTTACTTCGACTTTTTCATTTTTATTTTTGGTCTCGCTTTTTTTGGATGATTCCACTTGATAATGTCTTAATTCGTAAGAACCATTTGATTTGAATGGTTTGATCAGCATCAAGGCGGAACTCAAAGACGGTATAATAAACTTTAGCAGCTTATAAAATGTCAATTCCACTGGGGTTGGGGTAATTCCAGCATCGGTCCGGAGTCCACCTAAAGCATCGAATCCATGTTCCAATTTCCAATTCTGTCTGTAAATAATCAATAGAACATCTTCAATGAATCGATTGAAATTCATTCTGGGAAAATAGCTCCTGTTCTGACTATTTTGAACCCTTCGGTAGAACCCTCCGTATTCAACCTGGGTTGGGGTTATCCCGAGGTCTGTCCAAGATCCAAGTCCAAGGTCCACCGGAAGCATCGAATTCCTGCTCGTTCTTCCAATTATTTCGTAAATAATCAGTCAAAATGCTTCAACGAATCGAGTGGAATTTATTTGAAATTATTTCCGGAAAAAAACTCTTGTTTTGACCATTTTGAACCCCTCTGTAAAACCCACCATATTACGGCGCGGATCTGCGGAGTCCTAGGATCGATCCGCATCCGCACGATCCGTATCCGCAAAATGCGGATGCGGACGTCTGTGAGATATTCGCGGATCAATCAATATATATATAATCCGCAGAGACGAGCACATGACACTTGTAACTGCATATATATATATACACCTTTACATTAATATTAGTTAGCGGAAAACATGAGTTATATGACGTCGGAGATGAGAGGACTACATATATATATTGTTATATATATGCATGCGTGTAACATTAGTTAGTAACTAACTAATGTTAACTGTCAACGTTAATACTGTATCAGCATGCATCCACTTAGACACACAGGTGACAGTTAATTAACCAGCACATAATTAGTTAGTTAAAGCTAACTTATGCTCTGATTATAGTTAACTTCGATGCTATTAATACCATTTAGTGGTTGAATATGTCACGAAAAAGCTTTTTCCTTGAAAGAATGAAGAGATCGATCGCGAAAAAGTTCGCGTCGGATAAATACAACAGTCACGTGAGAGCAGATCTAGCGGATCGATGATTCGCGGACGTTCCTCGGATCAGTCGCGGATCAGCTTGATCGATATCCACTATAATTTTAGCAGCTTATCTCTCCATCCATCATTCAATCGACAATACTCCAGCCAGAACCACAGACGATTGTTCGATTTTACGAGTATAGCTACGTTAGGATGTGTAAGCCTCGGACAGTGCATCCTTAGTCCATGAATCTTTCCTGTCCTGATTGAAGTAAATAACGATGTCAATCAATCACTGATTAATATTTTAGATTATGGTTTCACAGACGTTCCTCCTTGTCCATTGTCCCAGGCCATCACCAAGTCGAACCAACGAATATGTTGAATTCTATACCTATAGTTTACTTGGGCTTAATTTTGAAAAGAGTACTAGGGTATTTAAAGGTGATCCCCATTATAAGACGGATAGACAGGATGCATTACCCATTTTTATAGTCCAGTAACCGTTATAACGATTAACTTTTTCTGGAAGTAAATAATTTTTTGAAAAAGATAGGGTATTTAAAGTTGATAACCGTTATAACGATATTAGGTCTAGCTGTGGTGGTAAAATTACGCTCGCCAGGGGTCGGAATCAAGGCGTACTTTACTGGGTGGGCCCCTTTTTCCTATCTTTATACATATATTTCAGTACTGGGTGGGGCCATTTTCATATTTCACTTCTACAACTATCTAATACTTAAGTCGTTCAATTCTTTCATAATTTTACCAACTATTTCTTAAGTCGCGTTCAATTCTTTTCGTAATCTTAACTCTCGTTCAGTTATTAATCAACACTTTCAAGTCGGTAAGTACATTTATTCTGATCAATTCTATTTCACAACTAACGCTTTAACTCGTGTTCATGCCTAAAACTATCACAACCACACTGAAAGCCGATTGTGGACGGTTCAAAGCCGGCCAGACAATCAGGGCAACTGGCGCAAATGGCCAGTGGACATGCCCTCTTCCAAATTGTGATCAACAATTCAATCATCATGTAGCCTGGCGTCAACATGTCAGAAATACAAAACATCAAGAAGACTTTGAACTCGACTTCGATGACGATCGCGCCTATCGTCCCAACTCTCTTCGTAACACCGCCATCAGAGTCGACATAAAATATAATATTGCTATATGTATTTATAGTGAAACAATTCTTCGTAAAAATCAAATATTTGCTCATTGTATCACCTGCAGACATTGTGTAGTCAACAAAGATGAGCTTGACAATGAAGAAGAATGTATCGCCAACGACGTTGAGGAAAGACTGGACCAAATCTATGGGTTCGATGTCGAATTCCCGATAGGCTTATACGGACTTAAAACTGAGGACCGCCGATTGTGCATAAATTGTTATAGAAGAGGAGTTATTAAAACCTTTTCTTTAAGTAATGGGGTTGACAGAACTTCTCATTTTGCTGAACATGGGGACTCGGCTGAGTATATGACCGTGCCTTGCCATCGTTATCTAGTTGGTAAAAGTTTCAAGTATCACCCTATCAGAAAAACTGGCGAAATCCGCACCGTCTCATTCAAGCAGGATGTAAACATTCTTCCTGAAATTCTTGAGGAGATCCCTGATACTTATGGACCTGAAGTTTTAGTAGTTAGAAACGAGCAGATAGCTGAAATGGCCAGCTATGTACGTCGATTCGGCTTTCAGAGGAGGTTGGATGATATGTTGAGAAATGTTCCCGTGGACGACCATTATAAGACGGTCTATAATATTACAATTCGAACTAGACCTGAAGTCCCACCCGAACATGAGGCTTGTAAATTATCAGACAACTGCGGAAATCATTTTGGATAGCAAATAGATTCCCTTTGTCGCTACTACTTTCAATCGGCTTATAACGATTTGTTTGAAGATGCTACTTGTGGTCGTATAAGAGAGAGCTGGTATCACGTCATAGTCGTAAAACCACTGATGGTCGTATAGGGCGATTGCGTCCTATGTTGAAACCAGAATCGGCAAAAGCTTACAAAGGATTGTTTTCTACTTTTCTCATGAGTTTGGTACGAATCCATCTTTACCACCCAGAAGTTGTACTACCAATGCAACCATATCAAGAAGAGGCGGTCAAGAATCTAGTGAGTGCTTTGAATCTAATGCCAAGGCCTATTCCTATAGCCACCTTATACAAACAAGAGATTACCCATCGACATCAGGTTTCGAATCCAGTTGAGGAAGCAGAAGTGGACGTAGACAGTAGTGATGACTCGGATGAGGATGATATCGAACTAGAAAGAGATCCGAACTTTTCTGTACGTAATACGGAGGGAAGAGACCAACTAATGATGTCTAATCAACCGGTATCACCTCTAGCACGAGAGTCGGAAATATTTGAAATTGTGAAAAATAAAGTTGTGCCTAAAATGGAATGGCAATGCAATCCTGGCAGACAAGTCACCGAAGCACTTCGATCTCTTCACGTATTAATCCTCACTCTGATGTGTGAAAATATTTATTCATCTACGGAATGGGATACAACTTCAATGAAACTACTGATTCTTTTAATAGTACGTATACGAAAATCGCAAGTACTACAATCGCCTATTCATCGAGTCTTGCAGTGGCCTAAGTCAAATCCAACCAATCGAGATGTTTTTGCTATTTGCTATAGTTTTCAATTGACTGTTTTTTGCACTGCCCGTAAATGTACTGATTCTATTAACAATCCTCTTGATGCCGATCCGAATGTGAACTCATATAACTTAGCCATGGATTTGGCAAAACGATGTTTCAGCACTGAAAAACTGGATACCTGCTTTATTCACCCGTATTTAACACTTCGTACGGCTTTGATGGGTGCGGTGGATGCAGAGTCCCAAATGGACAAAGCTGTGTGGGATGACGATACTAGAACACTTACAGTGAAGGGCATCACTTTCACATTTGAAAAACTTAAAGAGTGGTTTAGAAATATGCTTGATAAAATGAACAGATTAATAGATGAAGTGACTTTCGGCCAACTTGACCGCGCTGTAGATATATGGAAAGGCACCCTCTACGACGATGTTACTCGTACTGATGCAGGCTATACACCTTTAGATGGGCCGCATACCACATCACGCAACGACGCCCTGCTAATCTGCATATTGGATCTACATAAACGAAATGAAAATAATGGCGTTAGTCCTAATCCAGTTCAAATGTTTCGAGATGGTAAAGACGGACTACCTGACAAGCTCAAACTCACTGAGTGGTTAATGAAATGTGACAGAATCATTCAATATCTATCAGTGCTTATGTTTTGTACGGCAGGAGGAGCAGCGAGGGGATCGGAATTCGTTAGAGCAACCTACAGGAACACTGAAGTCCCTCGGTCATTACGAATCCAATCAGGATTAGTGGCTCTTGTTTTATTGTATCACAAAACAAGTTCTCATGTAATGCCAAGCAACTACACTCAAAGCGAACAAATGTCTAGATATATACCGTCGGCTTTGGGAGAGGTGGTTGTCAAGTATTTATTGATACTTCGACCTTTTCAGATCCAAGTAGCTGCGTGACTGGGCACTCCAGACATTCTTATTCAAAGATTGAATACTTACATATTTGCAACCAAGAATGGGTGGTGGAAAAAGATCAACTGTATAGTACTCTTAATGTTCAATCTAGAGATCTCTATGGCTACAAATTCGGCACTCGTATCTGGCGTCATGTGTCTGAGTTTATGTTGGCGAAATCAGCCGAGGTCTGTCACTCAGCAGAGAGAGAGAAGGTCGATTTCCGTAAATTTGCTAGTTACTTGGCTGGCCACAATCCGTATGAAGGTGCATCATACGGAAATACCACCACTGAATTGATTTCAACTACTCGTTCTGAAATAGAGTGGAGTCGATTGGTTGCAAATATTATCATCAAATGATAGATGGCGGTTTAATGGTGAGACCAAAAAGAACCTTAATACGATTAAACAAGAAGCGCCCAAGAGAACCTGAGCCTGAACCCTTACCGATATCACTACCACAATTCGGGCTCACAGGCCAAACTGATAAGCTGGTAGAATATAATATCAGTATTTTGCAAGCAATGAGGAAATTCACTGGTAAAAAGTCTGGAATTTTCTGCACTAACACCCAAGCTAGTGTGCTGAATACAGTGTGTTTTACAAAAAAGAGTGTTCTAGCTATTCTACCTACTGGATGGGGAAAGTCTTTGTTATATTTCATTCCTGCTCTGATTCCTGGTGATGGCCCGACTTTAGTTGTGGTACCTAATGTCGCTATCATGTATGATATGCTGGCGAAATGCCGCGATCTGAATATTCAAGCTGATCTTCTTTTGTCGGCGTCATCGTCTCATAACCAGCTTTTGTTTGTCACTTACGAACGAATCGTTCAAGACGGGAATCGGGTCCAACAAGCATTCGCTCCAAATAAAGTGCGAAGAGTCGTACTTGATGAATGTCATACACTGATTATACGTGGCGGCCAAGTATTAAGGAAATGTCTGAAAAAATCCACTCATGGGTTGGTCATAAAATACAGCTCGTTTTAATAAGTGCCACTATTCCTGTCTATCTGTTCAAACCTTTCAACACTATCGCCAGCCTTACATTAATTAAAGACCTTGAGTTGTTTCAAGAAAACACCACTAGACCTGAAATCGAGTACCGTGTCGAGGGATATCCAAAACTAGATGCTATGAATAATCGATTGACCAACCTAATTGAAGAATTTCTCTACACTTGGGAAAATGACAACTCATCTCGAGCTATTATCTATTGTATGTATAAGGATGATGTCAGAAATTATTGTGAATCATTACAAAGTGAAATTCCCGAGCTCACATTTGGTACTTTTACTGCCGACAATCTGAAAGAGGAGAGACCGAAAATAATCCAAGAATGGAAAACCGGCCACATTCAGGTGATGATAGCTACTACAGCATTCGGCGCTGGCGTGGATTATCCTCGGGTTTCACATGTAATCCACGTAAATGGTGCTCAACGACTTATTGAATTTGTTCAAGGATCTGGTCATGCTGGTAGAGATCGTAAACCTGCTCTGTCAGTGGTTTTAACTTGCGGCAATATCGTGTCGAGTTCACCGATTGAAGGCGGTCCTGGCGTCGCCGCTTTATATAAAAGGACTGCTATGGAAAACAGATCTCAGATGAATCAATATATTAATTATGAAAAGTGCCGTCGCTACTTTATAAGTTGGCATATGGATCAATATCCGGTTTCCTGTGACATGGTTGGAAATAGACCCTGTGACAACTGTAAATCTGAGTCTATCGACGAGTCTATCTATACTCATGTACATACAATTGTCAGGAGGCTTAGATTAGATCAATTCAATCCCACCAGAGCAAACCTAGAAGCTGAAGTGGCAGTTGACTATATTATGAATCTCATTTACAACAAAGCAAATCAAACGGCCGGTTACATATGTACCTGTCATTCCACAGTGACTAGAGTTCTAGAACTTAATGACCATGACTATGATGATCCCCACGGTATCATCGGCATAATCGACAGAAATACTCTCAAATCATCTCTAAAAAGATACAAACTCTGCCCTATTTGTGGATTAAAATTGACCACCGACCATTGGAGCTTTGGCAGGCACAACGGACATTCCGACTTGGATTGTCCTTTATATATTACAGTAAGATCGGCGATTATCACTCTACATAAGGAACATCTGGCTGCAAAACAACAACGGAATATCGAAGTATGGGCGAAGCGAGCAGTGGGATATCTACAAGATATCGAAATTGACCAAAATTATGAATGGAAATCCGAACAAGATTGGATAAACTGTTTTAGTGAACCACTGCCACTGTTTCCACATTCTCCTGCATTTGCTATTGCACTGATATTAGTGCACGATCATCATGATCTAGTTTGAAGCCACACGAGCGCATCCTCACCATCTCCCTCAGCCTCAGCCTCACAATCGAGTGTTTTCACATCCTCACTACCTTCCTCACCACCTGCTGGCGCGTCAACGCTTGGTATAAAGTTAGAGCTCTGATCATTCTCATACGACTGTTCTTCACCGTCGAGTTGAGGTTAACATGGGGGTGTGGTCTTGCAAATCTCTTCATCCTCAGTAAAGTTAATGTATTTGGTTTGTTATATAAAAACGAAGTTCTCAGAGTTAGTCTCTACGCCTCGGGTGGATAGACTGCGTTTCTACCATCAATGGCTTTGAAGTTGACGTTACTTTGAGAAGTTGAACTTGATGAGAAAGAACTAGCGAACCTTTCTTGACGGTCGGTGAAATCATGATTTTGGAAGATCAAAGAACCCCTGTTAATATTGTCTTGAAGAATATTAAAAAGGCATCGGATTTGAATGCTAGGGATTTCGGGATATTTTTTGATGATGGTCGTATTGTTAGTGGTGCTGACCCGGCTACCCCGCTAGTTCTAGATCTGTCGCTCAACAGGCTATATCTTCTTCTATCTAGATATTGGATAGGAGTTCAATTGAAATGGTGCGAATATATGTTTTAGTTCAATTTCAAAACTATACACCACAATTTCACACTGTTTAAAGATATTTTCTATTATTTATCTTAACATTAGTATAATCTATTTAATATAATGAAAATTTCCTGTATTGTTTTTTAATTGGCATAGTGAGACCTTCCTCTAAGTTTAGCTCCATACTTATAAAGCGCGAAAGGAATAATAGCCATTGCAATAGAAATAATACCTAACAAAGATGAACCCCATGCTACCGGATAATGAGGAATTGCTAAACGATCATACATTGCCTTTCCAAATAATGGGAAAGCACAACCAAAACTAGAACGAACGAAAGAGTTTCCGGCAAATACTGACGCAATATAACGAGGGTAACTTCTTGCCAGATATCCAAATCCACATTGGAAAATATTGAATGCACCAATAACGAAAATAATTTCAGAAATAATAGGTAAAATCCAATGAACTCCAGCAGTCCAACCGAAAAGGAATAGTGATAAAGGAAGAAAAGGACATACCCACATAGCGAGAATTAAGAAATGTTCAGGAAGATGGGTTCCAGATTTCATTTCTGGCTGAACAATTACACACATAAATAATAAAAGGACACCATATGCAATAATACAACCGATACAGAAACCAAAATAAGCAAGGCCCAATTGGACAAGAGTGAAATTATAAATGCCACTGAATACAATAGGAAACGCTTCAAAGAATAAATAAAATGCACCATAAACTAATGCAATATAAGCATCGAAGGCAAGTACGCCGGGTTCAGTAATTATTAAAATGAACGGACGAGAAAAAGCTTCTTTTATGGTAGAAGGCCAATTTTTATCTTTGGCAGCAAGCTCGGCAACAGTATAATAACGACTATCACCGGTTTCTCTTCTAATTCTATCAGCCCTTCTATGCAAAATATTAGTGTGTAACGTTTCTGGGAAAAGGAAAGACATAATTAAAAAAGTGGTGCCGCAAATAATCATTAATAACCAGAAAATCCATCTCCAACCCTGTGCATCAATCATAGCAGCACCAAGTAAAGGAGCAATGACAGGAGCAGCAAGAGTACCAGCAGCCCAAAGACCAATGAATTTAGGCAGTGAATTTACACTAATAACGTCGCCAAGAGTGGCGCCACCAGTCGACATTGCGGGAGACGATAAAAAACCTGTTATAAATCTAACAATAATCAAGCCAGCAATGTTTGAAGCCGAAGCAGCGGGAATTTGTAAAATAAAAAAGAGAAACAAAGTAGTCATATATATGTTATTACGGCCAAATTTTACTTCTTCCGATAGCGGAGAAAAATCATGGGACCTAAACCATAACCAAAAATATACATCGAATGATTTAGAGTTGCAACAACGCGGCCAACACCAAATTCAGCCTGAATTTCTAACTGGCCAGGAGTATAAATAGATGAACCCATATAAGTAACACAAGTTAATAAGATAACTTGAGAAACAACTAAACCTCGTTTCCAAGTTGACCAGTTTTGAGGATTTTCTGGATCACTAGTACCATTCCAATTAACGAGAAAGGGATCTATTCTCGAAAGATCTTCTTCTTCGTTACTGATACATTTTGATTCTTCTTGAGAACCTGTACCAATACCTACATCAGATAATCTAGTGTCAGTCACATCTCGACTTTCACTTTGATCAGGACGTAATTCTGATTTATTAGGCGAAGGTAAAGATGATGACGATGAAGACGACGTTGACAACAGCTTTTTTTGAGGAATAAAATTAGAAGGAACATGGACCAACCCAAGTCTTTCGAGGAAATCTACAGCCAAAGTATTTCTAAAGCTGTCTGTATAACTCATTTTTTTAAGGAAATATAGACATATAATAAATAAAAAATGCCTAGCATTATTGATATTCTTCTGTTATTGATATTGTTAGGAAGCTATAGCTCGGAGAATGAAGAGTATTGGCGATCTAAGTGAAACTTACCGAATATCTTAATATTTTTTTTCTTTTCTTATCAGTTTTCTTTTAAGTCAAGTGCACGACCCTGGGTCGTTTATATATTCTGTTCAATTTTCTTCAGCTTGCACAATAGAGTTTGTTTCATTATTTCCGTTTTAGTTATTAAAGTGAACGTTATCCCCGATAGATTAGGCTCTACCAAAATTCATGCATTGATCAGCCTTTCGCATGGTGTACACCTATCTCGGAGATTATTTTCATTATTTCCTCTTCAGGTAAATCGATTTTAACGCCCCGAGATCATCGTCGGAGTTTATTCAGTCTATTTCCGTTTAAGTCATCAAACATACTTTAACGCCGAGATCACACATTCACCTGAAAGTGTTAAAAATGTCAAAGAAATAATTCTTACATTGCCTTTATTGATGGGAAAGAGCAGTATCTTTGTTAATTTCTGCTAGGCTTGTTTCTCTCACTACTCAGGATGGAAGATACGGTGACAGTCAACATCAGTATCAACTTGTGGTTATCTCGCATTCTTCGGAAGTGGATCGATAATCTTCCTCTACATGTGCGTAAATACTTAAGTCCCGGCGTAGGCCAGTAAATCATGTCCACATGAGTGCCAGTATAACCTCTGCATTAATGGAATCACATTACCCTTATAGGAGTATTGTCGCTGTGTTGAGAATCCTCTTTCCCAAGCTGCGTAGTCTTTCTCCTAGTCGGTAAGTGGAGATCTAAAAAAGCCGAATAGTCAAGCGCGGGATTGGGCCCAAGCTGGCCGGACGGGAAGTAAACAATTAAAAAATTAACTATACTGGATCTAACCTATGCAGAACATATTAAACCCAGACACCATTAGTAACAGACATAGAGGAAACTGGATAAGTCGATTTTTTTTCCGCGGCTCTTCCCTGCTGTGCTCTGTGTAGTCTAGTTCTCTTTACTTTCCTTATCGAGAACAGACATCTACAAGTTCGAAAGAACCAAAAAGCTCAGTAGCATACCATCCGTTTTACGGTTTATTATTGTATATCCCTGACTCTAATTGGCTATCCTTGATCATTTGTATTGACTACGAAGAAAAAATATATAGATGTGACAAAGAACTATCTTGTTCAATTAAGCCTGGGGAAATTACCAGGAGCAGGACCAAAGTATCCCTCCGCAGGAATACTCTCTAGTGGAAAACAGAGATAGTCTGCGCCCGTACTATTAGGTACCGTAAGAAACATCATTCCCCCACCAGTTAATATGTCCGATATGTTCGTAAGTTGCAGAAAAGAATATGATGATCCGAGCCCATACTTCCTGATATACCGATTGAAAACAGCTTCAGTATAGAAGTTACAGGTGGTTTAAAGAAGAAAGGAATGAGCAAGAATCCAACGAAGACAGAACATTTGAACGCAGTATAAATATCATCAAGATAGACACGAGGGCCCAACGTACCCCACCGGACGGTACGGTAGGAGCAAAATTAGACTCAGCATTTAAACAAGTAAATTTCTTACGTTGACGAGGATCACAGTAGCCTTTAATGTAATTCAAAATAGTAGGAGTAGTAAAATTTTAACCAAAGTATCGGTGTATTGAACCCTGAATAAGCTCTGGACTGTATACAAGCATAATGAGTGTGCTTCTGATTGGTGATATAATTGTGAGCTTGTTCCCAGATTTTTCAGCAATACATTGAGTAATCACCTTCGCATTAGCATTGTGAGGTATAAGATAGCTATGAAGATATGGGCCAACTTGCAAGAACACAGCATAAAGTAGGCCAAAAGTAATGACAAAAACGTTTCAGTCTCAGGAACGGCTTTAACCATAATAATATACATTGGGAGACAACCAAAGTAGCAATAAACCATCATTCCGGTACTTCGGGGTGAATTTCCATATTACGAGTGAAAGGGTCAGTATATAATCTTATAGATCTTTGAGAGCTTCTAACAGGATCTGAAAATTGAAATTACAGCTTGACGATAGTTAAGGATGGCAAAACTAATAGAGGCAGTATAAATAGCAAAATTTGAACCGTAGTAAACTAAAGCACCAGCACTTAAAAATGCAGGAGAATAATTATTATATCCAACATCATACGACTAATGTTATATTGACCTGTATTACCATAAACACCAGTAGTGTTTATAGGTAACTATTGAGGTAATTTTGAGTGTAAAGAATTTGCAGAAATAGATGGCTACGATAACAAGGAATCCAAGAAGTAGACCAGTATAGGTAACACTGGCAGAATAACATGAAGATACCATACCCTACAAAGGTAATCATCGGAGGAGAAATACAGGTTGTACAATTGAAATCAGACAAAGCTTCGAAGACAAATTCAGGGAACCAATACCAGAATAAAATGAGTAAGAATTTATATCTTGAAACGGTACAGATTCATTTTTGACTCGGCCCTGGCATGATCGAGTTTGTTACGGGGTCAGGGCTGGCGCGAAGAGACAGAAAGTGCGCAATATCGTCAGTCATCTCATCTTCGGACAATAGACCCTACCGAAAACAGAATTTGAAATGGCTAATATGACCAATAAGCAGTCGATGGATTTGTACATTTCATATATCGGATGTCGCCGTCATTTTATTATAGTGCCATATTAAATGCTGTGTGATTCTCAATTCACTACTCTAGGAGTTCATAGAATGGTCGTGGTGAATTCATTTAGTTTTAGCAGCCTCTAAAAATGGTCAATAAATGTTCAAATCAATTTCAATTGGGCAGCGAATAGCTTCAGGTCCTGTCTAAACACTGCAATTTGTATTACTATGGACCGCTGAATTATTCTGATCGACCTTCAAGTTATTCTTATAGCGAGTCTCCGATCTTAATTACATATCAGATCGGTCTATCTCAGCCTTGCCCATTCTGGTCTGAAAACTAGTTCATAACTGTTTTCTGTGCCGCCCAAACCGGATTGTTTGTCGAAGATTGAAAGATTTTCTAACCATTCTTGGTTATATAGAGCTTAAATTTTTGTCCGATTAATCACATGGTCAGAAATATTTAAATTTTCAAGCATAGGTTTTACAGATAGTAGTGGCATTTTGGTGGGCCCATCTTGGCAAATCATTGTGAACAAGGCACATTCTGTTAGTAGTCGTAATTGACTAGCACTTTCTGCTTTGCTTTCCCTTGTGTATGCATTCACCGACAACGGGTAGTTTCGTTACCCATTCTTAGGTCGAGTAGATGCAAATTTCCCCTCGTTCTACTGCTAGACTTATCCTGTTCTGTCGATTGGGATATGAAAGAAAGGAGTCCTCGTGTCCGTAACGGCGTTAGCAAGTACAGTTGTACCGTAGTCAGTGCGTACTTTGAACTAATTTAACTTTATATATAAAGACCCGTTGCTGTCCACCATCCCCCCTTGTCGTCCATCTCTCTTAATATTTTTCGCTTTTTGTTGAGTGTGTGAAATTGTTTACATATTCCCTTTTTATTTCTTGACTTCGTCTAGGCGAAGATAATATAGTTACTGATATCTGTGCAGGATCCAAAATGTTCGGACGCCGGAGACCATTAATGGCCACTGCTGTAGTGGTAGGAGCGTCGCGGCACGCGGCAAAGAGAGAGGTCGCAAGTCAGAACCAAATGGCTGCAGAAGCGGCAGACCAGAAAAACCGAGAGGATGAAGAGAGGGATAGACGCACACAGCTTGCTATCGATGAAGCACTTGCAAAGGAACGGGCTAGAAAGATCGACGTTGAACCAACCGCGGCCACAGGAAGTGCTCGACCGACAGGTAGAACTGCAGTATCTGACATCGCACCCGCTTATTCCACCAACTCTGTTGTTCGAGAACCCGCCCAAAAAGGGCAAAGTGCTACTCGTTATTGCCCACAGTGTGGAAACATATGCAGACATGGAGATAGGTTCTGCACCGAATGCGGCTCCAAACAACCGGAGCAGGAGTAAGACCATGGTCCTCAGTATAAATATTAATCAACCCGCTCGGCTAGGGTTCTGTTTTCAAATCACTTAATTAAAACAAAGTGAATATAATTTCAATTAATCTAAAAATCGTGTGAAAATACATTGATGGGACTTTTTTTTAGTGTGATGTAAATATGTGTTAACGCAAACTTATAACTACCACGTTTGGTGCGGTCACTCCTGCTCCTATTCCTACTCATCCCTCCGCGTACTCCGTCTGCTTCGAGTTCTAGAATTAATCCTCCGACTGATTCATTCTACTAAAACTGCCGAGGCTATCTCCGAACGTATTTTCAAACTTCTGGGTCCACGCAGCCGGATGTGGTGGAGTAATAAAAAGAGGAGCACGATGTTCTCAAATATAGCGATTCCCCAGACTACCGTGGTGTGGGTATTACCTTGAATATGCCCGGGTTCAAGGAAAACTGACAGATAGTACCATGCGATACTACGGTCAGCATGCGCAACGCCTTGGAATTAAGTCAGTCATGTTAATAATTGCATTAATTGTATCCTTTGGCAAAATATCCCTAATCGCGACAGGCTAGATATAAATAATTGTCGAAGGATAAGGGAGCTGACAAATAATATTGAGAAGTTTGTTGTAAAACTAACAGGACTTAGAATAATAGTTGGTTCCGGTATGGACCTATGGACAGATGAATGGATAGAAGGAATGCTATTTGGCGAAATTGACGGTCATGATATAATTCGAAAAATGGTTATAAACCAAGAGTTTCCCTTCATTTGAAATAATTTATATAACAGACATGTCGAGATCGCTATCTATTGCATTAACCAGGCTGTTTCAGCCTATTTATTACTATTAGTGTACCGGTATAAAAGACACGGACGTTTGTCATTGTTTTTGTACATATTATTGACTAAATGTATATTAATTAGCCTCTACCCTTTGATTAACACAGGAATCTTCTCCGTGCACTGTCTAAAATTTAGTTGGGCAAGTCGCTACTCATCTTTTTTGATTCTTTTGTTAGTCAAAAACAAAGAACAAGCAAAAGAAGTGAGCGATAATGCCAAATTAAAATACATGACAGACTGGAATGCTTTAACAAACGATGCAATAGCCATATCCTGTTGCTCTTGAGGTAGTTCATAAATCCTATTAGGTGAGCCAAGAAGGTTGTAGTCCGAACCACTCTCAAATCCACGGGCCCTCAATTGAGAAACAAATATTACGCTCTCAACCATTTGACCAACTGTACTTCCCACGACACCTCCAAAGTTTCTTGTAAAACCCAGCATGGCAGCAGTGTGTAGCACGCCTTCGTTTTCTTTAGGAGTAGCCACTTGAAGGTTGAGGCCAATTGATTGAAAGGAAGTTCCCACTCCGGATCCAAGAACTATCAAGTAACCAATTGAACGAGCAGTAGACGTACTCGCATCCATGGTACAGCACAGACCCATTCCAATAGAAAATAGAGCCGGGCCAAGGAGAGCAAATGGTTTGGTCCATCTGACTTTGGAAATGATATAGCCCACAAGAAGATAAGAAAGCACATCGGGAATTACAACTGGAAAAAGGTCAATTCCAGATTGCAACGCAGAATGATGACGGACAATTTGGAAGTATGTTCCCAGATAAAGCAGGGAACCCGTGTATGCACCAAACATTCCAAAAAACGAAAGGCAAGGAAACACCACAGTTGGAATCGAGCACAGTTTTGGCGATACCAGAGGCTTTTTGGAAAACCAGAAATTATAAATGCAGAATAGCACAAGGAGAACACCTGATATGACCAACATACTTATAACTTCGGCCGAGGACCAAGGAGTTCCAATACTGCCAAATGTTATAGCGACCAAAAGTAATGTGAGACCAGTAGCAATGGCAAAATTGCCGAGATAGTCAATCTGACCAAGTTTTTCTTTCATAGTTCCTGGGGTCTTCGGTGGATTAAAGAAATAAAACATACAGGCAAATGCCACACCACCCAATGGTAAATTGATATAAAAATTCCACCTCCAAGATACATTATCTGTGAAAGCACCACCTATGAGTGGACCAGTGCTGGAAGCTACTACATAAGCAAGGCCAACAAATCCACTGACAGTACCTCTTCGGGACAGCGGAACGATTTCAGCCAGTATCATGTACACAGCGTTCTGGATAGCTCCTCCACCAACACCGGCTATGACTCTGCCAGCGATCAACATGTCCATAGAGTTTGAAAGAGCACATATCAAACTTCCTATTTCAAAAATTGCAATGCCGAAAAGCATGGAGTACTTTCTTCCAAATATTACGGCTAGTTTCCCCCAACTCAATGACAAGACTGCAGGAGGAAGAAGAAATCCTGTTGATAGCCACGATATCTCACCAAAATCACCAAACTGTTGGCCGACTGTGGCCAACATCGTGACAATGACGGTTTGGTCCAACGCCGTCAAAAACAGGCAAATCAAAAGCGAAATACAGCAAGTCATGAGAGGAACCCCATGAAGATGCTGGGCAGAAGGTAGTGGTCCTGCCGCTTGCTCGGGAGAACTAAGTCCCTTCTCATCAGGGCTTTCAGTGGACAAACCACTTTCCTCGAAGTTATTTTTGGCCGGCTTTTCTATTACCCAATTTTGTTTCCCCAGCTCACTGTTATCAGGGCTTTCAATAGGAAAGCAGCTTTCCTCAAACTGAGGTTTACCTCGGTTTTCAGCCATCGAAAAGTTCTTCACCCAGTCCAGCCTTATCAGAGTTATTCATATTCTTGTGGATATGCGTTTAAATAAGTATGTTTCTAGCTATTCAGAACGATGTCAGCCGGCCCTAGGGAAAAATCCGCACCCGGGGAGTGTCGGCAACCCCACAATCATTTGTCGACGCTCTTGAAATTCCATTCGGACGGAGGATTCCAAGAGTAGTTAGAGATGTAGACCGGGGACCTAGGGGGTCGATATCATCGCCAGCATAAAACAACAGTGCAAACGTCCCTGCAGACAACAAACATCGGACTGCCTGCAGCTAGTCTGATGCAAGGGGTTGATCCAATTACATTAAAGCACATATACAGCGGTTCTAACCAACTTAGTCAAGCGGACCAGAATCTGGGGAAGTCCCCCATAGAATTGAAAGAACACAGTTGTTGTTCGCGATGTTACGCCGATGTAAACGGGTTATTGCGACCGACCGAACGATCACTGCGATCAGCATGGAAAAGCTGTCAAAGCATTACTTAATGTTAAGTTAACTTTACAGTAACATTATTAACCCTTGCATAACGATAATCGTAAGTTAAGCTAACGTTAATAAAATGCATGATTCATCAATGGAACAGCTGAACAAATTTTTTTCGTTTAAAATTTCGGAGATCGGCAACGAATAAACGAACCCCTCACCCAATACTATCGGACCGCGAACTACAAAGACCACGATTCCTTGAAGCTACAACCTACAGTATTTCATTGGCGTTTCATTATGCACGATTTTCCAATGATTCAGGTTTTCACAATGTCTTACTTCGTCCAGGTATATCTTGAGATTTAACCATAAATTTTCAGAAACGGGGCGATGTTCATCGTACGGTAATAATCTAGCCGACATTCCCCTAAATATCTTGTGATCTGATTTTGTCCGACATTCCCCGAAATATCTTGTGACTTGCGTCGATCCGACATCCCCATGTTTTAGAGCAACAATCCTTTGCACTTTGCACTTATCCCCGCATTTTGGCTCAACCTGACAATTAATTGGCTCGACTCAGCTGAGGGTATTACTAAATACGATCTGATCAGCGGCTCTCATATTTAGTCAATTCATGATATTAGGATAATTACTGCTGGAGGGCCGAAATCTCCGGTATGTACCAACTTAGTGTCGAAGCACGCGGTGTGAACGCGAGGAAAGCGGCAAAAACTCAAACTGAGAGGTGCAATTGCGAGCAAATACAGGGCCATTCATTTACTCTTATAGCTACTGTCTTCCCCAGCTTTATAGGTGCCGATGTCCTGTTGTACAACAGACTCAAGGGCATTACTTCCTGATTTAAAATGAACATTACAATTTCTAAACACTGATACTTCTGTTGGGTTTACAATTTTGTATTTAAGTTCTGTCGTTTCATATATCCTGTACGGAACTTCAACGGCAGAATGTTGGTCTTTATTCGATCGCAAATATATTCTGTGACACAGGCAGCAGGTATTATGCTTGACTGAGAATAATCCAGCGATACCTTTTAGAAAGTTGTCGAGATCTTCTTCTCTCTTCCATCTTCCTGATGTCATCTCCGACAATGACCGCGGTTGGATCTTGCTCGAAGTTATCGGGATCAACACATAAGTTACACCCTAGACAATCAATGCAATGATCAAGAATTCGATCACGAGATAGAACAGTTCCAGTTGCCTGACAATCAGCAATCCGCTAGATTTATCAACACGAATAATAGTATTTTGAGGGATTCTGGCACGAAAGCACGAGCTTCATCAAAAATTATGATAGCTGAAGCGGAGTCAATTTTTTATGAAACCTTCCTCTTACGGCTCCTCCAGTCGTTAGATGTTGCGAATGACGCGGTACATCCCTCGAATATACACAAAATTCGATTGCTGTCCATCCTAGCGCTAACAACTTCTCCAGCAGCATAATCTCGAATATCGTGCCAAAGTCTTAACTAGTATCTGAAGTGTACAACTAATTGTCAACTTACATCAACCAATATCACAGCTCTGATCATTCTCATACCACGTTTCGTCAGGTCGATGATGTCTTTGGGTTTCTTGGAGTTAACATGGGGAGTGGTCTCGCAAATATCATCATCTTGAGTATTGGTCTACAAAAATGAAGTTTTCAGAGTAAGTATTTTTTGCGAAGGCATTTTAATCTTGACTTCTATTCGTCGCGTAACGCACAGTGCGGAGTCACATAACTTTCTAAATTCCCGCAACAGAACGTCAGAGGTATAGGAATCTGTAGTAGAAGCAAAAATATATGAATCAAATCAAAAGCGGACCCAAGGAAAGAGCAGGACTTCATAATTAAACCAATCAACAAGGAAAAATAATATTTCTAATACAGCGGGTTAACAAGCGCGTTGCTATCCTGACTAAACCAATCAATTATTTATTCAATTTTGCTTTATTCACACTTTTAGTACATATATCATCATTTATAATAAAATCAAAGTCGGTAGTAGATAGAATCCCTGATTTAAGCCCATCGGGTAAATTAAAATAACTCTAGATAAATAGTGTAGCAAAATTACTCCAATACGGGCTTGTCATACTTATTGAAGATGGCTCATCTTTAGTTCAGATATTGGCGTTATTCGAAGTTGAGTTAACATTGATTACTATGTCGCCAGCATTTCTTTCTGGCCAGCATTTATTTTCTCTTATATCTTCTAAAATTTCTGACATTCTTGGATGAATCGGTATAGGCCTGTCATTTTGAATTTCCTGTTTAAATTGACTGGATATGTGTTCTTCATGCACCTTCTCTATATGCGATATCAATGTATAATATTTAATTTTATAAAGATATTTATTTATCGTACAGGTTTTGTTGCTGTCAATATCATTCATTAATTCACAGACGCATGCCCATTTATCGTTTACAGTTTCGTAAATCGGAATCAAAATAGTTGATATAATATCCGGAATAGTAGTTTCTCTATCAAGTTCGTCTAATAGCTTTAGACTAACCAAGACAGATATCATGTCATTTTGATTGGGTGTTGTCTTAGTCTGAAAGTCATGTATACTTAATATAGCCAAAATAGGCGATAATAATTTTACCAATTCAAAATCTAAGGCGCTCACTATTCGAAATAAAGTAAAATCGACTAATTTATCAAATTTTGCCATGTTTAATTGTTTATCAATGTTGATGTCATTGTCCACAGATAGAATGAATTCATTATCATGTAATGTACATGATTTAATAAATATTTTGATTTTAAACTGGTCAGGTAAACTGAAATATTTGTTCAGAATAAATAAAAGGATTATTTTGTGACCTCCATAAGGATCAAACAAATCTTGATGAAAACCATTTGTCTCTATATCAAGTACTAGAGCCCTCTTGAACAAGTTTTCATCTTCTTCCCATTCATAAGATTCAACAAACCATGCTAAGTCATCACCAGTGTATCTCCTGTACGTTCGATCACAGTTAACGTCGTCCATCTTTGGTTGAATTTTAGAAACTCGCATATGAACGAGAAAAGTAGGAAGAAAAAGAGAATTTTAGAAAAGATCGAAGAATTCGGCCATTTATATAGTTTGTCAGATCAAAGCCAGGTAATCTGTATGGGACGATCGATTGACTGATCGATGAAGCAACGTTGGTAGTACCAATTAATATATAAATAAAATAATATTTAAGTTACAGAATAATAGGTATAATAGGTAAGAGTTTAAGATCATGATGTAGAATTTTCCGTAGAAGTAAACACCAATAATAAGGTTAGGGTGAAACCCAAATTATACACGGGGGCACCCTTCGTAACCCTTACTTAAGATGCCTTATTTTTCAGGGGAAGGAGGGGACAACTGACTCACGGCTAAAGCAGTCTGCCCCTTCGACCATGAAAAAAGGAAGTCTGAACAGTATTCTTTACCCCGGGCAAATCATGATCTTCTGTAGAATCTAGGCATATATATTTCAGAATTAAAATATATGAAGTCAATCAGATATCTTCCTTCCTCCACTCTCTATAAATGGTTACCACCAAGCAATATAAATTTATTAAAATAATTTTGAACTAACTGCAAACTTCGTTAATCATTGCAACTTTTACAAGAGAAGTCGAAGTCAACAACTCAACATTGCTGTAATTACGAGCTGCCTATAGGCAAGCCATTCCATACTAGTAAAATCAGGAATTCATGTATATGAACATGTGTATCATACAGGTTTCCGTTAATCCCACTAGACATCCAACGAAACCGAATTCTATAGATTTTTGAGCTGGGAGAAAGAGACAAAAGTAGTACCGTTAGATATTGGGTTTTTAATGCGAAAGGAACGAACATTTTGGCATCCAATTGTAGTAAGTGGCAGATCGCTTTCAATCAAACTCACCACTCCGGCTCCTGTGACTGAAGTGAGGCCCACATCAATTGTGTTCAGTTTCCTGCAATTGGCCAAAATATCACTGACACTGTTATCGTTAATTTCGCTGATGCCATAAAGTGAAAGGGTTTTGAGATTGGGGCATCTCCTCCATAACCAATCGAGCCGTGAACGGGGAACCGTGGAACTTAAGATCAAAGTTTCTAAGTCTTCATTACCACAATGATATTTATCGAAGAAAGCAAGAAGATTAATGTTCGATTTACTTACGTCCAATCTCTGGAGTTTACTTAGAGTTCCTTGAACTGCCCATATTTTCGGATCATGCAAGCTCACTTGAGTAAGAGCTAACTTTTTCAGGTTACAGGGCCACATTACCAACTGACCTTCAAATAACTGCCTAGAGTTGTCCAAAGGGGTCAGAAAATCCCCTAGAGGTAAAAACGAGATCGATTTGAGATTCTGACAATCTCGATTATATTTTAAAAAACTTCCAACTGGATGCCATATGCTTACGGCTGGTGTCCATGTAAGAGATATTTCCTCCAAATTAGAACATGCCTGTACCATCCATTCAATCCCATTTGTCGCATAACCTGTTAAATTCAGTCGTTTCATGTTAAAGTACCGTGAACTGGATAGTCGATCGAATTCTGTCGGAACTCTTGTCTTAAGGATTTCAAAAGTAAGGTCAAGTTCTTCGAGTTCTGGGGAAGCTTCAAGAAATTTTTCCGGCTGCAAGGAAGAAATATAGTGCCGGGTACCTGGGGCAGGCACGACAGCAAATCGAAATTTTCTAGTCGGCGTTATCTTATACAATATGTCAATTTGTTCTTTGGAGAGTAGAAGAAGATTATTATGTAAGACACTTATATTAATTGATTCAACAGGCATTGGAAGTGTTGACCTACTTAGGACCTCCATCCATTTTATTGTTTGCATTTCTTTTCCAAATGGTCCCATAGTGATCTGTCCAATTGAGTCAATATCTGGATTAGACAACGCTAATTTGAGGCATTTACTAAGTCGCGTTGCATTAGCATTGAGGTTAGTGAAATCCAATGATGAAGCCCAAAGTAGCGATTCATTATCTAAATATTCCTTCCAAGATCTTGATACCAGTTGAAGTGTTAACCACTCCTTTATAGATAAGCCTGAAACAATGACGAATACAACTTCAGAAGGTAACGCCGTCAAAGGGTCTTGTCGTTTAGAGTCCTCGGTTGTGAATTTCTCACCCATTTCATCTAATCCTTTATTGAATCAAGCTACCAATTCAAGTCTAGTGCTTTGAAATCAGGAATCTGCGTGAAATGTCATTAAAAACGCATCGTGTTAGAAGGAATCTGAGTTTGTATAGAACTATATTTTGCGATATCGCTTAAGTTTTCTCCTTTTCGAGATCGACAGTGTCCGCGGCACGTGATTAATCACTGTTGGAGTCGAGTGGGGCTCCGACAGGGCTCCTAACCCATAGTGTTGTTGTTGTTGTTATTCTCCTATAGGTATATTAGTATTAATATATAAAGCCCCTAAAGCCCTCCTTCTAAAAAGGGGTCTTAGGAGGCCAAGTACATTTTAAATCTTGCTCCAGCGCAACATCACCTTGTGCCGGGCCGGGGGGGGCGCGCGCGTGCGTACGCGTAGGCGTATAGGTTAGATTCTCTCACTAAATATATTAGATGGAGATTAAAGATCTACGACCAGCTCGAAATCTTATCTGCTTAGCGCTGGATTATTGTCAATTGCCACTATTACCTACAGCATCACAACAATACCAGGAAGTTTCTTGATATCATCTGACTCTTCTGCCAAACTGGACTAGTCTGGCCAACCGTTGGGACAACGTTATGAGAACATGATAAATTAATGGATCATTCAACAGTATCTGATCTTGAAGACAAGATCACTTAGTCTGCGTTAGCTGACATGATTACTCTCGTTTTGTGGCATCTTAATGCTAAGCTGTAGGATGCCATCTTGTGAAAAAGTAATTACATTCTTTTCATTCAATAAGTCTCCACTCAGTAATAGCTACACATCCGTAGGCAACGTGTTGGTTTACGAGGAGCAGCTTGCGCACTTTAATCTCTTATTTAGAATAATTTAAAAAATTTCAGTCTTATTTAATAATCTTAAGATTCTTAACTTATATTATCCGCTTCATGAACCCTAAATATGGTTACCATGTGAACTCCATATGAACGGTTCTCGGAATCATTCTTTCCACACGCATTCCGAAGTTCATATTGTCAATGATCTACCGTCTCTAGCTATTTCAAAATTCTAGCTGTCTTGTTTACCGATAACAAATATATTCCTTGAAAATCACCTCTCACCCTTCGCAGTTTCCTGATGCTATGTTTTTCTGTGAGAATACACGGCTACTGAATACTGATGTACGCGTGGAGGAGGCACAGCTGGATTAAGTTAGAAAATACGAAAATAAACAAACGCTTTGAACTCCTAAATCGGATAACCGTACAATATTCGATCTAAAGTTTTATTTTGCCGTTGAAATATCATTGCAAATATAATTCTTCATGGGTCATATTGATAAGCTTAAATTCTTAAATGGATTATCTCGGAAATCTTACTGTGGTACATAAGTCCTGCTTTATGATCATCTCAAAAAGGACTATCTTGATAAACTTAAACTATTTCCTAATTCAAATTTATAAATAGACTAATTTTAACTAACCTGATCTGATTTACAACCGTTTGGAGCATGATATCGAGGCTGATGCAGCATATCGGCGCAGGGCTCGGCGCATGACTATGGTACTGTACTGTACGACATTTTAACTGGGCCGAGTAGGTTTAATTAATGCGGCGAAGATGTACAATTTCATGCAAGCCACTACAAGCAGTATCTTTTAGCTCATCGCAGCGATCCTGTGCCATATTACATGAGATCCCACTTGGGATAGCTACATCTGGGCCATCAATCCTAAATCCGCGCTAGCTTATATAAAACCCCACTCGGGATAGCTATATCCTGGAACGGACTTGTCAAGTTGTCAGATCCACCCAGTTTCTGTGACATTTCGGAGAATCTCAATTAGGAACTTTTACTTGATATCTTGGAATTGTAATCCCGAATAAAGCTCTTCGCATATTGCGACAACTCAGGGCCAATGAAGACCATATTTCGAACATCCTTCTCAATTTTGGCTATGTACTTGCAAGATCGGAGACCTCTGGTTCTTGTTTAGATAGCTGACTGTATCAAGGCTATATCTATCAAGTCAGATCCCTAAGTTTAAAACTCACTAGAGCGAAGTGCATGGCGTCAGCTCCTCAGCATATTATGACGAAGAACGAGATCCTGGCATTTCTTAGCCGACGTGCTTAGCAACTAGAGATCGAATCCAGCCAAAGATATCAACCATTTTTCCATATACTCCACAGCAAGATATAAGCCAATATTAACTTTTCACTCTGCTGCTGACAGTTAGGTTAACGTTAACATAGCTGGCGTAGTAAAGAACCAGAGTACATCCAGCTATATCCTGGGTCTGCTTCTCCTTTGCTGGTCAAAATAACCTCCCTACTTATATTTTCAAATGCAGGGGGAACGTAACGCGGTGCTCATTATCGTCACGCAGCTCACCCACAATTAATCCAAGTATGCGATCGAAGTCGCAAGCAAAAGAGTGGTGGCGCCTCCTCTTGCAATACTTCATACACCTTAGAGCATGTGATTTGAAAGTAACCTACATGTCAGAAACGCGTTGCAAGACATCTAGGAGTAAGCTGCTAGGCTTTGGCGATAATTTGCCAGGTATTCTCGAGAGAACCGAGTGTGGGATGGGGCATTCTTTAGTACATAATTCGTTTGTGTCTGGCTAAAACTGTCTAGCATGCGGTTACACGTAAACGAGTGATCAAGTGTACTCACAAGCTTTGTGTGTGTTAACGAATCCCGCACAATAATTAACTAGTTCCGTCCTCGAATTTCTAATTTAAGATACCTTGTGAACACTTGATTCTAGTAAATGGACATCAACATATTGCACAGCATTATTTAGATATAGAGTACAAACAGTAAATAAAGTAAGTACACTTCATTAAATTTACAGCAAAAAAAAATTGTCCGAACCAACTACAATGATCCGTTCTTTGTCACGCTATACTAAATTTAAACTACGTTGTCGCCAGTAGCCACATAAACCTGCTTCTTTGCCAAAGACGCCTTGACAGGATTTTCAGCCTCGAAAATTTGATCAAGCTCCTCCAAACTCCAGTGCGCAGTCTCAACATGAATGAAATAACTAATCAAGCACTCAACAGCGTTCCATACTGTCCAGATAATGTACATCTTGTAACCAATCTTCTGCAGGCCGATAGGAGTAGCGAATTGGTTAATCAACCTAAAAAATAGTTAGCATCAATCATTTACAAAAACTTCTAACATTAAAACTTACCCAACTGCGTTCTGAACGAGTTTCGACGCCGCTGTTCCCTTTGCACGTTGTTCATAACTCAAAACTTCACTTGCATAAACTCCTTGCAAAGGCGTGATACCAATGCAGTAAGCGGCACTGAAAATAAAGTAAAATGCAATGCCTGCCTTTCCCGCCGCAACGTTGTTGGTTCCAGCCTTCAAAACTTGCGATGTACTCACTGCTACACCGAGCCACGATAATGACATTGCAGCCAATGTCGTCAACAGCAACGGTCTTCGGCCAACCAAGTCACACATTGATGATCCCAAAAATGATGCCAAAAAACTTTGAATATTTTGGCCCATGTTATACTTTAACACAGTTTTAGGATTTGTAATGTTAGCCGACTGGAAGAATGCACCAACGTAATACGAAATACCGCCACTCGACAGAGCACCCCAGGTGATAAATACCAGATTGTTCATCATGCGGTATCGGGCTGCTCGAGTGTTGTACAGGCATCGGTAGTCCCACCACACTTTGTCAGAACCGTTGACATTAAGGTCGTTCTCAAACTCGGCAAGCTGGAGCAAAACGTAGGCATTATTTGGGTCATCTTCACCATGGTACTTTGTCAAAAACGCTTTAGCTTCTTCCTTCTTGTTGTTCACGTACATCCAACGAGGGCTTTCTGGAATTAAAAACACAGTTAAAACCACAATAGCAGGTGCAATGAGCTGGATCCAAACAGGAATCAACCAGGCGCGATTGTCATTGTAGTTGACGGTATAGTAGGTCGTTAATCCACCGACGAAACCACCAAAATTCTGCAAACTACTCTGAAGAGCCGTCATGACACCACGGTACTCTGGATGGGACGCTTCTACCACGAGAGTAGGCCCAGCAGAGAGAGCAATATTGCTACCAAATCCAAGCAAAAATCGGCCTCCTAGAAATTGGCCAAGCGATCCAGTTCTATTTGAGGTACCCTGCACAATAACTCCAAGGATAACAAACAGAGAGCCAATAAACAGGCCAAACCGACGTCCAAATCTATCTAGCGCTTCACCCACGAAGACAATTGAACACACGGAGCCGATTTGGAACATAGCAGTAATGTACGCCGCCTTAACTCCGTCGACAGACGAACCAAACTCATCCTGAAACGGTTTAAGCACAAGCATACCTCCTAGAATTGATTCGTCGATACCAACGAACGCGCCGGCTAGCAATCCTACGAGACATATGAAGTACAGTTGAATCATGCGCTTTCCGAAAGGCTTTGGTGGACTCACCAACCGAGCCCTTGCCAATTCGTCTGAGCCCTGAACGACTTTTTCAACAACGACTTTCTCCAAGCTAGCACTGTCATCATTCTGAACGACTTGGACTTCTTGAACATCCGTAATGCCTTTGTTGGCTGTAGATTCAATTACGTCTGACATTTTCAAACCTTAAAACTTAATCTTTGATCACATTAGATACAAACAGGACATGGCTTTTCATTTATAAATACGGGGCCATATCCACGAAAAAGAGAAAGTCGTAGGTCTGAATCATTTAACCCCCGCCGGTGCTTGCAGGGCTTATCTGTAGACTACGATACCCCACTTATCTCCCGCGGTAGATCACTCACAAGTATGGGATAACACTATTCAGATCGCCGCTTATCTAGGACTCGTTCTTCGCCATCAAATGCCGTGTTACATTCAAACGATATGTTATCAAAAACTGTTACATTCAAACGAAATGTTATCAAGCTTAGTCGATCGACGTTGCAGTACTTTCAAACCGACCCCCACCGAGCTGACAAGAACTGAATCATTTTTTACGACGATCGGAAGATCTTTACCACCATAATTTTGAGAACGGTACGTGGGCAAGGTCATAAATTTTCCACATTCATATCGAAGCCGCATCGACGTCGTTGACAGCAGATATGCAACTCAATTTGGAATCGATTGTGCCGCTTTGTACATATCTTGACACAGATGGTCCATATAATTAAAATAATAAAACTTCATCCTCAGTAATCGAGATGACACTACTTAATAAATTGAAGGAGTAAAGGAGCGATGAAGATGTTTCCGTTCATCACAAAGTGAGTAGCTAATAGTCGTCGCACTTCTTAAGGGCGTAATCAATTCTGTTTGCAGGTACCACTAGGAATTCCAAGACATTCATCTGTGATTCTTTATTCGAATCCTGGCGATTATGAAGATCCTGATTAAACTGAAGTTATATTTTCGGAAGTTGATTGTTAGAAGATCGGTCATAAAATCGCCAAATATAGCCCTATCATCATCACATCTTTTTCAATATTTTTCGGGTTTCTACCGTGTATCATGGTATAACATAAATAAGTCACCCGAAAAGATAGGTTGTCAAATTAGGACTTACCGAAGAAGTGACCGGAGTTGCACGAACTTAGCCGACTTTTAGATAATAGCAATCTTCCTCATATGATAATCTCTCGAGTTCTGCAGTGGAAGAACACCCCCATGCTGATCATGTACAATAAATATATATAGGTTAATAGCTCACATCTCCATAACTAGGATTTCGGATTACAATAGTAAGTAGCTAGAATACATACTACCTAACGAGATAAATTAGATCGGCGGTCGAGAGACTTGTTTGGGCCTACAAGAACTTCTTGGTGCAGATAGATCCAAACTTGCCCCAGAGCTCCGTGGAGCATCACTTATAACAATCAAGGAGAGCTTTCCGAACGGGGGCAAAGGATCCAGGGGGGTTGCGTGCTAACCCACCATTCAAATAGCTGCTAATTTGAGACGCATTCCTCACCATTTAATAATGTGTTACATTAAAACGATACGTTATCAACCCCCAGGCGTTCGATGTTGCAGTGGGTTGTTGTGGTTATGATTACTATTGCTGCAATTGTTGTAGTAGCAACTGTTATAATGGTTGTGGTCGTTGTCGTTGAAGAACCTGTGAATTCCTGGAGTTGTTAAAGCTGTAATTGTTGTAACTGTTGCATTTATTACATCTGTTGTTGATATCTATCAATAAGATTAGGATAGAGATAGATAAGATTCGATAAATTCGATAAAATACTTGTTGAATAAGAGGGATTTGCCAAATTTTAAATGAGATAGTGGATAGATAGCTTGTTCAATATGTACAGGATATCGATGATACGTCATATCAATAGCTGTATCAGATATTTGATGAGATGGGATATATGTTAAGGTAATCAATCCTCTGGGGTTGTTTTTACAATTGTTTCTGTTCTGACTCGAGGTCTTCCGCCGAATCATCATAAACACCGGCTCATTTCAACTAAATTATTTCCATCTTTGCGACCAACTCGACTGCACTCGTTGAAGCTAAAGAACGGCAAGGTCATGGCGACAGCAGCAGCGGCAGCGATAGTAATAATAATGGTAGTTAGAGAAAAGGAATTAAGTCGCGACATCGCGACATCGCGATGTCGTTCACGTTTTACGTCGACGAATCGTGCAGTGTATGTATCAGCCGTATACTCATTGAAGCGGTAGTCAGCCTGTTATCTGGTGGGCGGGGGTCATTAATATTGTTGTAGTAAAATGCTTCTTACTTTATGTTATATATCCAATAGCATTTGTTCCTCTTCAATCCCATTATCATCTCTTGTCGATAGAAAATGAAATCCTTATCATGGTATTGTTCCAGATCTGATGTTGGGTAAGCATGAATGTTATAGTCGGATTTATCGATAAGACCAAATCTTCAAGAAGACTATGAATTCTAGATGCCCTACCAATATTGGAAGGAAATTTGTCCGAAATAATATTAATTCCTTACTATAAGTATATGCTATGGGCATTTAAAGTATAAGCTATAGACATTGTTATTATTCCCACTGAAACAGAACTTAACCTAAATTAAACAAGTTATATATTTTATCAATGATATCTATTCAATTTGTTAAGTTGGCACGTACGAACACGGTTAAATTAGAGGGTGCTGATGTTTGAGACGCGAATTATATCCAGGCTACTATACAATTCATTTCAAAATGAGACCTCCAACAGCAATTCAAAAAAGATCTCATTTATTTCCTAAATTTGATCTATTGCTAGAACAGAATATATATACAGGGGGTTGAGAAATAACGCGTCTTTGGCGAAGATATATTACGGCGGCTGGAGAACATCCTGATTACGTATGTAGTTATAACAATGCCGATTACACAAGCTCCATCGTTCTGGCTACGTTCTACAAATAACTGAATGTTAACAGAGCAGTTCCTGTCTTCCCATGCGGAATAAGGCACCCACATCACTGCCATCCGCCTTCTTGTCTCCGACGGTGGGCGACCCCCTATGACTCGTTTGGCTTGAGGTTAGGATTTACTGCGTTAGAATTGATTTAATGTAATCTGAACCCCCAGCGAAGCATAGTCAAAGTCAGAAGAATCGAGGAAGATAGCGTACATAAATCGGTCCCAGCCCGATCTCTGCCTAAAATCGTCTCATATATAGGTGAGTTAATATCTTTATAAAAGATTCAGGCTTTTGATATATGTTTCCTCTATATCTTCTCTTTCTCCACTTTCGGGTGACTCTTCCCCTGACACATATTTTTTTTATCGCCCTTATCAATGACCCTTATCTTTATTTGTTAAGTTACTCCCGGCGGCGATCGTCATCCGGATAAGATGCAATCGTTTACGTGTACGAGCTGGCCGTCGGACATAACCTGCTCTCCGATATGCAGATTTTCCCTCACAAGCTTTCACCTCATGCATATGTATGTGGGTGTCAGTCCCTAAACCCAGGTTTCATCAATTCAAGATATTTATGCGATTGTTTTGAACTTCATCAAATTTCAACGTCTCCACTTATCAATATTATTTTGAGTGAATCATTTCCGGACATCTGTTTATTTGTTCCATCATTTGTTTTATCCTTTCTTTACTTCGGCAGTCTTTTTTCCTTTGCGAATTTCTTTCTTCCAGTCAGTTTGGCCTCCCTGAATATATAAAGAATATGTTTTATTTTATATTTTATAATACCTATTAACTTAGTTTTGTCGTAGCTGATGTGACGACTCTCAAGACAGTTAGTTACCGAATGATAGCTCAGCTACAACCGTGAGATGCTCCAGAGAGCAAATTGAACATACACTTCTATCGAATGCCAATTATTATGATTTCCGAAGGAGTACTTTGATATCAATGCTATATAAACTCCTAATATGCTTGTCCCAAATCTGAGAATAGGGACGAACAATAGCATAGCTGCTTCGTAATATGTTCTTCTCTCAATATAAAATTCGTTGAAGTTAGTACTATGACCCGATCTCTTACTTCTTGAGACCCACAGATCCTGAGTAGGAATTGAAAAGTACTTAACGGTGAATGCTTTATTAAGTTAAGTTCATTAGCGGAAATATATTGCGGCGCTTGGTTGTTTATCAGTAAGGGAAGTCGACTTATTCGTTAGAAGTAGCAGGACAATCTGTCATGATATAAGTAAATTCTTAGCTAAGGAATATGCAGATAATTTGTTAAAAATACTTACTAATATATGTAACTGTACGACTAACTTCACAGCTATTTCTGAAAATCAATAAGTCAAGAAGAATATTATGTTTTATAGCTCGACGTTTCCGTGTGACCTATATATTCGGACCGTTTTTTCTTTTGGAAGTCATAATTCAAACTGCTTAACATGGTTGGAGTATTCAACATATAATCGCACCGTTTATACTGCTTAACATTATATAAATTCCCAGCCAGTGAGAACTACATCTTGATATGGGTTGCCAACCATACCAGGGTGTGGTGTGAACCACTCCGATTCAATTGTTCCTCCACCCTCAAGCCAAGGAGAATATTTCAGTCCAATAGGACTGGTAGGATGGCTCGTGCCACGAAACTTTATTCCAGGCAAAAGCTTGTCGCAATATGCGACAACCTTATACTGGTCAAGATTAAAAGTTCGGACATTCTTTTCGATTCTGCTTGTACAAGTGCTACCTTTTCCTCCAGCTTGTGTTTCATATTCGGCTGATAACCACCCATCGCCTCCAATTAATTCAGGTATATCAGCTTGAAGATAATCAGTGCAGTAATCCTGATTCTCTTTCGAGAACCACTCTGAATGTATATCAAACCAGTTCTTGATATTTGCTTTCAACCGGACATCTATTCCGTCTGGGATAAAGGAACATCTGCCGCAGATCTTAAATGGTGCTGTGTCCCCGGAGACGTGAGCAGAGCACGAAGGAACGGTATCGCGTTTAAGCTGTGTAAGAAGAGCTTCGTCTGCAACTTCTGCATTATCCGATTGTTGGATGGGGGAGCCTGCAGCGATGCTGGGGGCAAGCCCAAAGATAATAACAGTATTATAGACAAGTTTCATTTATACTGAGCGAAATGACAGATTGACGCGTTATTTTTAAGATGGGACATATGGATCTGTTTATGTAGGAGTAGGAAGCTGATCAATTCAGACTCAGTTCTGAAGCTAGAGCGGAGTGAAGTGCACAGCCTAGACTTGGCATTGAAGCTCAGCTGAGAAATATCAAATACCAGTTTATCGCACATGCCCGATCTCGAATCCGCAAATGTTATATCAAGAAGTTAGACAGTGATAATCTTTAGATTTCCGTAATCAGAATTCAGTATATAATAATAGCCCTGTCTGTATTTCATCTAGTAATGATCCAGGTCATAAATGCGTCGGCCCAGTAATGAGCAGCAGAACGCCAAGTTAGTCGCGATGGCGTGGAAAGGTGCTGAATTTTTGCTTCCACATCATATGTCACAAGTTTATGTTCAGCTAATTCATACCGAGTCAACCAAGTCAACCAATTCATACCGAGTCAACCAAGACAGGCTTTAGGCCATTGAGTATATAATCACTTCACTAAGTCTAATTTCTAAAAACAAATAACAGCATAATCTATCCTCTCTCCATACATTATGAAATTCATTCGGATTCTAAGTGTGATAACCTTAGTGGTGGTTTGTGTCTCTGCAAGTCCCATAGACTCAGATGCCGGAGAGGGTATCGTATCAATCAAGGGAGAGGTCAAGCTCGAGGCCCGAGAAGCAATCGAGCTATGCTCTCCTGACGGCCGTCAACGCTGCAACTGCGTGACAAGAATTGAAAAAAACGTTCGAAGTTGGGCTATTGACCAATACAAGGTTGTGGCAACATGTTCAGAGCTTTCCGATAAAGTACAATTTCGTGGCTGCAGTACAGCGAGAAGTCCTATTGGAGAACAATGTACTGAATGGGTTCAAATTGCAGAACAAACCAAAGAAACAGGATGGATCACACCATCGTTTCATAAGATTATTGATTTGGATCAGGATGTGGCTGTCCCTCAATGGGGTTTTATTCCTTACGATGTGTGAGATCCACGAACGACTCTCTGTATATACAGGTTGTAGTAAAATCTTAATTATTAAAATATCTATATTATACACTTTTAATTATAATTCTCCTTGATTGCCTGACTCTCAATATGAATTACCCAATACGATCACAGTTGTAATGCCAAATGAACCGAAGAAGGAGAACTTAGCATGGCGAGTTTTGAACCGATGATATACTTTAAATATTTTCATCCCAGGTTGAAATAATTTGTGTGGAATATAAAATAAGTAAACTTGATCTGGGAAAAAGCATTCCAATACTCTACCATGATCAGATCTAGCAAACTAGGAAGCTCCTTCAGCTCGCACATCATCTTGGCTGATGTAAAGGTCTTGGTGGATCTGAGCCGACCTTGAAAGCCTAGCCTAATTCCACTAGACCCAGAGTACAGGGGATCGACATATGCTTCATGGTTAGGTACTGACAAACCCTAATATATGTATTAACTTTAGGTTTAATAACCCTCTCGGCTGATTTGTACTCATGTTGGAATTAGGTGCTGATCACTCTTCTCATTGAAGGAGGTTGAAACCACCCATGTTAATCTCTGGCATGCATAACGTCTAAACCCACGACGATCAAAGTTCGTATACCACGAAGTTGAAGCGCATCATGTCGGATTATCCGCAGCAGATAATAACATATTAATATTCAGTTCCTAAAGTAAAAGGAAAAGAAAACTTTTAGGATTCTGATATGGGTTCACTTACGGGTGGGGTTGATTAGCGGTAGAACCATTGTTTCTTGGTCTACTTATAAATGAATCGAAACGCATACAGTGCTGTACCAGGTTCGATAGAAAAAGAGTCTAAGTCAAAATCTTCCGGTGGCCGAAAGATCAACAAATCATATGACATTTTCTATAGATTTCTTGTTCTCTCTGTCGCCCACCTCATATGATTATGTGTCGCAGCAAATTCTTCTGGCCAGTGGTTTGACCTAGATCTGTTAGAAGCTTAACATTGTTACCGGATGTTGACTATATCTACCCTAATCTCTATCAGTTAGTTCCGCACGTTAAGCTCAGACGGCGAATCTGACATAAGCGGAATAGCCGCAAGAAGTAAAGATCTGCGATCTATCGGCGTTCTGTCTCTCCGGGTCTCTCCGTCATGGCTTATTGTCTGTTGCAGTTGAACTTCATAATCTTCTGTATCTTTCTGGCATTGCTAATCACAAACGAATTACTAATCGTATTTCCGTCTGTCCAGCCTAACGTTATCAGTCGATTATATCGAATAAATTAACAGCTACGCTTTCATCATCTGTTCATGCAATATAGCAGTATTACCTATTCAGGTTTTTAAAACAGCCGAATCTCATCTTCCTTATTCCTGCATTAAGTTATATTCTATCTAGATCGTTTACTAATCTATAACAAAAGCCATCTCTAATTACTGCTCCTCTCTTGCCTACTACGGTTGGCTACTGGGGATAGAGAAACCAGCTTAGTTGAAGCTAGAGGTTATGCTTGCATGCATGCGCATGCATGCAAGAGGTACAGTCATCACGTGCAAGTATGGGAGCAGATCGATCTATAGATCGATCGAGGTAGGTGAAGTAACTGACAGAGAACGGTCAATATATTTATTTATCTGTATAATTGGTCTATCTGTATAATTTATTCCTTAGACGTACTTTCTCCAATTGTGTTCCTCTTTAAATCCAAGTACTTCTCTTATTTTACGATTACTTAATGGAGCCTCCCACTCACCGAGTTCTCTGGTAATAGGAACATTAGGACATACTTTCTTTAGCAGCTCTACTGTAGGGATATCAGTTGTAATAGTGTCATTAGTGGCATTAAAAATTTGGAAACCAAGACCACTCTTCTGAATAGCTAAATGACAAATTTGACCAAGATCACGAGCGTCAACATAAGACCAAGCATTACGTTTTCTAGAGAGAGGATTTGAAACAAAACTTGGAAATCTGCCATACTCATGAGGTTCAATAACATTTCCAATTCTCAAGGCATAGATGTCATTACCAAACCTTCTAGCAAAAGCACGTGCAGTTTTTTCGGCACAAACCTTCGATAAAGCGTATGAATCCATGGGGTCCACATCATAATCTTCTTCTAATGGGAACGAATGATAATCAACATCACCCTGTGAAAAGCAAACTCCATAGGTGGTCTCTGAAGAAGCAATGATAATTTTTTTAACACCCAATTTACAAGCAGCTTCAATTACGTTATAAGTAGAAATAGTATTAATCTCAAAACATCGATTATCGGGCACAATATTATCACATGGAATAGCAGCAAAATGAATAACTACATCAGGAGGACCAGGAGGAGGACCCTCAACTTTGAATCCTTTGTAGTTAAAATGATTTGTGAGCGCATTAAAAACTTCACCAGATTTCGTTAAGTCAGTTTTTAATGTAAAAACTTCTGCTTCAGGATCAGGAAATGGAACCAAATCCACATTAAGAACTTCATGTCCTTGAGCTAACAGGTAAGGTAAAGCATGTCTACCAGCTCTGCCAGAGCCACCAGTGAATACGATACGGACCATTCTAAAATAAATTGGTTTAGCAATAAAAATGAAAATTATCGATGAGACTTTTGAGAGTTAACGGTTGTGAAAATTCGAAGAAGATCTTGGTTATATACGGATATATATAAACAGGAAAAATTAGTTTAATCCTCCTTCAAGGAGCCCGATCCCCCCAAATGTCCCCCCACATTTCCGGCATTTTCATTTAGGTTTAGCCGGAGACGGTGTGATGCATACTGCAACTTTAGGATGTTGTATGTGATAGCCGTGGGATGTAGAGCTGTGATGATAGGCGTTGGTTCAGACAGCCTACATAGACAATAAATAATAATCAGTCAACCACAAAGAGCCACTTAGAAAATATATATTACTTCTTAGTTAGTCATCTACTTGGGCGACCCAAAAGCATCAGCGAATTGGATATATTATGACAACTGTTGATTTAGTAGGCTGATTCTTGAAGATGGAATCGAACCAGTGATGGCCAGGTAGTGAAGCAGGTTGGGAGGATGCCAGCAGATCATTGTGACATAAGCGGCTGAAGCTACCTTTGAATCTGTGTTAGTGAAAGTTAATAGGACTTTGATTCTGTGACTGTGACAAGTATAGGATGAACGACTTGGGAAGAGAGACGGGCCAAGATCAATTAATAAGAGAAAGAACTGATAGTGAGGTCATATCCAAAGCTGTAAATAAACGAAAGACACGGCGACGGCTGAATTTTCCCTTGGCGTTAAAACTCGTGCATATGTAATGCCCTTCTATTACGTCATAGTAAACCCCAGGTTAAGCCACATGCTGACAGATGATCTACAAACATAGAATTAAAACGTACATTGTGCTCTCCTAGAACATAATTAGCGTTGCGACCTGTTACTAAAATTAATTCAAGCTTCAATTTAACGTTACACTAAATTATGCAAGTTTTTGATTTGGAGATATAGTGATCAGCAGAGCATTAAGTTTGTTATATATTAGACCACAATTTTCTTAATTTAGGTTCCCATCAGATAAGATAAATAGTATTCTCTTCCGGTGCGGTATAAATACTACTACTCATCATATTAGATATAATATTCTTTTTTAGTTTCTACTGGATAATTTTATCTGTCATGTCTAATTGTGTTAATCATGACATTTGTTAATTTGTTTGTATTTCTCGCAGCCCTATCATCACCATAACAATGTGGTGTTCAATTATCTTTGCTATAATATTCACGCTTCCTCGGTCGATCGGTGCGCAGGTCAATTTGGGAACAGCAGCCACATTCGGTGTTCTAGCAAAAAATGGAATAATAAGTGTTGGGGAAACTATCATTAATGGCGACGCTGGAACTTTTATCAGCAATAGATTTGAAGGATTTCCCCCTGGAGTTGTCACGGGACGTACGTACACAGGTACAGCCGAAGCTTCCAAGGCTTTAGACGATGCTGCTGATGCATTCGATGCTGCTCGGGATCTATCACCGACGCAGTCATTGGCAGGAAGACTTATAGCGCCAGAACTGTTTCCTGGAGTGTACAAGATTGATTCTTCCGCTACGCTTATAGGAAGACTTACGTTGGATTCCCAAGGCGATCCACACGCTCCATTCATTTTTCAAATCAGCGGCGATTTTACTGCTATACCCGGATCGGAAGTAGTCTGTGGTGATGGAGATGACAGGATACGGTTATCCAATGTTATATGGCAAGTTGGGGGATCGGCATCTATAGGTACCAGTTCAATTTTTCAGGGGGTAGTTTTGGCTGCTGGAAACATCACTGTCGGTGATGATGTGGATGTTGTCACCACCGGTGCCATGATAGCTCTTTATGGTGAAGTGACAATGCAGACTATAAAAGATCAATCCACACGTCGGCCAAATTCTGCCATAATAATTATCATAAGAAGAATCATCAGCATTGACCGAACAACCAGTCACAAACATGACAACAACAATGCAAACTACCAGTTTGACTCCAAGAACAAGTGAGGGAGAGAACTGATATTAGAAATTCAGTCGCTTCATCGCAAGAGGTCCCTCTTCTGCGCTTAAATCGTGTTTTGTAACTATTAAAGTCTATTTTATCATTATCATTCTTAATTTATTAATATTAATAATTTCATTCTACTATGATAGTCGAGTGTTTTGTCAATGCCAAGGTTTGAATCTCATAGTCTACTATTATTAAATTATTAATGTCCTCGCAATATCACATTATTAATATCCATCATAGTATGTGCTTGAACATTCCGTCCCCATACTATTTCTGAAGACCAAAACGTTTAATTTTGACAGATGAATTACCTACGCATATGCGTACGGGTCGATCATGCATTACTGAATCACGTAGGCGGCATGTAATGCATGCTTGAATGCATGCACGCATGTGGCGGTGCAAAAGTGCGGCTAGCAGGGGCGTCAAATTCGACACAAGCCTAGCCACAACAAGTAAAGATTTACAATCTACCGGGGAGGTTTTCTCCGAGTCGCATTACGGCTGATGATGATCAACAAAAGCTATTGCCAGTGTGACATTCAAAGTTGGCACTCTGTGTTAGTGGGTATGATACCCAATAAAACTGCTAACGAACATGAAGAATGAAGTTATGGTTACTTGGTAATCGAGCAAATTCTATAAAACAAGGAAATTAGCAATCTTGGTGTTAACCGAGGACAGTGTTCGCTCACTGTGTCCCTGCACCCCACAAAACTTTTTCAACCACGAGAGAAGATGCCTTACGTCAAAGAACAAATTAAAATGTCACGACCCTAATCTGACGCTTAACTATTACGCAGGGAGTTTGAAATGAACAAAAGTATATTACGTACCTCTTATTTGAATTATCATTATATACGTAATCTAAACATGTTAAGGCTTTAACCACATGATTTGAAGTGACTTAGGCCCTGCAGATAAAGGCATAGGCTCATGCATCGACGTCAATAGTCAGATTGACGGCATCGATGCTGCTCTACATTTCGTGCCACGCCTTAACCTTAACACATCGAGGTTTAATAAATCCAACTGCTCTTCGTCGACTACAACGCTTTAAACTCATCGCTGCTTCCAATACATCCTCCTTATCAAGTTCGTACATATGATTCAGTCCAGTTGCTCGTACCTACCTCACTAAAATTACAGTACTCCTCATTTTACTTCAACGTCATTCTTAATGACCTGCACTGTCAGACTATCAAATTATGAATTATTAAGAATAATTAGTATGATGTATGTTATGTATCATCATTATGCGGTATTTTCTTCTTTCAAACATGGATCTGAGCCAAGCCATAGAAAGGCGTTCGTGTATATTCTTGGTAGTTATGGTAAGGTTGGTGTCAATGTATTCATGATTATAAGCAGTTATTTTTTAAATGGAAAAGCGGTGAAGGTGTCTTCGCTTGCAAAGATTTGGATACAAGTATTCATATATTCTTGGTCTTGTCTCATTTTATGGTATTGCATGGGACATGAGTTGAACTTTTATCATTGCTTTTATAGTAACTCTGATGGTGTCACCAGCTCCTGCAAAACTGAGTCGAAATTTAAATCATCGGGAATATGTCGGGTTATTAACTGTTATGTTTATATATTTATCGGTTGATAACTATTTGCCCGGTGGTGGTTATGCCTATAGCGATGTTTTTTGGTTTATATATTTATTTTTAACTGGATCTTATTTGAATCAATTTCGAGAGGCTTTTGTTAAAATTAGAACAATAACATTGTTTATTATTTTGGCATTTTTAAATGTCTTAAATGTTGCCACGATTTATTGGTGGACTTGGACAGATTATCAATGGATTAAAAATCATTATGGCCCAAGGATGCTCATGATTCAGAATTATGCCCCGGCGGCTTATGTTATGAGTGTGGTATTGTTCTTATGTGTTGGAAGATGGAATTTTCGAGTCCTACTCTTAATATTATTGCAAGTAAAACTTTTCGTATATACTTAATTCTTGAGAACAAGTTATTTCGCGGCCAATTTGGAATAAGTGGTTAATAGATGCCCAATATTACAGGGAAGATTCCTTTCTCATATATTCTTTAATTATGCCTTAGTGGTGTTCGCAGCCTGTGGTGTCATAGATTCTGTCAGGTAAAAGCTTCTCTCGAATTTCGAAACGTGGCTAGCCTCGAAAATCGCATCCAGATTATGTTCCACTGGTGACTGGATCAGCGAGAGTTTAGGTTTGAACGAAGATGGACAGATTGACATTGAAAAGAATGAAGTATGAATAAAGGCATGTTCAGGTTCAGCAATATCCTTATATAATGATCTACTCTTTATAATAATGATATTTATTTATTGCTCTACTCAGTCTACTGTACACTTTTATACTGCAGGTAGCGTTATGTGTCGAGAGTATGGTCTACACCAAACTCCCGAACCCCAAGCTGCCACCACAAACCACACAATACTATTTACTTACTTTATATTTCTTATTTTTCACTATAACTTTACTTCATATTCTATCTCTTATATATCAATTACAGTTTATCTTTATTTTATATCACTGATCATAAAACGATCCTTGACTAGCACTGACTGATATTAAATAGTAGTCGCGGACGAGTATTTGTTACTACCGGAGATATTCGACATATCCCAGTTGGGTAGCGTCCTAACTACGTGATATTCTTATTGTTTATTAGTCATCACTGTGTTATATATTAGTCACTAGTGCTTATAATTTAGTCATAATCACTGTCGGCCGTTCGTGCGAACTCCAAATTCCAAGCTACGGAGATCTTTAAATTGAAGCCGAAAATAATTATAACGTTAATTATTATTTGAATGAAGAAAGATAAGAAATTAGACAGCTGTAACTAATATCAAATCGTTGTCGTCTGTTTCTTTTTTTTTTTATTTGTCGCTTAAATGAATTTTCTTTTCTTTGTTAAAGTTTGTTTATTTGATATATCTATAATATCGATAAGCAAAATTTCAATCGCTGCCAAAGAATCACAGGAGGGGAAGTTATAAATTTACAAATATGCCATTAATTGATTATATTTAATTCCTTTAGGTTGACTTTATTTTATTTTTTGTTTTTGATTTACGATTGATTTCAAACCCATCGACTTCTACAGTTCACATCTTAGCGCGTTACTGTTGATCGGATCTGAGTACGGTAACTAAAAAAAATATCGAGGATTTACTAGAGCTGGCTTGGGAACGTCGATTTCGAAAATTTGATCTAGGAAGAAATACTCATATTTGTACTATTTCTGTTATTATCCTTCATTTTGCTCTATATGTAATAGTGCCGCTATAATTCAATGTCTTCTGCTTCCGATAATTCTTTTACAGCACTAAGTGGTACTCCATCTATTGGTTCTAGTCCAACCACAATGAAAAAGAGATCTGTTATATCTCTTGCTTGTGGTACCTGTCGTAAAAGAAAAACAAAATGTGATGGTAAAACACCTATTTGTACTCAATGCGTAAATATCGGTAAAGAAAATCAGTGTATCTATGATGTTAATACTGATCGAAGGAGGTTATGGCATGTCAGGCAAAAACAATCAGTGGCTCAGAGATTAAAACAAGCTGAAGGTTTAATTGAAAGAATTCGTCAGGGTGGAAAAGAGGCAGAAGATGCAATGAGAGAAATCCTGAGTATAAGACACAATAATGAAAATAATAATGACCGTACTATTATTAAATCAAAGAATCACTCTTCTTCAATAACTGAAGCACAATTATCGCCTGAGACAGAAGATTCTGGAGAATCGGATTTAGTGCTTGATGAAGAAGGACAAGTCCATTTTTTTGGTGGTACTTCTAATTTGCCTGAAATTAAACAGTCTCACACAATTTCCGGTCGAACTGGCATTAATATCATTGCAAATGCTTCTGCTTTGTCCTCTTCTTCACCTCCCCCCATGTCGTTAACAGGACCTAATTCAAATCCGATAGAAACTTCATCAGTGGATTCATCAGCTATGTCGCCGCCCACTTCCCCTCCTTTAGGTGGTGAATTTTACACAGTGCAGAGTGTAGATGTCCCAGTTCCACTCGTCCGTCATCTTTTAGATCTTTATTTCTGTTGGCAGCATACATATTATAATGTTTTTAGTAAGGACTTATTTATCCAAGATTTGGATACTGGAGGCAAATTCTATTCTAAATTCCTCCTAAATGCCATATTGGCTCATGCTGCTCAGCTTTGTGATGTTGGCTTTTTAAGGTCAGATCCATCAGACCCTAGTACTGCCGGTTATATGTTTCTTAGTGAAGCTCGTGCTCAAATTGATCAAGAGTTATTGAAACGATCTCTTACTACTATTCAAGGTTTATTAGTCTTGGCGAGTCTTGAAGCTGGTATTGGCCGTGACCCTGTTGGTTGGATTTATTCTGGAATGGCTTTCCGTATGGCATTAGACTTGGGTCTTCATTTAGACTGTAGATCTCTTCTTGATTGTGGTCTTATAACCAAACAGGATTATATTGTCAGAAACGCTACTTTTTGGGGTTGTTATTTATTTGATCAAGGGTGGAGTAGTTATCTTGGAAGACCATCAGTAATTCATCTTTGTGATATCACTGTCGAACGTCCTGAATTTATGGTTAACGAACAGCCTATTGAGTGGCGACCTGTGTTCAATAATTCGCCTACTCAACCTCTAAGTCAACGAATAGTTGGGTCTCCTGTTCCATTTTACACACAAAATACTTTAACTGCGATTTTAAGATTGTCTGAAATTATTGAAGAGACACAAGCAAGTTTGTATACTCCTAAACGAAACCAGGAAAGGCAGAATGCTGCTCAAGTTCAAGAGAAAGTTAAATATTTATTCAACAAACTCACATCCTGGGAATCTAGTTTACCTACGGAAATGAGACAAGGTAAAGGTGAAGGTGCTGATCATCCCAGTGTGTTATTATTATATACTCTTTACTATGCAACTAAGATATTTCTCTTTCGGCCATTTGTAAAAATACGAGATAATAGTAGTAGTAGACCGGCAGCCTTAGCATCTTCTGGCATAAACCAAAATACTACGGGTAGTGGAGGTGGAGCACTTTATCAATGTCTTGATGCTGCTACAAATATTGTAAACAGATTAAGAAGATTTAGAGATCTGTATACCCTCAGATTGGCAACAAATATGTCGGTATATATATCTTTCACAGCTGCTACAACTTCCTTTTCCAAACCTGGTGACGAGGCTTTAGAACGGCAACTTGCTGAATGTATGGAATTTTTAAAAGAAATCGGTCAATGTTGGACTTCCGCAAATAGTATAGTCGAAGGGATAAAAGCGAGGCTGTTTTCACAATCGAATCAAACTCATGCTGCCAACGTTTCGTCTGCCAATCCCTCCGAACAGATGATCCCATTTTCTCCATTTACGATTGGAACCCCCAATTATTTTGAGTATCATGATTTCTACATTTATGAAACCGTTCCAGATTTCGAGTTTCTTACTGATACTACTTCTAGTAGAGGGGGTACTGAATAATAACGATATATATAGAATGAATACGAATTCATATGGTTTTTTTTATTTACACTTTGTTCTCCTCAAGGTTCCGTTGCTGACTTAGCTCTTCCCTAATATATCATGCCCCTGCTAGATGACTTTCCTGAATCTCCCGGCTAATGGAGCAGTGAAACTCAGCCCCAAGACATTGTTCGCCTAACTTGATCTTGTTCCTGGCTGTCCTCCGCGGCTGAGAAGTTCAAGATCTTTTCGTTACTTTGCTATAATTGGGCGTACCAACGCCTATCTCCTTAGAGACCAGAGGCAGTTAATGAGGGGTCATAAAGTGCACCGATTAAAGCATAAACATATTATTATTATTATTAAATAAACTTACATATAAAATAATAATAATGTAAACTATAAAATTCCTGTGTTCTAGTGTCTCACACCTACGATTTCTCAATAAAAGGCTCCTCAACAACGTTCGTACTTGTTTTATCAACCTGACCGGCTTCGATATCATCGTCAGTAACGGGAATAATAACCTCATCTTCAAGTCCATAATTTGTTTCGATAGTTTGTGAAGCAACATAAAACATTAATGGTATACTGAAAGCCATCATACCAAAATTAGCTCCAAGTTCACTCATAAAAGGAGTCCCAGCAGCATCAATACCAAAAGAAATTGCAGAACCAGCAGATTGAACACCCTTGTAAAATCCAGCATAACGAGCTAGTCGGAAAGATTCGTTTGTTAATGAACCCATTATCCAATAACACCATGATTGCCACATAGCATCAGATATTCCATACATAAAGTACAACACAAAAGGACCACCAAAAGCCGAATCAGTCCAATCAATATTCGGAGTTGGGAAAGTATGACGGGTAAACGATTTTTGAAATACAGCGCCACCAGCCCAAGTTGCTAATACGAAAATTGAAACTACACTGAGACCCAATAAACCTCTCTTACGTCTTCCCATTCGACTATTATCTAAGATCATACCTATGAAAAATGTACCAATTACTTGAGTAAGCCAATATACAAGAGAATTTAGAGATCTTGTTCTTAGTGAAAAATAAAAAGCGTTCATACCAAATTGATAGGAATAAAAGAAATTGCTAGCGAAAAAAGCTGGTAATAACAACATGATTTTTTTATCTGTTACTAGCTTAAAAACACCAATAACTTCGGTTTTAAAATCAGTTTGCTTAAAATCTTCCAAGGGTAAACCATTGTTTCTTCGAACGGATCTTGGATCAATTAATAATAAAGATACACAAACTCCAACAAGCATCACTATCAGGAAACCTAAATACGTGCCTGTGTTTACACCTCCAGTATCAGTTTGATGAAGATTCTGCAGCAATGGAATCAGACCTCCTAAAGTTGCGCCAATTGATAAAAGTGACCAACTTATAGCAAAATATTTTGCTTTATCTTTTTCTTCAGGATAAGACATTGTAATCATACCGTGAACACTCCATAATAAACCAGCGGATATTCCACATAAAGCTCCACCGGCTACAACAAACGCACGATTACCATTACGATCCAGATTCCATAATGATCCAATATAAATAGTGTAACCCAAAGTTCCAAGGAAACATGTATATCTTGGACCTAAAGTATTTACAATGGAACCACCCATGAACCCTACTATAGCAAAGCAAGCGTAAAGAGTAGCATTTGCCTCATCAGTTAAAGAGACAGATGAAGCTCTTTGACCACCAGCACCCAGACCACTTAAGGCATCAAACATCCCTGGTTGAGCAAATAAAACACATCCAATTAAGATTATTTGTGTCAAAGGTCTAGTCCATATTACATAAATCTTATTATAAGAGGAAGATGAACTGGAGAAAGGTGTAGAAGACTTTTTTGGAAGTGACAGTAAAGATTTAACCATTTTTTAGTTGAGTAACGGACGATTTATCTTTCAGTGTTAAAAAAGTCTGCCTTACAATTGTCAGTATAGACAACAATAGAATAATCAAGTATAATCACGATAAACTAAAAAATGACTTCGAGGGGGGGAATAAATGGTATATTTATATAAATCAGTTCATAAAAAGAGAAGCTCCAGAGATACAATTCAGATAGGGGGTTATACTTACAGTACTCTCTGGAATTCCTTTTCAAAAGCTCTGAGTTCGGCAGGGGAAGTGCTATCTTTCGTCTACAAATTGCTGCCACAATGGAGTTGGTAAGGAGGCGTCTTTGGGTTCAATCAGAGGACAGTTTTGGATGATGTACAATTCTCGGGAGCATCTGTATCTTGCATTTCAGATGCTTCAAATTCTTATCTTTACTGCGAACCAGATGCTGTCTTTTCTTGAATTTTCATCTTATCGTTCATGTAGCGGAGTTGGTTTTCTCCGTCAGAATCACCATCAACGAGTTTGCTTTCAACTGATCGTCAGCTCACTCAAAAACTCCTAATAGTTATGTCGACCATTTTACTTATCTTCCCCACCAGCATTGTTATCTCTAAAGTCTTGAGTTCTATTGGATCTTATCCCCTAACCCGTCTCGATTGCTAGTGTAAACAGTTATTTTAAAATTAATTTTAGGTTATCAGATTAATGACGATCAGTATTTATCGGTTGGGAGAAAGATCTCCGGTGATTTTGGAAGGAGAAGTATCTCCGGCGATGAGGATAGGAGAAGCATCTCCGGCGATAAGGTGAGAGAACAAAAATTCAGGGGGTGGAAATTAGAAATTTTTTGAAAAGAGATAGTTATTATATTCTAGGCTCATATCTTTGGCTCACTAATTTTGGCCAGCTCTCGATTGATAGAACTATTCCCATATTCCTCTAGAATGTATATATAGGTTTTTTTCTCCGCTTTAACACTGCCATATTAAGTTCATTTTCTAATGCGATTTTAAACTTCAAATAATTTTGATTGTGTTCTTCTAGAAGTATATATTACGGGTTTATGTCTTAACTGTTATCTACTCTGGTCCTTCTCATAAGCGTTCTCGCCGACTGTTCTTCACTATTCTTCATCTATATGTATATTAAATAATGGTCACTGATACTAACAACATAACTCACTCAGCGGTCGGACGCTCTGCAATCAATAGTTCTCAGTTGAATCTTTCAGTTTTGGGATTAAATTCGGGTACAAGTATGGATTCAATAGATATTGTTTTATGTCGATTCAAACAAGACGATCCGACTTCACCTTTAAAATTAAAAGTTGTTTTATATGATGAAATTCCTATGCCTATTGATCTGAAAAATAGAGTTTTGAAATTAATAAAAGATAATGATTGCTCTCCTGAGGAATTATCTCAAGTTAATGTTCAGTTAGGTATAACTTTTGCCGATGCTGCTAATAAATTCAGTAAAATACATAATATAAATCTTCAATCTCATGTTGATTTAGTTGCATCTCATGGGCAGACTATTTGGTACGTCTCCGATCCTCGACCGGGGCAGACAAGATCGGTCTTAACTATGGCAGAAGCAGCTTATATATCTAAAATATTGGGTAAAACTGTTGTTTCTGATTTTAGGATCTCGGAACAAAGCGTCGGCAGACAAGGAGCTCCTATGATTGCATTTTTCGACGGTTTATTATTAGTACATCCTACCAAATTGAGAATTTGTCAAAATATTGGTGGTATAGCTAATACTTGCTTTGTTGTTCCCGAATCTCACGGTGGTCTCGATAAAGTATTTGATTTTGATAATGGTCCTGGCAATATTTTTATTGATGCAGCTATGAGGTATTTTACGAATGGAGAGATGGAGTACGATAAAAATGGTCTTTGGGGTAAAAAGGGTATTGTTGATGAGGACTTAGTTAATCAATATCTATCAGACCAGCCATATTTTCAAAGATCTCCTCCTAAAACTACTGGTAGGGAACTTTTCGGCGACGACCAGTCTTTAATATTAGTTTCAAGAGGACTTCAAAAGGGAATGTCTAAATACGATATCATAGCTACTATAACAAGAATTACAGCTCAATCTATAGTTAATGACTATCGTCGATATGGGGTTAATTTGCCTCCCATCGAAGAACTTTATCTTTGTGGAGGTGGCGCATATAACCCAAACATTGTTAATTATATTCAGCAAAATTTTCCTGATATGAAAATTCTACCATTAGATACGTGTGGTATAGATGGAGGAGCAAAAGAAGCCGTTACTTTCGCATTTCAAGGAATGGAAGCTATATTAGGTCGGCCACTTATTGTACCAGATCAAGTCGAAACCCGTGAACCTGTAATAGTGGGTAAGGTTACGCCAGGCCCTAACTATCGTTATTTGCAGGATCTTTCAGTACAGTTCGGTAAACAGTACCAAACTGATGATTATTTGCCAGCAGTTCGCAAACTTGTAATAGAGACTGAATAATTAGATTCATAATTTCAATTTCTCTTATATAATAAAGTCGGAGATGGTAGGGTCATGCCAAAACGTTTTAATCTCTCGTTAGCTTATCATATTACCTTGACCTAACTCCATTGTTGAAATATTAGAGTAACTATTCTACATCTGACTTGCCGTCACCAATACTAGTTCTACTTGTAATTTTATGTGTTTATGTTTATTAATAGACGAAGTGCTAATGGTGGCATAAACTTTAAAACTTGTCATTCAGTTCTTATTCAAAAGTGTGGGTCTTAACATCTCCAGGTCTTGCGAACCCATTATATTGGGAAATGTACTTCACGGTCTTTCCTATTACTACCCCCACTGCTATCTATTCAGTGCACAGCATCTCCTTTTATTAGTTAAAGACAAGCTATTTTGGCATCCCATGGCCCTGATGTTAACTGTTAAGTTAATAGTAACGTAAAGTTAACTTAAGCTGAGAGTAATTTAAGTGAATCAAGTTAATGTTCAGTTATTAATCCTAGAAACTATGACAAATCGTGTTTAGAAAATAACGAAACCGATGATTCAAATATACGCCCAGTGAGCTGTGGTCACCTCGCGATCTCCAAAACCGACCTTGCCAAAACCTGGTGTGAGCCAGTCGGTTTCAACCGTTCCAGGACTCTCAATCCAAGGCGAAAATCTCTCACCAAGGGGACTACCATCTGCGCTTGCCGCACGAAATTTAACCCCAGGGGAAAGAGAGTCGCAACTCGCGATGATTTTATACTGATCAATAGCCAAAGCCCGTTCCTTTTTCTCGACTTTGGCTGTACAGCTGCTTGCTTTACCACCGGCTCGTGTCTCTAATTCCCCTACCAGCCACTCATCATCTAAGAACTCAAATGGAGGGTCATCAAAAGTAGAAGTGCAATATTCCTTATTCTCGTCGCTGAACCATTCTGAATAATGGTCGAACCAATTCTTAATATTCGCTGTGAATTGGACATCTACGCCATCAGGTATGGTCGAGCAAGTCCCACAAATAGCATAGGTTCCTTTAACATAAATATTGCAAGAGGGAGTCCTATCGGCGGTGCTTGAGATAGTAAGCTCTGATTGTGCCAACGAGGGATCATCAGGGATAGGATGCGCAACAGCGTACCTAAGAGAGACGATAGTGAATGCACTGAGAATCTGAATGAACTTCATATTGTGCTGAACAGAGAGAGTAACTTATGATAACGAAGGTTTTTATTTTTTGTTCTCGCTCTAAGGCAGCGAAGAGGTACTTATAGTCAGAACTTCCCAAGAGCCATAGCTGTGAATTCAGCCAAGTCCACAGTCCGCCGAGTATACTATCTTGGAAGGATGCCACGATGACATCTTGATTTTCCAGGGGTTGAGGCATAGGAGGCACTCTGTCGAAGACAAGTCTATACATTTTAAACGACCGACCAAAATATAGCTTGGCTCATATCACTCTGCTGGGCACAGACTCGCTGAATTTGATGTAATCCTGCCGACGCCCCTGCTCTGAGACCCCTGAAATACCAGGACCTGCCTCAGAGGCGCTTACGTAATATCAAAAATATTTATTCATTACCCTAATCTCTATCGCCTGATTTCGGAGTTATAATTCCGTGATAGAAAAGTAAAAGCTTGTACCGAATCTGGCAGGAGCAACAGGGTCGGTGTCTAGCCACAAAAGTAAAGATCTACATTGCCGGTCAACTATTAGTCTATTACTCCGGGGGTTTGCCGTGATTGTTCATGTCATTATTAACGTTACAGGACGAAAGTCGAATTTCATCATGTTACAGTCACTCAAGAGTTGGGAAAAATAAGAAGCATAGTATCTGAATTCTAGGAGTAGTAGCTTGGCTGACCAAATCACCCCTGGATTACCAGAGTAATGATTGGCATCCTTATGAACGCCTTCCAAATATGTTTGTAAAAGCCTAATAAAAAAACTGCAATGAACTCGGTTTTTCGGAGCTACAAACGTACCTGCATCACAGTTACTACGTAATCCCTAGATCAGAAAGAGGCTTTACGCATATAAGCTCCAACGGCCACAAAGAAAGAAGTGAATACTAATGAGTAGAGGAGTGTATGGTATGAATTTATTACTATTATTATATATTATAATTTATATACTTAATCGATATTCGAAGATTAAAAATTTAGCTAATCCCAATATGGCGGAGGAATCAAAAACAATTGTCAGTGTTTAATTAGAGCCAAATTTTGAGATACGATCGTAATAATCATTTCACCAGTATCTTGAGGAGTGACAAAAATGATAAAGTCCAATTGTTTCTCAACTGCGTCTTATACGGTCAAAGGTGTAATACAGCATTATTTATGATATTGATATTGTGTTATACTTATTGTTCATAACTTGTATCTATACCACACGATAACTAAATGGCATTAGACCGTCATTAGTTATAAGCTGTATACAGGGCCAACTCATTATTCTGATTCTTAATGCTCTTCTAGTGCCTATTAATCCTAATGGAGTTATTCAACATGCTCGTAAGCGACATTAGAAAAATCCAAAAAGCCTGCCTTATCAAGCAACCGAAATTGACGAACCCAGGTTACTTTCGCACTTGAAAAATTAGATCAAAAATAGGGGGAGTATGAATGAATTGAAATACAGCATGCTATTTCAGCCGACATTAGTCAAATTTATAAGCATGTCCTTAGAAATGCGGATGCATGAACTGAAAATACCGCATACTGGTATTGTATTTAAGGTTTTGCTCAGATTGGAGCCGTACAGTAAGTTACTGTATACAGTATGGCTGGCATGCATGCTTACCATCCAACCCCACGGCGATAAGCAAATGTTCGACCGAAGTTGAAGTAGTAATTTATTAATACACATTAATAGTACGAACGTAACAGACTTATATAAAAAGGAAAGAATCATTAAGAAATGAACAAGAATAAGTTAAAGAAACCAAAAAATAATATAAGTTGAAAAAATATTCAAAGAGTCTTTCTCCTCAATGATAGTGAACGCTTCTTCTTTTGAGGAGAAAACTTGTAATCAGGATGCAAAGCTCGATGAAATTCTTTTTCTTGACCAGCAATTTTAGTAAATTCATCTTTAAGTTCTTTTGACTCGGTCTGCCACATAAGGCCGATTATTTTAGAAATATTCTGATGATTGAGTCGTAACTGAGAACTCATAGCATAAGCCATAGCGAACCGAGTTTGTGACTTACGATATAACATAAAAGAATTAAGTGGCCTTTTAATATGGCCTGATTTCTGTTTACGATGTTTTTTTTTTTCAATATTTGAAGAAGAAGAATTATCAATGTCATTGCTAGTTATGTTATTAGTGGAGTTGATATTAGTGACATCAGTATTGTTAACAAAAGTACCACCACCCATTGTGATTTTAATATAAACATCCTCACCTTTGAAACGATTGAATAGATTATCGGGTTTATCACCAGTATTTGAATATAAAGATAAAAGCGATTCAACAGTTTCAACATCAAAACCTTTTTCAGTTGCTAAATTTTTGATTTTCTTTATTCTTTCTTCGGTCATTCTTGATAACTTAACCCATTTTGTATACCTCATTGCTTCAATGATTTCATTTTGCCGATCATGAATTTTATGAAGCGAAGGAGGAGACTGAGGAGCCGGAGCAGCGGTAGGAGCCAGAGGAGCAATAGCCGTAGTCGAATTGCTAGCATTATTACAATCATGCTGCAGCATTGATAATCGAAGAGGCTTATAAGTTGGTTGTTGTTGCTGTTGTCCAGAAACAGCATCAATGATATCGTCTTCAGGAGTTTCTGGGATCGGAAGAAGAATGCAATTATTATTATCGCCATATTGAGATAATATTGATGCAAATGACCAATCAGCAGTTGGAGAATATACTGAATACGCGGTATTTGTCGGTACCGAGATATTTGAAGAAGTTATTGGTGAATTGGGGCGAAATGAATTATTATCATTATTATCATCAATACCTTTTGAATTTGAATTCAGGTTAATGTTTGTATTCTCATTCCTATTCCTATTCATATTATCAGGATCTTGAGAAGTTTTATTGGTATCATCATCAGTCGCTCTTGGATCTAAAAACAGTCCATACATATTATCACCGTTTTCAGTTAATGGTGGCGAAATAATAGCAGCCTTAGTAGAATAAAAGGAAGCAGTTTCTGATGATAACACTGATGAAAAGTATGAAGAACTTTGATCTGATGAAGGAGCGGTATCTGGTGTATACATTAAAGAAGATGATAAAATCACTCGAGGTGAAGGAGGAGATGGCCAGCATGATAGGCCATCCGGGTTTACAGTATGTGGTTCAAATACATATACATTACCTTGTGAAACAGTCGATGGCTTCCTAGAGACAAGATTGTCTTGAATATGACTAGTAAATATTGTTTCATCTAACATAGTGAGGAGGGAATCAATAACGGAGAGTCAAGTTAACTAAGGATAGTAAAATTATATTACCAATGAGATACTGGAAGTATTGATATAATTTGCTTAACAAATGTCAAAATCTTAAAGCAACCGTTAGCACTAATTATATGAAGAAGTAATCAGAGAATAAGGATAGTAAAGGAATGAATGAGATAGGTGCAATTGAGACAGGGACAATAATTAAACGACAATTAAGTGATCGCAATGGTAACGATAACCCCCAAAAGGACAATAAGCACGAATACAAAGAACAATTCCGAATTAGAGAAGGATTATAGTAATATATCTACTTAATCACTGTCAATATAATAGTACTCTTCCCATTCATTGAGGCAATGTCCCTTCTTATCATCAAAATTAAAATCAGAATATTAATTAACCGAAACGAATTAAGAACAAAGACAAAAAACCTAACTTGAAGTGGGCAATGCTTCCGGTTATATATACAAAATGAAAATCGACAGCGGGCTCAAATAAACAACATTGCTATACTACTGTATATACGTACACTATTTATATCTAGCTACCTATTAGCAGTTAGCTCTTCTTCACCAAGTCTCGTCCCTCTGTATCCTGAATATCCCTTGCATAAGTCATAGTTCTCCGGTTCTCCCCTGTATTGATTATAGTGAATTTCCTTCTTGTTATCATCATTCTTAAATACAGGAAAGGCAAAACAAACTATAATTATTTACTTTTTTTGTATGTTCCTTAAAAAATAATATAAACTAGGGCTGTAATTATTGACGATCATTTTAAAATATATGGCATATCGATGTCAAAATCTGTATGAACGTTTGTCAAAACCTAAACCAACTAGCCAAGTAACGGCAATGATTTACTCTCCCCTGGTTAACCTTATGCCTGCGACAATCAAAAGCGTCTAAACACTCCTTGGATTTGCCTTTGGTAGCTAGGGCAGTGTCTCAGAGCCTCCAGCAGTGGGCGCTCTGACGGGAGTCTATCACTGCCCGTTTTGAACATCAAAAGCGATGCGTGAACTGGAGGTCTGGGGTCTGGGCCTTTGGGCCGCGGAGTTAACAGGACTGACTACCGCGGAGGAAACCGACACCGGAGAAGAGCCGGAGGTAAAAAAATAACCATGCGAACAAAAATGGTCAAATAACTGTCTTAATGCTCTAAATCAATCGAATACTCATATATAAGAACATAAATACTCCGATGTGTGCAAAGGGTTGGCTTCGCCCTCATTCAAACCTCGCATCTATTATACTCAGATTATGATTACAGAATAAAAATACTAAATCAAATATTGCTGTCGGTGGACTGGCTCAGATGGGCTAGTGGATTGAGAATCAGCTGGATTTCACCCCGTGCGTATGCATATAACGTCCACTTTTAATATCGACGTGGTTATGCTTTCAAACGTTTATAATTGTTTAACTCTAAGTTTAACGTTAACGTCACCGTTATTATTATTTCAGCATGAAAATGTTGTCAAAGCAACTGTGCGTTGGATAATCTTCTGCTGATATTGAGGCTGTATATCTAAATCACATTGCAGGATGGGATAATGTGTGCTATCCCACCAACATGCAGCTGTCGAGGTTTACAAAGGCACTTGATTGACCTATATGAAAAGTATTAGAACATAATAATAAATCAAGACAATGGTAATAAAAGATCAGATAAAGAAAAATAATGATGAGACAAGCAGTTTTATCAATAATTTGACGCTTATAACAATGACTAAATGGGTTATCGGATTAACGTCATCAATTTGATGATATGTATAATATAAATTATAATTGTTAAAAGTCAAATCACCTTGACCTAGTATATAAGTGAACTTTATATGATCATTACGGTTGGCCGTGACATTTTCGTTGAATTAGTGTAATAGCAAACAAGAAATACCGAAATGAACCTCAAAACTTAAGCATAAATTGCTGTTTTGGTTTCATGTCCATCCTGGCCATAAATCCTTTATCCACTTTCATCTTAAAGTTTCTTTTTAATTTGATCTGCAGTGTTTGACCGTTATGGATAAGGGACACTATTTTGTACGCGTTAATGATAGCGTGTTAAAGATTAGATACAGAACAACTTAATTTAAACAAATACAAATCATTTGTTGATTAAAGTTATAACTTAATCATGGCCAATTACCAGGCGACAGTTAAGTTTCCAGATTAAGTATAACACACATGGATCAACTCGATGTTAGTGTGTACCAGCGTTAAGTTAGTTAACTTTAATGTTATTCCCTGCTCTGCCTTCGGAGGCTGGGCATATCACTTGACCCGTAGAACTCGTCCTTTCAACAAGAGAATGGCGGGATTTCATACTGATGTATATTTTTTATTTCAAGTGGTTGTACAGTGGTAATAACAAAGAAAAAAAAACCATAAACAAATTGCTCGTTCGGTTCATGTTCAAGGTGGCCATGAATCCTGTTTCCATTTTTATTTTAAAAATTTCTTTTTCTTTATTGAAATGATCAGCGCTGTTCGACCGTTGTAATTAAATCAGAATAGGAAATTGTGTTTTATATCTGATACAATCTTTTTGTTACACCGATTGCAGTGAATAAACCGTATCGTATCGTTAACTCTTTCTCCGTTGACAGACTTATATGTACCTAGGATGCTCGTTCCTATTCTTTATTAGTACAAATAGCCTACTTTACATCAAGAAGGACATGAAAAAGTAAATGTGGATCAAGAGACAACGAATATACAAGCGTTCATCTTGTAAATGGTAGTCGAAAAATGAAGCATCTAGTTGTGGTTGTTATATCCTTCCATCCGAATCCCCCTGTCCTTTTCTCTGGCGGCTCTAGCGAATGCATCTATCCTCATATTTGTTCCCCTTCGTTCATTCATTACTTATTAGTGATTTTTCCCTTGCAGCAGCACTTCTAGAAGATCTTTGTCCGCTTCATGTAGGTTGTGGAGTTGTTAGCAAAAAGATGATTCGGATTTGTGATGTAGCTATAGCGCAATTATCGGGATATATGGGAAAGAGATAGATAAGGACCTCTGAGGAATAGAATCCAGGGACTAATGAAAGACTCCTGAATCTTGAAATTTGGGTTCATCTCGATTTATCTCATGACCTGGGTCCTGGCTAGGGATGTAAATCTCTCCCTCGTCAGCATCAATGCCACAATGATTTGACGAGCTTTTCTGATGGCCACAGCCACGATGCCGTACGTTTATTATGTGTACATGTACTAAATATTGTGTTCGGTCATGTTATGCATGCATGCATGTTCATTGATTGATTGATTCATTGATTATCATTTATTGTTTATGTAAGGTCAGCGACATCTACATGTATATCAATTAAGTAATGGTTGTACGTGTATCTCTCTGCAGGCTATTCTGCATTGTCATTGTTCATAGCTGATCTGATGCTTGACTTGGATAAAAGGTCGACGGTAAATCTCCCAAAACGTTAGCTTATCTTGTAAACGTTGAAACCCCAACCTTTACACGTCATTCGTTATCATTTATTGTCCATGTAAGAGTCTAGCTGTAACTGTCAACCTGATTCATTATCATTTATTCGAGCAATGGGGATTATGCGGGGTTTTGACTGCCATGCCACCCTCTCATACAATGGCATTTGATTCTCCCAATTGTAATGTGTGGTGAGCATCGTGGTGCTTTTTACTAGCAATGCTAATTCGAAACACCGTTTTTACTTCTCCATTCTGAGTACTTAAATCCCAGAGAGCTGGATTACTATATAAACCTACCCATTTTCGTTGCGGCGAGCAAAAGCTTCACAAATATTCTATCTACTATTTTTGTTGGTAGTATCTTACCAAATAGTTTGCTGCAGGCCACAAGGAGAGAAAACGGGAACGGATCTGATTGCTGTAATAAATATGGAAGCTTTGTCACAGTGAATGTCCATTGAATAGGAAGGAACTGGCCAGTTTTGTGAAGAAACTGGCATTCCAATCTTCCTGTCCTTGATTCAATGTGCACAAGGTTATTTATTGGATAGTGGAGTATCAGTCCATATTTGCATAAAGAGGAATTTGTTGATTTCGTTGTTAGACGAAGAACTGTTCCTCGTAATCAGAAGTTAAACAGTAAAACAATTGTTACCAGTAAACTTATAATGGATATAGTTCTGGGCCGTTATCTGTCCAGATACACATCACTGGTTAGCCGGTATATAGGTCGTCGTCGAATATAGGCTATGATGTCAAGTTCAAACATGAAGACAGGAAAACAACAAGCCCAGACAGTCCTGATAGATGGTGAAGATCTTTGATGAAGACTGCCACTCGTCAAACAATTCGCGTTCGGTTGAGGTTACAGCTAGCTATTTCGCATGTAGTGAGACAGGATTATGGCCCTTAGCCAGCCACCTTTTCGGGAGTACATATAATGATTTTATCAGTTATTTTCCAGCCAACATTAATTACTATTAATTTTTTTCATTGTGGCCATTTTCTACTAGATTTCTCATTTCTTGATAAGAATCGTCGCCGGGTGCCCGCCCCTCCCCGGTTAGCGGCTCTCATCCCTTCACTTAAGTTGAACAATGAAAGCAGTCAGGTTGTTACCATACAGAGAGTTCTGTTGGAAATAAACCGAGGACATTTCAATTTCTGCTGTTGGACTAGTAACCCGTAGCCGGCTGATTGGTATCAGCGACGTCTACTGCTGCTATACTATGGACTTATACATGTAGGAATAATTCCACCAGTTATAAATATGACATAAATATATTTAAAATTAAAACTATAACAATAATAACGAGCAAAATTAAACCCGACTGACTATCTGACAGTTATTTTAGAAAAGAGTTACAAAAAAGAAAACACTTCCCAGTATAAAGGTACCGAAACCAGTTCTTAGACTAGAACCATCTGATGATGACACCTGGGCTAAGCCAGACGTAGAATTGATTTGATTTGAAGGAACAGGGGTCGAACCCATTGTATTCGAGACTTTGACCGAACTCTGAGTTACGGGTATAGATGAGCCTGCTTTTGCCAATATAGAATTGATAGCACCTGAGATCTTAGCACCAGTGACTCCAGGAATAACTGGACTAGATGTAACAATATTAATACCACTTGGAATGCCTACTGAATTAGAAACAGATGGTGCTTCATTATTAGCACTTCCAATTGTGGCAGTAGAGACTTGAGATTCTGTCAACGGGCAAATTGAAGTGGTAACGTAAACACTACTGTTTTCAGTAATAGTAAGAACTTTCGTCTCATACAAAGTGGCGGAAGTCGGAAGTGATACAGCAGCAGAAATTTCAGTCAATGGACAAATTGTTGTAGTAACATAAACTTTGCCGCTTTCCGTGATAGTCAGAACCCTAGTTTCATACTGAGTACTAGAAGGTAATGGACAAACTGTGGTGGTTACAACGACGGATCCATTCTCAGTTATAGTCTCAACAATTGTGGTATACAAAATAGGGCTAGGTGACGAAGTACTACTAACAAATGAGGTTACAGGAGATGATCCTGTATAAGTGGTGGTAGGTAATAGAGCAGAGTTGGTTGAAACAGATGATCCAGCTGCTCTGTTGGTTGTAGATGACAAAGTCGCGCTAGTAGTTGTGCTACCTGTACTGATTCCGCTACTAGTAATACTTGCGCCACTAGCACTAGTTATGCTACTGCCAGCGCCACTAGTTATACTACTGCCAACACCACTAGTTATGGTACTACCACCACTTGTGGTACTACCGCTACTACTGGTAGTTGTAGCTGTGGAACTAGCAGTTGTCGGGCAAACAGTAGCAGCTAAAGCGATAGTAGGAACAACAAATTCATTTGCTTCTTCAATAGCTCCATTTAAAATGCTCGTTAGAGAACTGATAGCACTACAGCTTAGGCCATTATCTTGAATCAAACTTTCGGTAGTCTGAATCAGACTGTTAATCTCATTCAGAATAAGAATTGCTAATCCTCCTTGTCGTCGCTGTGGGGCTATAGTGGTACTATTAGTTTCTGCTTGTTCCAAAAGAGCTACCAATGCTTCTACTGTTGATCCTATATTAGTGATAACATCAGTCAACTGTCCTAAGAGAACCGTAGAGTTGGACACATTGCTAAGACTAGCCTCAACATTATTAAGAGTGGTTGTGAGAGCACTGAAGGTATCAGTAAGGAGAGTTACATTAGCCAAGGCGTTGGGAGATTGGAAAAGAGTGAGTGCTGATGATAGCTGAGAATTAGCTGCATCAAGAGCCGCACTGGCACTAACTACAGCAGCTGACGATGATGACGAAGATGATAAGGATGTAGTGGTTGTTGTAGGTGTTACTGCTGTATTAGATGAAGGAATAGAACTTGTGGATGAAGCAGATGGAGCAGCAGAGCTGGTTGGTGATGTAGTAGATGAGCCAGGTGGAATTGAAGTAGTGGTCGATGAAGATGATGAACTAGTCGAAATAGGTGAACTGGATGTAGAACTGGATGAACTAATGGAAGAAATTGTTGAGGTGGTTGACAATGAATTGCCCAAGGTAGTTGAAATAGAATTCGTGGATGAAGTCGCAGGGGAGATAGTTGGAGTGGAACCAGAGATAGTAGTTGAACTGGGTAATGAAGTGGATGAAATTGATGTTGTAGATGAAGTGGCAGGCTGAATGGACGAAGTGGATGAACCAGAGGAAGTAGCTGAAATAGGTGAAGAGGTTGGCGAAGCAGTAGCTGAACTAGATGAAATTGAACTGGTAAATGAAGAAGGTAGAATAGATGAAGTTGTTGAACTAAATAACGCAGATGAAGAAGTTGAAGAAGTAGATAAAATAGATGAAATAGAACTTGTGGTCGAACTGGGCAAGCTGCTCGAAGTGGTCGAACTCGGTGAATTTGAAGAGCTCGTCGAACTGAGCGAGCTTGAAGAACTGATTGAAATCGATAACGTTGAAGAACTGGTTGAACTCGATAAGCTGCTCGAAGTGGTCGAACTGGGTGGGATTGAAGAACTTGTTGAACTGAGTGTGGTTGAAGAACTGGTTGAACTGGGTGTGGTTGAAGAACTTGTTGAACTGGGTAAGGTTGAAGAGCTGGTGGAACTGAGTGAGCCAGAAGAAGTGGTGGAACTGGGTGTGGTTGAAGAACTGGTCGAACTAGGTGAGGTTGAAGAACTGGTTGAACTGGGTGGGATTGAAGAACTTGTTGAACTGAGTGTGGTTGAAGAACTCGTTGAACTGGGTGGGGTTGAAGAACTTGTTGAACTGGGTGTGGTTGAAGAACTAGTCGAACTAGGTGAGGTTGAAGAACTGGTTGAACTGAACGAGCTTGAAGAGCTCGTTGAACTGGGTAAGGTTGAAGAACTGGTTGAACTGGGTGGGATTGAAGAACTTGTTGAACTGAGTGTGGTTGAAGAACTCGTTGAACTGGGTGGGGTTGAAGAACTTGTTGAACTGGGTGTGGTTGAAGAACTAGTCGAACTAGGTGAGGTTGAAGAACTGGTTGAACTGAACGAGCTTGAAGAGCTCGTTGAACTGGGTAAGGTTGAAGAACTGGTTGAACTGGGTGGGATTGAAGAACTTGTTGAACTGAGTGTGGTTGAAGAACTCGTTGAACTGGGTGGGGTTGAAGAACTTGTTGAACTGGGTGTGGTTGAAGAACTAGTCGAACTAGGTGAGGTTGAAGAACTGGTTGAACTGAACGAGCTTGAAGAGCTCGTTGAACTGGGTAAGGTTGAAGAGCTGGTTGAACTGAGTGAGCCAGAAGAAGTGCTTGAACTGGGTAAGGTTGAAGAGCTGGTTGAAGTGGGTGAGGTTGAAGAACTGGTCGAACTAGGTGAGGTTGAAGAACTGGTTGAACTAGACGAGCTTGAAGAGCTCGTTGAACTAGGTAAGGTTGAAGAGCTCGTTGAACTAGGTGGGCTTGAAGAAGTGGTGGAACTGGGTGTGGTTGAAGAGCTCGTTGAAGTGGGTGAGTTTGAAGAACTGGTCGAACTGGGTGTGGTTGAAGAGCTGGTTGAAGTGGGTGAGTTTGAAGAACTGGTTGAACTGGGTAAGGTTGAAGAGCTCGTTGAACTAGGTGGGCTTGAAGAGCTGGTGGAACTAGGTGTGTTTGAAGAGCTCGTTGAACTAGGTGGGCTTGAAGAACTGGTGAAACTGAGTGTGTTTGAAGAGCTCGTTGAACTGGGTGGGCTTGAAGAACTGGTTGAACTGGGTGGGATTGAAGAACTTGTTGAACTGAGTGTGGTTGAAGAACTGGTTGAACTGGGTGTGGTTGAAGAACTTGTTGAACTGGGTAAGGTTGAAGAACTAGTCGAACTAGGTGTGGTCGAAGAACTGGTCGAACTGGGTAAGGTTGAAGAGCTGGTGGAACTGAGTGAGCCAGAAGAAGTGCTTGAACTGGGTGTGCTGCTCGAGCCCGTTGAACTAGACGAGCTTGAAGAGCTCGTTGAACTGGGTGAGCTGCTCGAGCCCGTTGAACTAGACGAGCTTGAAGAGCTCGTTGAACTAGGTGTGGTTGAAGAGCTCGTTGAACTGGGTGAGCTGCTCGAGCCCGTTGAACTAGACGAGCTTGAAGAACTTGTTGAACTAGGTGGGCTTGAAGAGCTGGTGGAACTGAGTGTGTTTGAAGAGCTGGTTGAACTAGGGGAGCTTGAAGAACTTGTTGAACTGGGTAAGGTTGAAGAACTCGTCGAACTAGGTGTGTTTGAAGAGCTCGTTGAACTGGGTGGGCTTGAAGAACTGGTTGAACTGGGTGGGATTGAAGAACTTGTTGAACTGAGTGTGGTTGAAGAACTCGTTGAACTGGGTGTGGTTGAAGAGCTCGTTGAACTGGGTGGGCTTGAAGAAGTGGTTAAACTGGGTGTGGTTGAAGAGCTGGTGGAACTGAGTGTGGTTGAAGAACTGGTCGAACTGAGTGAGCCAGAAGAAGTGCTTGAAGTGGGTGTGGTTGAAGAGCTCGTTGAACTGGGTGAGGTTGAAGAGCTGGTGGAACTGGGTAAGGTTGAAGAACTGGTTGAACTGGGTAAGGTTGAACTGCTCGTTGAACTCGGTAAGCTTGAAGGGGTGGTGGAACTGGGTGTGGTTGAAGAGCTCGTTGAACTGGGTAAGGTTGAAGAGCTCGTTGAAGTGGGTGGGCTTGAAGAAGTGGTGGAACTGGGTGTGGTTGAAGAGCTGGTCGAACTAGGGGAGCTTGAAGAACTTGTTGAACTGGGTGAAGAACTCGTTGAACTGGGTGTGTTTGAAGAGCTCGTCGAACTGGGCGTGGAAGAACTTGTTGAACTGGGTGAAGAACTGGTGGAACTGGGTGAGGTTGAATAACTTGTTGAACTGGGTAAGGTTGAAGAACTCGTTGAACTGGGTGTGTTTGAAGAGCTGGTTGAAGTGGGTGTGTTTGAAGAACTTGTTGAACTGGGTGAGTTTGAAGAACTTGTTGAACTGGGTGAGGTTGAAGAACTGGTTGAAGTGGAGAAGGTTGAAGAACTGGTCGAACTGGGTAAGGTTGAAGAGCTGGTGGAACTGGGTAAGGTTGAAGAACTGGTGGAACTGGGTGCGTTGCTCGAACTTGTCGAACTGGGTGAGGTTGAAGAACTTGTTGAACTGGGTAAGGTTGAAGAACTGGTGGAACTGGGCGAGCTGGAAGAGCTCGTTGAACTGGGTAAGGTTGAAGTGGTCGAACTGGGTGAGGTTGAAGAACTGGTTGAACTGGGTGAGGTTGAAGTGCTCGTCGAACTGGGAGAAGAGCTTGTTGAATTCGGTGAGGTTGAAGAGCTCGTTGAACTGGGTGAGGTTGAAGAACTCGTCGAACTGGGTGAGTTTGAAGAACTGCTGGAACTGGGTACGGTTGAAGAACTGCTGGAACTGGGTAAGGTTGAACTGCTGGAACTGGGTAAGGTTGAAGAACTCGTTGAACTCGGTGAGGTTGAAGAGCTGGTGGAACTAGGCGCGTTGCTTGTCGAACTCTGTGAGGTTGAAGAGCTCGTTGAACTGGGTGCGTTTGAAGAACTGGTTGAACTGGGCGTGTTGCTCGAACTTGTCGAACTGGGTGAGCTAGAAGAGCTGGTGGAACTGGGTAAGGTTGAAGAACTGGTGGAACTGGGTGCGTTGCTCGAACTTGTCGAACTGGGTGAGGTTGAAGAGCTTGTTGAACTGGGTAAGGTTGAAGAACTGGTGGAACTGGGCGAGCTGGAAGAGCTCGTTGAACTGGGTAAGGTTGAAGTGGTCGAACTGGGTAAGGTTGAAGAACTCGTTGAACTGGCCGAGGCTGAAGGACTGGTCGAACTGGGTGTGTTTGAAGAACTCGTTGAACTGGCCGAGGCTGAAGGACTGGTCGAACTGGGTGTGGTTGAAGAACTGGTTGAAGTGGAGAAGGTTGAAGAACTGGTCGAACTGGGTAAGCTTGAAGAACTCGTTGAACTCGGTGAGGTTGAAGAGCTGGTGGGACTAGGCGCGTTGCTTGTCGAACTCTGTGAGGTTGAAGAGCTCGTTGAACTGGGTGCGTTTGAAGAGCTGGTTGAACTAGGCGAGCTAGAAGAACTCGTTGAACTGGGTAAGGTTGAACTGGTGGAACTGGGTGAGGTTGAAGAGCTTGTTGAACTGGGTACGTTTGAAGAGCTTGAACTTGTCGAACTGGGTGAGGTTGTTGAACTGGGTAAGGTTGAAGAACTGCTGGAACTGGGAGCGCTGCTCGAACTCGTCGAACTGGGTAAGGTTGAAGAACTCGTTGGACTCGGTGAGGTTGAAGAGCTGGTGGAACTAGGCGCGTTGCTTGTCGAACTCTGTGAGGTTGAAGAGCTCGTTGAACTGGGTGCGTTTGAAGAGCCGGTTGAACTAGGCGAGCTAGAAGAACTCGTTGAACTGGGTAAGGTTGAACTGGTGGAACTGGGTGAGGTTGAAGAGCTTGTTGAACTGGGTACGTTTGAAGAGCTTGAACTTGTCGAACTGGGTGAGGTTGTTGAACTGGGTAAGGTTGAAGAACTGCTGGAACTGGGAGCGCTGCTCGAACTCGTCGAACTGGGTAAGGTTGAAGAACTCGTTGGACTCGGTGAGGTTGAAGAGCTGGTGGAACTAGGCGCGTTGCTTGTCGAACTCTGTGAGGTTGAAGAGCTCGTTGAACTGGGTGCGTTTGAAGAGCCGGTTGAACTAGGCGAGCTAGAAGAACTCGTTGAACTGGGTAAGGTTGAACTGGTGGAACTGGGTGAGGTTGAAGAGCTTGTTGAACTGGGTACGTTTGAAGAGCTTGAACTTGTCGAACTGGGTGAGGTTGTTGAACTGGGTAAGGTTGAAGAACTGGTGGAACTGGGAGCGCTGCTCGAACTCGTCGAACTGGGTGAGTTTGAAGAGCTGGTTGAACTGGGCGAGCTAGAAGAGCTTGTTGAACTGGGTGAGTTTGAAGAACTGCTAGAACTGGGTGACGTTGAAGAGCTTGTTGAACTGGGTGGGTTTGAAGTACTTGTTGAACTAGGCGAGTTAGAAGAACTGCTCGAATTCGTCGAACTGGGCGTGCTGGAAGAGCTGGTTGAACTGGGCGTGCTGGGCGAGCTGGAAGAGCTGGTTGAACTGGGCGAGCTAGAAGAACTCGTTGAACTGGTTGAACTGGGTGAGGTTGAAGAGCTCGTTGAACTGGGCGAAGAACTGGTGGAACTGGGAGGGCTGCTCGAACTGGTGGAACTGGGTGAAGAACTGGTGGAACTGGGAGCGCTGCTCGAACTGGTGGAACTGGGTGAGGTTGAAGAACTTGTTGAACTGGGTGAAGAGCTTTTTGAACTAGGCGTGCTGCTCGAACTCGTCGAACTGGGTGAGGTTGAAGAACTGCTGGAACTAGGCGCGTTGCTTGTCGAACTCGGTGAGGTTGAAGAGCTCGTTGAACTGGGTGAGGTTGAAGAACTCGTCGAACTGGGTGAGTTTGAAGAACTGCTGGAACTGGGTACGGTTGAAGAACTCGTCGAACTGGGCGAGTTTGAAGAACTGCTGGAACTGGGTACGGTTGAAGAACTGCTGGAACTGGGTAAGGTTGAACTGCTGGAACTGGGTAAGGTTGAAGAACTCGTTGAACTCGGTGAGGTTGAAGAGCTGGTGGAACTAGGCGCGTTGCTTGTCGAACTCTGTGAGGTTGAAGAGCTCGTTGAACTGGGTGCGTTTGAAGAACTGGTTGAACTGGGCGTGTTGCTCGAACTTGTCGAACTGGGTGAGCTAGAAGAGCTGGTGGAACTGGGTAAGGTTGAAGAACTGGTGGAACTGGGTGCGTTGCTCGAACTTGTCGAACTGGGTGAGGTTGAAGAGCTTGTTGAACTGGGTAAGGTTGAAGAACTGGTGGAACTGGGCGAGCTGGAAGAGCTCGTTGAACTGGGTAAGGTTGAAGTGGTCGAACTGGGTAAGGTTGAAGAACTCGTTGAACTGGCCGAGGCTGAAGGACTGGTCGAACTGGGTGTGTTTGAAGAACTCGTTGAACTGGCCGAGGCTGAAGGACTGGTCGAACTGGGTGTGGTTGAAGAACTGGTTGAAGTGGAGAAGGTTGAAGAACTGGTCGAACTGGGTAAGCTTGAAGAACTCGTTGAACTCGGTGAGGTTGAAGAGCTGGTGGGACTAGGCGCGTTGCTTGTCGAACTCTGTGAGGTTGAAGAGCTCGTTGAACTGGGTGCGTTTGAAGAGCTGGTTGAACTAGGCGAGCTAGAAGAACTCGTTGAACTGGGTAAGGTTGAACTGGTGGAACTGGGTGAGGTTGAAGAGCTTGTTGAACTGGGTACGTTTGAAGAGCTTGAACTTGTCGAACTGGGTGAGGTTGTTGAACTGGGTAAGGTTGAAGAACTGGTGGAACTGGGAGCGCTGCTCGAACTCGTCGAACTGGGTGAGTTTGAAGAGCTGGTTGAACTGGGCGAGCTAGAAGAGCTTGTTGAACTGGGTGAGTTTGAAGAACTGCTAGAACTGGGTGACGTTGAAGAGCTTGTTGAACTGGGTGGGTTTGAAGTACTTGTTGAACTAGGCGAGTTAGAAGAACTGCTCGAATTCGTCGAACTGGGCGTGCTGGAAGAGCTGGTTGAACTGGGCGTGCTGGGCGAGCTGGAAGAGCTGGTTGAACTGGGCGAGCTAGAAGAACTCGTTGAACTGGTTGAACTGGGTGAGGTTGAAGAGCTCGTTGAACTGGGCGAAGAACTGGTGGAACTGGGAGGGCTGCTCGAACTGGTGGAACTGGGTGAAGAACTGGTGGAACTGGGAGCGCTGCTCGAACTGGTGGAACTGGGTGAGGTTGAAGAACTTGTTGAACTGGGTGAAGAGCTTTTTGAACTAGGCGTGCTGCTCGAACTCGTCGAACTGGGTGAGGTTGAAGAACTGCTGGAACTAGGCGCGTTGCTTGTCGAACTCGGTGAGGTTGAAGAGCTCGTTGAACTGGGTGAGGTTGAAGAACTCGTCGAACTGGGTGAGTTTGAAGAACTGCTGGAACTGGGTACGGTTGAAGAACTCGTCGAACTGGGCGAGTTTGAAGAACTGCTGGAACTGGGTACGGTTGAAGAACTGCTGGAACTGGGTAAGGTTGAACTGCTGGAACTGGGTAAGGTTGAAGAACTCGTTGAACTCGGTGAGGTTGAAGAGCTGGTGGAACTAGGCGCGTTGCTTTTCGAACTCTGTGAGGTTGAAGAGCTCGTTGAACTGGGTGCGTTTGAAGAACTCGTTGAACTCGGTGAGGTTGAAGAGGTTGTTGAACTGGGTGTGTTTGAAGAGCTGGTGGAACTGGGTGACGTTGAAGAGCTTGTTGAACTGGGTGGGTTTGAAGTACTTGTTGAACTAGGCGAGTTAGAAGAACTGCTCGAGCTCGTTGAACTGGGTGAAGAACTGGTGGAACTGGGTAGGCTGCTCGAACTCGTTGAACTGGGGGAGCTAGAAGAGCTGGTGGAACTGGGTAAGGCTGAAGTACTTGTTGAACTGGGTGCGGTTGAAGAACTGGTGGAACTGGGGAAGTTTGAACTGGTGGAACTAGGCGAGTTTGAAGAGCTCGTTGAACTGGGTGTGTTTGAAGAACTGCTTGAACTGGGTGAGGTTGAGGAGATTGTTGAACTGGGTGAGGTTGAAGAACTGGTGGAACTAGGTGAGTTTGAGGAGCTTGTTGAACTGGGTGAGGTTGAAGAACTCGTTGAACTGGGTACGATTGAAGAACTCGTTGAACTGGGTACGGTTGAAGAACTGATGAAACTGGGTAAGCTTGAACTGGTGGAACTAGGCGCGCTGCTCGAACTGGTTGAACTGGGTGAGTTTGAGGAACCCGTTGAACTCGGTGAGTTTGAAGAGCTTGTTGAACTGGGTGAGTTTGAAGAACTGGTGGAACTGGGCGCGTTGCTTGTCGAACTCGGTGAGGTTGAAGAGCTCGTTGAACTGGGTGGGGTTGAAGAACTCGTCGAACTGGGTGAGTTTGAAGAACTGCTGGAACTGGGTACGGTTGAAGAACTGCTGGAACTGGGTAAGGTTGAACTGCTGGAACTGGGTAAGGTTGAAGAACTCGTTGAACTCGGTGAGTTTGAAGAACTGGTGGAACTGGGTAAGCTTGAACTGGTGGAACTAGGCGCGCTGCTCGAACTGGTTGAACTGGGTGAGTTTGAGGGACCCGTTGAACTCGGTGAGGTTGAAGAGCTGCTGGAACTAGGCGCGTTGCTTGTCGAACTGGGTGAGGTTGAAGAACTCGTTGAACTCGGTGAGTTTGAAGAACTGGTGGAACTGGGTGAGGTTGAAGAACTCGTTGAAATTGTTGAGTTTAAAGAACTGGTTGAATTGGGTGAGCTGGAGGAGCTCGTTGAACTGGGTGAATCTGAAGAGCTCGTTGAACTTGGTGGGCTCGATGAACTGGTCGAACTGGGCGCGCTGCTCGAACTCGTCGAACTGGGTGAGTTTGAAGAACTGGTGGAACTGGGTGAGGTTGAAGAACTCGTTGAAATTGTTGAGTTTGAAGAACTGGTTGAATTGGGTGAGCTGGAGGAGCTCGTTGAACTGGGTGAATCTGAAGAGCTCGTTGAACTTGGTGGGCTTGATGAACTGGTCGAACTGGGCGCGCTGCTCGAACTCTTCGAACTGGGTGAGTTTGAAGAACTGGTTGAACTGGGCGAGGTCAAAGTGGGGCAGACAGATCCTGGCTCAACAACTGTTTGATCAATGCTCACGGCTCCGTTGAGTGACATGAGTGCACCAGTATTGACAATTGTTCCCCAGCCTCCAGAGGCAATTGTTCCGTAGCCTGCAGTGATATCTTGGTTGGCTAAGAGAACACCCTCGAACGTCGTGCCCGTGCCCATTTCTACAAAAGAATCAACTTGCCAGTAAAGATTGCATGGTGAGTTTTGACCACTGATGGCAGCAACAGTGGCTCCTGTGGCAAGGGTGAGATTGCCGGCGATTTGTAGAAGGAAAAATGCGTCCGTTACACCTCCGTTATCGAAGGTCAAAGTCCCAGTGAGCCCGACAGACGAATTGATGAGGTAGACTCCCGAAGTCAGTGTCAGTCCTCCAAGATCTGTTACATCAAGAATGGTTTGAGGTACCAGGGCAGCAGCAGTATTGTAAGCTGCTAATGCATCCGCTTGAGCTTGTATTGCAACTGCATCGTCGACGTGTTGACTTCCGTCTATTTGTAGTCCATCGCCACTGATGGTGTTCCCTGGACTGACCCCGACATCTCCGAAATAATATGTTTCGCCCTCTCCTATAACTTCTGTTGCTGCAAGAACAGCGAACGTTGAGGCGGACCCCAAATTGATCTGCGCTCTGATCAAATGAGGAAAGGCGAGACTGAAGGCGAGAACGGATGAGAACCTCATTACTGTGGTGATAAGTGTTCTTGACGTAGTTGAAGTGTATAACTGCTAAAGATCAAAACTGAATTATTGAAAGGTAAATATTATATAAAATTGCCATATTCTAATTAGGGTATAAGGTGGCACATACGTGATGGAAAAGTGATTTTAAAACTAAAAAAAATAGCTAGAGAGTAGAAACTTGTGTAATATATAATATTTCCTATTCAAGACTTGGATTGTGCTATCTCTTGGACAACACTCTTCATCGTGAAGAAAGCCCGTCTGAGTCTCTTGCTCACAGTCAACTGCAGATTCCAAAATGCCGGAACTGAGTATACTAGATGCAAATCCTGGCAGATTTCGGCTCTAGTACACATGATTGCCACGGTACTGCAAGGAGTACAGTACGTGGAAAGCTAGCGTGGACGGCCTGATTCAATCAGTCTATCGCACCACCTGTATTCCAATTACTACTAGATATCGGTCTTCACGGCTAGCGTAGACTATGTGGAGGAAGTATCTTTCTGATTATCTTTAATTAAATAAAGCAATGAGAAATACATGACCGGGGCGGCTGGTTGTCGACAAATGAGGAGGTTGCATACCTGGAATGTGAAGAACCCCTGGAGAAGTCTCAATGCGTTCTGATTCAGCCCAGTCCCTGCCTTTGGTGGCTGGAGCGACAAACGCAAGGCCTTATCTAATTCAGTATCTCGTATTTCGCAGTTGGGTTTATGTTACGTCTTTACAGTCTTTCTTGAAATTTGTTTATTTGTTTGTTTACATTATCCATCTTTTGCCCATAGTTAGGAAATTCTCACCTATCAACTTATACTTAAAACAAGATTAACCGATGGTCCGATGTAATATAATACAAACATTGTCAACATGGCATCTTACGGCGCAACTAAGTAGCCGTATGTAGAACTTCCTCGATCATTTAGATTATCAAAGCCAGGCAGGTATTATGAGATCTGGATATGGCAGTTATATCAGCGCAGATCTTAACGGTCCCTCGCCCGGGGAATAGGCTACTTCCCGAATAGTATTGCTACCGATACGGGTAGGCGCATTAGAGTCCCCTGGCGGCGAAGGAAATTAAACGCTTATGCATACTACTGTATACCTGTTTTCTAGTTTTTAATTTGGATTCGTGATCGTCGAATGCTAAATTTGACCATAAAGGAGGTTTAACTGGCTACATTTTTCGCATCGAAACACGCCAGGCCCTAAAAGGTTAATGTTGATTCCCTGCAGGATAACAGTTTCAGTTCACGCATTTCTCCAACATTAAAAATATGTTAGATTTCTTAAGTTAGGCAGGATTTGGGCAGGGGGATAAAATTGGCTAGAATGTTATGCAGGATTGTATAGTTACAACAATCAACATAGTAAACAGTTAAGATAATGAGTTCAGAATAGATAATTACGATAAACATTTTTAATATACATGTATATGATATTTTAATTTCAAGACTAGATATCTTCCCAATGATCAGTCATAGCTTTTACCCAACAAAATTATTTCCAAAATAACATAATAATTAATCCCAATTCGGAAGTAAATAGACTATCATTGCCCAATTAGGTAGTATGTCGCGTAACACCTGCTTTATTATTCCAATTTCTAGACTTGCGTCAAGAGCTCTTTCTTATCACAGGTATTGAGCGCATGGTTACAGAGGAATTGACTTCGAAATGCCGGGTTCAAGATACGATACACTAAATAGATTGCAGCAAGCTCCGGCTCTTATGGACTTGGAGTTCTAGCACTATTTAGCCGTGGTGCGATCTCCCTCATCATTCCATTCTGTCTATTCTTAATCTTTCCTCTCTTTTGTCTGTCCTTATCTGATTTGATTCTAGTCCCCTATTCTTTTTAGATGAGTGTAGGGTGACTTTTAAAATTCGTATTCGCTGAATCTTTAGCTATGCTGGAGAGACTTGGGCGATCGGGAATTTGTTGTCAGCCACCTGCATTAGAAATGTAGGGTTCTCATATGATTAATATGCAAGTTATATGCGGTCAGCCATATGCAGTAATTAGTAATTAATATAATAGCCTGGTTTTATGGAGCCCGGCTAGTCTGTATTCGCTCGCAGTTAAATGCATAAATTGGTGTATCTATTGGTGTAAGACTTAAGCTGATCCAGACCAAAAGTTTTCTTTGGTACAGTACATTTTTATTTTTGTATTAGAAGCGTCAGAATGAGCACTTTCAGATACACGTTCTGTCCTCTCTGACGAAGTATATGTAAGCATAGGTATCGAAATTAAGACTTTTGCTGGGCGGCTTGTTATTTTAGGCTTTTGCACCCTTCCTGCATCTAAAAGCAGATCTAGGCGTCCGTGTTGCCAATGTGTAATATGTGATGGCCACTTTATATGTATATGTATATACTGTATATAGTTAACAATTCATAGTCATTTTATTTAAGTTAATTAGCGATGCGATAATATTTGATTTTGGCAAATGCCACACCCGCCGTTTCCTATGCAACCTGCGTGCTCTGATGAACTAATTAATTAATTCAGCTATAACTAGTACAGTACGTTACTTATGTTTGAATTACTTCCAGTCTAGACCAATCATCCAAAGCGACCCTTAATCAAGTCAGTTCAGATTGAACCTTTAATATCCAGAGCTTTTGTTGGCCAGACATTTTCGCTAATAACAATTAGATTCTACAATACAATAATACTTGTCATTACTGGAGAGTATTACGAATTTACGATACTAGTTGTAATGATATACTACTACAAGATGTAAGATGAAGATATAGTTAATCATTTGAATAGCATAAACGAAAAGAGATAGAAAGGGGCTAGAAATAGGTTAAGGAAATAAAATCAAGTCAAATGTTAGAATGCACAACCTTTCATTGTTCTGCGGACGAATTAATGAATGAGTATGCGCTCAATCGGTCAATTGATTCACCAGCCATGCTGTATACTTCGGCAGATCTGTCACCTGAAAATCGAATAATGTTGCTTCCAAAGGGGGGTTGGTTTGTTTGTCCGCTATATTCCCAAATGCATCAATTAAAATACATGTATAGATGGAGTTAAATCGCTACCAACACCGACTGCGAGAGCTGAACCCACATCCTTTAGAATGACAGTTTCATGTACCTTGCTTGAGAGTATATGCGCTGGTTTGATCACGGTGCTCACATACGAAGGGTCGTTGATTACTTTATTCATCAACTTTTCTTATCTTTGGAAGTGATTCATAAAACGATGACGATTCTCGGTCTCTCAGATTGTAACTATAATAGAGAACTTCATCATAACTCGTATCTCGGCCATTTTCATTTCGAAGCCACTCCTCCGAAGCATGACTCTGTTTAATCTATTGCTTCATGGCCATCATTTCAAGCCGGAATGCTATCTCGTACATAGTAGTGATATTGCTTCCATTACATTTCCTGCTGCTACTGTCGTTAAGATTTTAGGAACTACTAGTAAAACATAGATCCCCTTACAACCAGTAAGCCATGAGTCACTTCAGCCATCGAAGATGGCTTTGTCCCTCCAGTTATTTCTGTCGGTCCTCCTCTTTTAGAATAAAAGATTGCACGGCGAATAGTTGTTGATAACAGCAAGTCTCTCGTTTACTGCTATCATGGGTTGCAAGCAAGATGGATTATTCATTTTGTAACTCTTGATCTATGCATTGCTTCAGTAATTTAGTCATAGTAAATCGGTGATTATTGGGCTACTGAATTTAAAGTTGTGTCCGGACAGAAGTCGAGGGTGCGATTAGAGTAGTGTGATACTGTACGATACGGTAGAGTAAAATGTGGTTAACAAAATGGCAATAATTTGTATATATTCAGAAATGATCCACTGTTTCATTATAATTCTCTCTAGTCTGTATCTTTATTAAGTCCAGCAGCAACTACGGCACTTCTCGTAGTCTTGGCCCCAGCTATTACATCAGTGTACATATAATAGTGTATTGCTTCATTGCTATAACTCCCAACTTTGAATTTAACTGGCACTCTTATTATTCCATTCTCACTCCAACTATCTACTATAGCTGCTTGACCGTTTTGCAGCTCCATTGTTATCTTTCCAAGTATATTAAGTTCCTGTTCTGTGATGTCCACGTCGAAATTAATCTTCCCGTGGAGATTTGACAGATAGCATTTCCTGTCATCTTCTACTAATTCGTGCATCATATCGTTTTGTATAGAACTGCATATAATAGCCACCCTTCTTTCCATGTTCCCCAGGTACCACGACCAGCTAGTGAACATCTTAGTGTCCCTTTTAAGTTTCATAAATTTCCTCCAGCTGCTATCACCTACTATCATTTGTTTACATATTGCAGATATGACTGTCAGTAGTGCAACGGCTGTCAGAATAATTGTTCCCACGCCTACCCATCTGTCGTCCATTTTGTGAACATAATGAGCACATAAGTAAATGGTTATTACTGTCACGCATAGTACCGATGCCCAATAGATCCCAGCTAAAGTTATTATGCTCTCTGACATGTCATTCGAATACCTCTTCATGTCGTCTATTTCTGCCATATTTCTGTCATATGAACCGCATGATACGTTAATAATACGTTCAGTGCTCGCTGAGACAGTGATAGAATACAAACTGTGTACATTCCTTCCGTATCCACAGTATTTGCAAACATCTTCAGTTATTACTTCTTGCTCATACTGTCTTTTGACAGCATTTTTTATCAAGCTGAGTTCTTTTTGTGTCCTCGAGTTCTGTTCGGCTATTTTATTTATCATGCCAAGTACCCGATTATCTTTTTGTATAGAATTTTCAAATTGACTGACATTCTGAGAGACACTTTCAGATATCATCTCTTTAGTAATTTGTGATAATTTGATATATTTTTTCTTCTTCCTGTGCACAGTTTTAGAGATTATGCGCATGGTGTTAATCCATTCCTCAGTTTCATCGTCAGGAACCTGTGCTTCGTCAAATGGGTTCATTAGTCTTTGAATATCTGATTTACCAGCTATGCTTATTGAATTTCCGACCATATCCGTATAAACCTTACTTGATTGTGATATAATTTCGCCTCCATCACTGGTGACACTCTGACTCATATATTTATTAACACAAGTTTTCCACTCTGCCGTTTCTTCTATATTGTTGTTAGGAATCTTCCATATAGTTTCTGATCCGTTATAGTTGTACTGCATATCTTTAATTATGTTCGACAATCTAGTCACCATTCTAATGTAAAGCGTATAGTTTGCCCATGCTGTCATATTATCGTTAACATCTTCTATGTCATCAATGTTTTGACGAAAGTAAATAGAGTTTATTAGCCCATCTATGTCCAAGTACCCTATCTGGGAAGCGTGTTCTAACAATTTCGATGTTATCACTTGTATTGCATCATTCTTAGTACTGTATTGACATGTTCGACTTTTGATGATTATCACCAACCTATTCCACTTTCTTACATACTCATTCTTGATCTCGAGCAATTCTTTATATTTAGCATATTCACTTGTTGTGCTCAATCCGCATTTCTTAATCGCGAATTTATTGAGATACCATTCTACCCTGTATAATATTCTATTCTTTGGTCGCATGAATCTGTTATGATAGTATCTCTGTTTACTAGTAAATCTTTCGTAATCATAATATTTGCATTCTACTTGATGTTGTTCATGTTTAAATATGTTTCTGACTGTTTTGATTTTATTAAGAATCTTTACTGTTCTGCTAGTACTAGTATTTGCTAATTGTTTTAATTTCGCGAGAAAGCCGTCTTCATCTATTTGATAATCCCATCCATGATTGTCACCCCTCGTGGCCATATTGCTGCTTATTATTCTTTCAAACTCATCATAATATTCATTGTAATTTGCATCTAAGTTTTTCTGGTGAATGCATTTTCCAAATGAATTCACGTCATTAAATGCTCGGTTATAGATAGAGTGTACTGCGTTGATCGACATGGCGCTAAATGGTGGTTAAAATGAACAACAATACACGACTGAATATAGGACAGACAATGTATAAAACAGAGAGGTAATCGTAAGTGAGGAGTCACTTCCTCGTCAAATGATGTGTGTTGCAAAGTCGGGGTGGTTAAACTGGTTAATTTTTGTTCTTCTACACACCAGCATCAAGCTACATGTGATTCGGGTGTGAATTATTCTTTTTTTCTGAAAATCTCCACAAAGAAAAAGGAAACGGGCAGAAAACGAAGAGAGAGGTGAAAACCCATTAGCTTTATATCATTATGTTTTAGATGGCGGGGATGCGCTGTGATTACTTCAGGAGAATTTAATTGTATTATTTGATCAGACTGGCTGATACAGGTGACCAACCCAAAGTTACAAATGCAGCTAGTATTCAAAACATATCGTATATAAACTATAAATTACAACACACTATGATCATATAGATAGTTGATCGTAATCATTATTGGTACCACCACCACCCACCGCCGAAATGTCGTCGCCTCATTGTTTATCGTGAATCAAGCTATACACAAATCAAATCGGGCTATTATAGTATACAACATATTGTTAAATGAGTGAAACGCCATATTTAATTGACCTCTTCTGTTTAAGAAACATTGCTACAAAACTGGTTAGAAAAATCTTTCTGGGCGATAAGGGAAGTAAAAGTGGAAGTTTTCGTGGTTTTGCCAAATCCGTTTTGAGATTAAGGATTTCTTAACTGAATATTGTGAACCTTCATGAATTATTAAGGCTCTACACATTCTTGAATCTAGATTACTGAATATTGGAAGAGCGAGAAACACTTCTTACAGTTTAATAGTCAGAATAATTAGGTGTTTACAGCAAAGGTAACTTCAAGGCTTTCTTTGATCGTATGGAGGCAACTAGTATTCACACCTAAATTCAATGGGCAGAGTAGCGTTGTACCTGTTTAAGCTGTGTCGGCTGGCCACTTACGCATTGTGCTCTATTGGACATAGTTGACTTTCTTTGTTTTGAGTTAACGTTATATCCAAACAATATGTACCTCGCCGAGCAAAACCTTAACCAACCTTATTATCGTTGATCGCCAACCAAGCATTTGTAGCTTGTTAATAGATTAGTCTACCCAAATACGATTAACCATTTATTGAAACTTATCTTTTTACTTTGCATTTGCGAAGGTGTCTTTTGCTGGACTAATAAGTCAGAGTTAAGCAGGTTACGGGCTCAAAATACACGATCTCAAATTGTAGTTATGTAAAATATTAGCTTATCTTGCATAAGGTTAAGGGTTTAACAGGAGAAAAGTTGAAGATTAACTCTTATGCTGCACGTCCCTGCATTTGTAATCTCGCATGCACTGCAAGGCTCCCGTCTTAGCGTGGAAAGCTCTTTGTGTTCCTCCCCGCCAAGAAAGACCTTCGAATGCACGTGTTATCTTTTTCAAATACATGGAGAGCATTACATCCTATCGTCAATTTTAATATCATTAACAAGATTATTACTTATGCTAGTAGTCAGATTCGATAGACCAATCATAGTTGAAGATAAAATCCCCTTTTCAGGCTTCATAAGGAATTTCTAAGGGTTTTAAGTCTAGGTATATTAATGTTATGCGACTTAGATGGTGTAGAAGTAGTGGGCGGAAGTTTTTCTTTATCGTTATGTAATTCAATTTAGTTTTTACCGTCAGACCCGGTTCTCACTCACGTTTTTTATCGTTCTCTTAGTCATGGAAGAATAGATTTATTACTTTCTATGTTTCATATTACTTCGTCTTTCTCTTTTTGTTCTATTTCGTGTTTAACAGTTAAGTTATATTTCTCAACTCTTGTATTGTAACAGTTAACTTAACGTTATTATATTATCTTTTATATAACACTTGTGATGGCAAGCACATTTCATTGTTAGCTAGATTATATCCGAATTATTAGCCATTAGTCGATCTAAGCGATCTTTCTTATAGACTAACCCTCCTGGAGTTCTGAAACTGTGGCAGTACAATAAATAAAGTTGGATCCGCGATAACTCAGCACTAACTTAATGTTAAATGTGGGGCAGACGTTTTCTTAGGAGAGGATGATCAAACGTGCATACTCACATTAGATTAAGTTTCATTTCCTTACCCTATTTCTAGCCCCTTACTTCTATTTCTTTACGTTTTCTTCTTATTTATGTTAGTCAACTATATCTTATATTTTAATATTATTTCATTATAACTAGTATCATGGTACATCGGTACTCTAAAGTATTATTATATTGTAGAATCTAATACTTGTTACTAATAGTATCTGTATACCAAAAAACGCTTGTTGTTAAAGGTACAGCCTTAACTAATTTGATAAAGGGTTAGTGTGGATTGGAAACTAATAGTATTAAAATTAATTATAATTAATTAATTCAATCATTAAATAACGTGACAAGAAGCATTGCGATCTCGGCTAGTTTCTCTTTTTCCAGATCAACGAATACAGATTTCAATAAAAAGGGTACAGTAATGTACAGTACTAGTACAGTACTCATTCAAATTCCAAAAATATATTATGTAAATAGCAGCTAACAGCCAAATTCTTTATTTAATTAATATTAATATATATATATTATACGTCGTCAATCACGTGTTGGATAATGACCAGGAGCATAGCCAAAATAACCTGCACTTGGGATAGGCAAATAAGCTAAACCGCCATCACCTAAATCAATATTGTTAGCAAATCCATTAGTTCCCCACCAATTGACATCCTTCTCATGGTACTCCACAGCAAAGAAAATGATAATCGCAGACAAAGCCAAACCAGCAGTAAGTGCAGAAGTTAAAACATAGTTATACTTTTCCCACCAACCGAAGTATCGTCTTCTGATAATGAACATGAAAGCAAATCCAGCATAAATACTAGGAGTGTAGTATGCCAACGAGTAAGGTGCATAGTTAAACAGACCTCCAATGACAAGATTAGGTTGGAAAGTTTTGAGAATAGGGAATCTCTTCTTCAGGTACCAGATAGGGGCTGGAAGTAAGGCCCCAATCAGGAAGGCGTACTTCAATACAGGATAAAGATCTTTGAACACCAGCTTTGGGCCAATAACACCCCAAATAACGGAAGAAGAATAGTAAGTTTTTTCATTAGGACAGAGGAATTTCTCCTTGGTAATTTGGATTGACTCGTCACAAAGACCATCAATATTACTAACCAGCCAATCAGCAATACCAACTGAAATAAGAGATTGAAAAATAGCAGCAACAACTTGACCACGGAAAATAGCACGAGGAGGTACTTTGGTATAATGACTTGTCTTCTGATCAACAATATAATCAGAAGCTTGTCCACCAATATTATAGCCAAACGTTTTAAGAATCATCAAAGCAACCCCATTTCCAGGTATAGCATATCCAATAATGAGTTCTACCAAGACGTTAAGACCGAAACTGTAACCAGTTACTGCGTAAATTAAAGTAAGAGGGATCAAAAAGACAAAGTTAATTCCAAGGGCAAAGAATATACCCCAAACAGGAGTGTTTGTTGGGTACACTTCAACAAATACAATACCCAAAACTAGAGATATCAAAAGAATAATCAAGAACCACCAATCTGGAACCTCCTTATAAGCGCTCATAGCACGACTGAATCCATCGCTATGATTAGTAAAGTTTGACCGTTTCCTGTCGAAAAGACCTTTGTAAATGTCAACAAAACCAGCAACGATAGCCTTATAATTGGTGAGTAACTGATCGACAAAAGAGTAAGGGTATAAAGCAAAGAATCCGCCAAATGATATGAGGTTTGCCGCAGAATAATAGGGAGGGGAATATTTTTGATATAAATCGTTATCAAATAACCCTTTTTCGTTAAGTAGTTGTGTTACATCAAATGGCGTTCCATCGTTAGCATACACCAGATTGGTATTAATAGGAATATATCCGGTCCATCTATAGTTGGTGTAGTATAGGGCAGGAATCAATATACAGCCAGCAATGGCTGTTCCAATATAATTATTCAACTGCGTATAAAAGGGCCAGATTAAAGGAGAATACGAATTAATGACGTTCCAATCGAAGGTTGTGATGGGGTTAATACCAAGACCAGTGTAGCCAGTTATAGTATTTAGCGTCAAGTTATTAGGGGCAATCCAGACCATCCAATCGAAATCTGAAAGAGCAGGGAAAAGATAACCTGGAAACCAGAAATAGAGGAAACTTGCACCAAAAAAAATCCAAAAGAATTTAAACCTCGTTAATTTCCAACCATTAATACTACCTTTACTGTCTTTAGCAACTAAAGCTCTGTTTAAAGCAATAGTTGGCAAAACAGTAGGCCACAAAGATCTGACAGGATAAATAACAAATTTCCTAAGAACACCGGCAAAACCAAACCCAATAAGTTGGGTGGACAGTACTGACAAAATCTCATAACCTGCTCCTACCCATGGGTTCTTGTAATATATTTTTTGGACCATTATATTCCAGAAAGCGTACGTAACTGATGAAGCACTAGAGACAATGATGGTTGCCAACATTTGTTCCTTGAATGACCAGGGACCGGGGTTTAACGAGTGACGAGTTCCACGGAAAGTAACACCCCAATCGGGTAAAGTATATGCTGAGAATCTGCCAGATAAAGAGACAAATATCTGAAGAACCGATGTAGTAACATAAATACTAGGCTGACGGGGTTCAAAAAAGGAATTCACGCCAGTACCAATGATTGTCCAAATGAAAGCGACCAAATAGCATCTGAACGTTTCGACAGGAATAGTTGGATCATCAAAAGGGTCAGTGACTGATCTAACTTCAGGATAAGGAGAATAATAACGAATAATAGCTGCGTCTGTCTTAACCTCCCACTCATTAGAACTCTTCTCATCGGATATGTTCTTAAGAATTCTGATTGTCAAATCTTCTGGGAAATTTGGATCACCATCATGGTAGTCAGAAGCTTCCCGAAGGATATCTAAAGCGTCAGCATAAGAGAATTCAAGAGCTTTTGACCAAACGAATTCATACGAAGCATTTACTATATCCTCTGGATCACCATTATAAGAGTGGCCATATCTGACGAAGAAAGCCTCTTTTTCATCAAGAGCGACCTCGACGGTTTGGACTCTTTTTTCAGATATCTCTTCAGACATTTTTAATGAAAATCACAGGAGAAGAAGAAGGTTTGAAATTGAGAAATTTCGGTTCTGTATTCTTCTCTTTACAGATTTCTAGGAAGTTGACCTCATTTATAATAAAAGTGTTCTTACATCTGTCTAGACATTTCATAACTGATGGCTCAGAGCAAAATATTCCTCCAAGAAGAGATAACAGGAACGGCCAATAGCAGACGAAGACAATTGGTTCGACAACTGCGTATATCTCATATTTAGGTATATTGACGTGATCAATAAATCTGTAGCGCCGATTGGATTTTAAAGATGGCGCAAGGCTCCACCTGCTCAAAATATGTATTTAGATCTCTTGATTATGTCAGTATGTATTGTTCTATCATTGAATTCCAATAATTGTCTTTATTTTCAGGATTGTAGACATCACACGGCACTAAGTTATATTTCGAAGATAAAAGTGTATTCCAATACATTTTTTGGTTGACCAAAAGTAATTTCTCATTAAAAATTTGGTTATAATTTCCACTGGATATAGATATCACTAAAAAAATGTTAGCTTTAAGGTCTGATTAGCTGTCTCTTTCTATTGATGGATTAAAGAATATAACGGAATTACATGATGGTGGATATAGAGAGGAAAAGTGAAGAAAAAGTAGTAATATGTTGAAACTCCTTTCAGATTGACGTATGGCGCAGCTCAGTATGCAGCTTAATCTGATTTGAGATCTTTTTATGGCTGATTGATATTGGTAATAGCTCAAAAGTTATTTTTGACAACTTATATACCTTGTTTTTGGAGTGTCATTGTCGCGTTGCAGTAACTGTTGTTGTACAACCCCTAATGAAAATTACCCAGAAAAAAATCACAACAACTATCAAATGGCGAAGTCATAATAAAATGTGACTTAAATATCAGAATCATAATAAATTATATGCGGCAGTTAAAGTTATTCTTCTTGTTCTGTTTTAGTACTCTTCAATTGTTGAATTCGACTTTAATTCGCAAATGGTACAGTTTCAATATACGATTCAAAAAAGTAGGGTCATTAGCTGCCGACTCATATTGAGGTACCAGATCTCTATACCCCGAATTGGAAATGTTTACAACGAACTCTCGGTTGCATTGTTGATGTATTATCTTGCCGGCTGAATGGCGTAATGCCTGGATCTATATTATACTCTTGTGTAGATACATTGTACCCACTTTACAATATTATTCACGGAATTTAGAAGGCTCCACCCTTGCTCGTGAGAACTCGCGATGACCAAACACGCCAGGCGACTACAGACCGCGGACAGCCGTGCATAGGCAAGCCGTGATCGTCTCTGCCGTCAAACATAAATGTGATGTCGATTCATCTCATGATTGCAGTACGCGGTGCTACTTGTGCATTTCTTTCAAGTCATCACAAATCTAATCTATGTCTATCACTCCACTATGATTTCTTTTTTTCGACTCTTTGTCTGCAATTCTATAACGGACATTCCATTTCTGGTGTGGATGTTGCAGATCAGTTGATGCCGTTCCCTGTAAGATCTCATCTGCAGAATCGTCCAGCGCCAGCCTTATGTCATCTTCCTTAACTAGACGGTCAAAATTCGAAATTGCAATATATTTCGTTAAACCTACCAAGCTCTTCTGACAAAAGGATAATAAGATATGCGTGATTATGCCACGTCGAAGGGAGATCTCATTATCTAGGCTACTTGATGCGAGCCCTTAGACTCTCGTGCGGCAATGAAGGGGTGGCCAAGATAATCGACTCTTTGTAGGCCGATCTTCTTTCAGCCTATACCGACCGACAAATATTATCTCATATTTCCGGATATAACCGTCTGCGAGAGTTTGCCTCCCTGATATTGATCAGTCCCTCCAGAACTAGCTTTGGCTGACCAACCACTTACCTAATAGCTTACCGATAATTGGCTGCCGTAATGACGATAGTTGGTGTGATTTCTGACCTTTGAAATTTTCGACTTGGCACGAGTCGCATGATCCCTATAGGCTGGCTACAGTGTCTGTTTGATGTTCATATGGTCGGATAATCCGAATATGTGGCAGGAACATTAATGTTAACTTAATTAGCGTTTTTGGTTGTCGTTTGGTACCTGAAACTCGGTCCCTGCAGATGAACGGTTTGAGACTTACGCACCTGCAAGTTAAAAGTAACAAACGACACATTTCACTCTCTCTAGTTACTAATTAATTCGCCCAGGGTCGCATGCGAATATCGTATACACTGTACTCTATGGTCATTATACCTCTTCGCCAGTCAGGGCCACTCCGTTCTCTGGACCAAGTTTTACAATCTCTGGCAGTGATACGAACAGCTGGCGTCAGTGATGATGAACCAGTACCAGTACTAGAACCGTTAGACAACAACACGCACATCTGGAATAGGTGTGAGAAAAATAATTGAAGTTGAGGTAACCTAATAATATCTGACTATTGGAGCCAGTGCAAGTGGTTATACTTTCAACAATGGCTGACTCGGCAATAACATTGGGAAAAAGATATAGAAATCATCAGGGTCTTGTCAGATCCGCGCGCCGGAGATAGACAGGGTGCAGATACAAGTCTTACTTAACAACTAATTCTACTGTTCTCCTTTTTGAAGGTTCGGTTTGATCTGACTGTGTTTAGATGTTTGTTTCTTTTGTTTGGTCATAATCTGAAGATTCAATAAAACTGCATACTTATAATGAGACTGATATTTTCAGATCATCAACCATCATTATTTACCTTCGAGTTCAAACTCTGTCGTCACAAAATACGTGTGTCTTACAGTTCTTCGGTTTAGAACTGGTTTGAAACTGCTTCAATTGAAGGGAAGTTTTATCAATCTGACCTGGCTAAACACCCAAGAGAGGATAAAGTTATTAGATGCATCCTCTGCGGTTGGAACACAACAGAATCTGTACTAAATGGTTCAACCTCCAACCTCAGCAGGCATTTGAAGACGAAACACAATTTTGATGGTAACTTTAACATGTCAGAGAACTGTTAAACGTCTGTGCTCCGCATGGTGCAAAAGAACCGAACCTGAAGGAATTCTCATTCAATGGATAGTAAGACAGCATTTACCATTTACTGCTGTTGAGGATAAATTATTTCGAAGATCTTGGTTGAAGTAGGCTCAGCTTCACGTCAGCCCGCTCAGTTAGTGGATGTATTGAGGCGGATTTTAGAACTTATCGAACTAGACTAATTGATGGCCTAGAAAGGAATTGTTCAACAATTTGCCTTTCTTTGGTCAAAACAACAAATTTTCAATTTTCGGAGTCATTGGCAATTGGCTAACACCTGAGTTCAAAATATAGACAGCAGTTTTATATTTCAAAGAAGTCAGAGGGCAACATACCGGAGAAAATTTGGCAACAAAACTTCAATCAGTGCATGTGGAAAAGAAGAAACTTCTAACTATTACTGGTGATAACGCTTCCACCAACACCACAATGTTATCGGAGCTATATTATAAACTCCTTGAAAAGCGCAATCAAGAATTTAATAACGGCGGTAGTACATCTTTACTAAAGTTCCGATTCCGTGGTGATGATAGTTACAAACGCTGTATGGCACATGTGCTTAATCTCATTGTGACAGAAGGAGATCATCAGGCAGCCCAGACTTCTTGCGATCATTTGACAAACCATGGCAAAATCGAAAATACGTCGCCTTTGAACATTGGCCCTCTGGATAACGGATTCATCACAGAAGATATGAGTGGAAAACACTCTGTTAGAGCAACAATTGGGACAGTCATTTCATCCAATACGACGTTGACACCCGTTGGAATTCTACCTTCCAGATGGTTGAATATGCGTTCAAATATACAGAGAAGATTCCCTCCGTTCACCCCTCGTGATTTGTCGGAGATGGAACAAATTAGTAGCTACTCTCGAAACTCGATGAGTTCACTAAAATTGCTTCGAAAAGAGAGCCACAGCTTGGTATGGCAATACCTATTTATTATGCATTATCTGATTAACTAAATGACGCAGCATCAAGAGATGGGGAGTTTGAAGATCTCAGTGAAGAAGTTTCTCTAGCTGCTTCAAATTAGTAAAATACGAAAAGACTATGAAACAATGGACTAGCAGGATGCTTATTATCTGCACATATTCTAGGTCTGTGAATCAAGACAAGCTTCATAGAGAAGCAACTTAAAGAGGCAGAGGAAGTTGTTATAGCCTTGAAACAGAGACTACATGAGGACTATCCAGAGCCTTCGCAAGGACTAACTAGACAGATCAGTAAATCTAAGACTCAGAGCCGCCGTCTTTTTACAAGGGCCTGTTCGCAAACAGTATGATTTCTCAGAAATCAGATATAGATCGTTACTTCGATGAGAATGTGGAATACTATTATGATTCTGCTGAATTGTCCGTTTTTTCATTGTGGGCAGTCAACAAGCAGTACGGCAGAAGCAGCAAGGGACCATCTCCATTTTGCTGTACCGACGATATCGGAAGTAGGTGTAGAGAGAATTTTCAGCAGGGCCAGAGATATGATAGCAGTGCGCCGTCATTCTCTGAAAATTGAAACCTTTAGGATGCTTATGTGCTTAGGTGACATCTATATTTCTGACGAATTTCTTCGAATTGATGGAAATAGTGGACGTTTGTTGTAAGCATGTGGTTTATAAAGACTGTAAAATCTAACATACAACTAAATATACTTATCTATAGTTAACTGGATGTTCAAAGTTATCTTCAGGAGAGTCTAAATACAAATTTTGACAGATATATTGAACCGATTATGCGGAGAAGTGAATGAACCCCTCTCCCTTCGTCAATTCTCCTTCCCCGATTAGACACGAGGTCGAACTCTATCTTATCCTGCAGAAACTTTACTCTGGGGATCCCCTTTTGACTCTACAAGCGTTGTTGGAAGTGACACTCTATTCTCGAACTAAAATGAAAGTGCAACAACTGAGATGCGTCCAAGTGGAAGTAGTCGTGTCGACCCTCCCTGTTAGGATCTGTTGAATCCGAAGCGGAATCCGATGTAGGTGAACGAACAGGTGGAACAGCGTTAAAGGAAACTATATCAATGACTGCCTGCCCCTCATCTTCACGAACAGACACCGTTAGTTCGATAAATGACAAATAACCATATACTACTAATATACGCAAGCGCGAAGTTAATATGAATATGGATATCTCATTACCTGGCGTTATACTTATCAGCAGCTCTGTGCTTACTAAGTTTAACTAAGATCTGACACAGCATTAAAGTAATGATAAATCATTTGTCTGCAGCGATAACGCTTCAATATTGTGTGGTACTACATGCAGCAGTACCTGATTAGGAACCTAACCTCCCAGTCCCGTTGGTGATCAATCGACGTGTGACTCAGACATCACTTAATTGGCACAGTAATGAATGACCTAACCAAAATGGCAGATATGATGCAGATGATTTATTTTGTCTACATGAAGTTCTTCCAGTCTGCCTTGATAAAAGAGTGAAAATATTGCGAAATATCAGTATATGATGAATAAGCAATAATGGTACTGATGATTTATTTGGTATCTTTGTGATTCCTTTACCAGCGGCGTAGACGGCATTTAATTAGTAGATCCAAAAAATACGAATAGTGCTTATATATACATTCGACGTCTCGTTTTTTCATTTAATAAAATGTAAAAACTATTTAATATCTTTTGTTAATTGAGTTCATTACCTTTTTAAACTTCTGCGTCTCTCACCTCTTCATAATGAGTTCCGTCAGATCTAATCCAGTTCAACGACAAGCCCCACCGAAAGAAGAAAGTTCAATTGTACGCTCGAAATGTCTCGTGTACTCCATCATCATCTTCTACTTGATCATCTTCGTCTTCATAGTTTTTGAAAGATAGCAAAGTTGAGAAATATACAAATCTGTGTTTGGAATTCATGAATGTGAGAATAGGTCTGTTTATCTTTGAGATCTGGTGATAAATCATGTTTTAGTTAGGTTGAGCAGTATAGTAAGAACGTGGTAAATCTTTTACTGTTGGTACTTCCTTTTGTTAATGTTCTTGCGGAAGATATTGCTCATTGATGATGTTTACAATATTTTCAAATCCGTACTGATTGTAGTTTTCGTAGTGCTCTTGGATCGCACTTGCCCTCTCGAACAGGTTCCCGAGCGCTTGATAGAGCATCCGTATCACTACTGGATTCAAGGACATCTGACTTGTTAAATATATTCAGGACCAACTTTTTAAGAAATGCTAGGAGGTAGACGTCTGATTCAAGTATGGTGATTTGTAAATGAACATTCGAGAACTTGATTTGTCATCGGTAATAATCCTCTGAATATGTAAGATATATCATCAATTTCTATATAAATCGAGATCCATTTCATACTTTTCTTAGCGGAATGCCCCGGACAGAATTAGCCGCGGGAGTCAGGACTAGCATTAGGAAGCAGACAACGCAGGCCTTGTCTGCAGCCGTGCGGCGCGATAGTGAATTTTCCGCTCATAAGATCAAGTAGACAGAGAAGAGTAAGCTTGTTACTACATACGGGCTTCCTCCAGAAAACTAAATACGATTTCAATGACCGTTCGGGATATCTTTGAGGTCTATGACGGTATTAAAGAGATTTTTACTTGGGCACTTGTCCAACAAGTCCAGCTGGTATCACTATGTGTGACAGGATAACCTTCATACTGAAGGTCAAATAGTTCCTCGGTTGAAAATTAGAAATTTTATTTTCTTCTGTGAACATTCTAATTCTCGCTTGATTTCCACTCTCACTACTCTATGTAGATTCCAAATTGAGGATTGCCGGCACAGGGATTTTGGTTTCTGTAAATATTAAGGAGGCGGGTATGCTCTAACTCGATTCTATTCGTATATATGCTACTAACAGTTATACCACCAATATGTTTGACCCCTTTGTAAGATGACATTTCTTGCGGTCATTTTAATAATCTCTTACTTTTGTATCATTTATTTTCATTCAATATAAATTGAGTTGACTCGATCATATTTCATTTATTAGCTAGAATATGTTTCTTAAGTATCACGATCATTTCTAGTCTTAGGCGAAGTTTGAGTCTCTGCGGTTGAATGTGTTACTTGAGGTTGAAAGTCAAAACAAATTTTCAGTAGCTTTTGTCAGTTAGATTATAATTACATCTTCAATGTAAACCAATAGACCAAATAATCTGCGTAGTGTCGGTAGTTGTCCTCTATAACGTCGGTAGACCACTATCCGAATATTGTGTGACCTAACTGTGTCAAGCCTACATTTAGCATACATAGCGAGGAAAGGAAGCTTAAAATTCTAATTCATCAAATTAATAAATATTCACTAAAATTTACACAACAAAACCAATAAAATTATAAGATAACTAACTTAAAGAAGTATTAAAACTAGAAGGATATATAATAAGAGCACGATAAACGAAAAGAAGATTTTAAAATAAAATAGGAAACAAGAAGAAAAAAAGAGAAACGAAAAATCATGATATTAAAAAATCAAGAAACTTTTTACAGCAGAATACCGAAGAAAACTGTAATTAATAAGACACCTAATTTGAATGACGTCTTTGAAGCCGAACTGGATTGTTCAACTCCAGTTGTTCCGGGAACAATAACAGCGGCCGCCGTCGAACCAGGGGGAAGAGTAACGGTAACGGGGATAGTGATCGTTTGGGTAGTGACAATAGTGGTTGGAACTATGAAAGCTGAAGTTTGAGTGATAGTTTGGCATTTATTTTTCTTGCATGAAGTAATTGTCAAAGTTGTGGTACTTATTACTTCACTTTCTTTAGTCTTCGTTACCACGGTAGTTATTAGCGAAGGGGCTGTACTTGTACATGGCACGGTTAGAGTTTCAGTTTTGACAATAGTGGTAGGGACAGTTTGAGTAGAAGTTTGAGTTGAAGTTTGGCATTTATTGTTTTTGCAGGAAGTGATTGTGACCGTCTTCGTGCTCAGTACTTCAGTAGTTTCAGTTTTTGTTACCACAGTTGTTATTAAGGATATATGTTTACTATGAGTTGTGTGGTGGGTAGTACTCTCGGAAGGATGGTGATGAGCATGAGTTGAAGTGGTGTGGTGGCTAATAGTCTTGGTGTGAGTTGGAGTAGAGTGGTGGGTAGTAGTCTTGCTATGAGTTGAAGTGTGATGACTCGTAGTCTTGTGAGTTGAAGTGTGATGGCTAGTACTCTTGGTGTGAGTTGAAGTGTGATGACTCGTAGTCTTGTGAGTTGAAGTGTGATGGCTAGTACTCTTGGTGTGAGTTGAAGTGTGATGACTCGTAGTCTTGTGAGTTGAAGTGTGATGGCTAGTACTCTTGGTGTGAGTTGAAGTGTGGTGGCTAGTAGTCTTGGTGTGAGTTGAAGTGTGATGGCTAGTACTCTTGGTGTGAGTTGAAGTGTGATGACTCGTAGTCTTGTGAGTTGAAGTGTGATGGCTAGTACTCTTGGTGTGAGTTGAAGTGTGGTGGCTAGTAGTCTTGGTGTGAGTTGAAGTGTGATGGCTAGTACTCTTGGTGTGAGTTGAAGTGTGATGACTCGTAGTCTTGTGAGTTGAAGTGTGATGGCTAGTACTCTTGGTGTGAGTTGAAGTGTGGTGACTCGTACTCTTGGTGTGAGTTGAAGTGTGATGACTAGTACTCTTGGTGTGAGTTGAAGTGTGATGGCTAGTACTCTTGGTGTGAGTTGAAGTGTGATGACTAGTAGTCTTGGTGTGAGTTGAAGTGTGATGGCTGGTAGATTTGGTGTGAGTTGAAGTGTGGTGGCTAGTACTCTTGGTGTGAGTTGAAGTGTGGTGGCTAGTAGATTTAGTGTGAGTTGAAGTGTGGTGGCTAGTAGTCTTGGTGTGAGTTGAAGTGTGGTGGCTAGTAGTCTTGGTGTGAGTTGAAGTGTGGTGGCTAGTAGATTTAGTGTGAGTTGAAGTGTGGTGGCTAGTACTCTTGGTGTGAGTTGAAGTGTGGTGGCTAGTACTCTTGGTGTGAGTTGAAGTGTGATGGCTGGTAGTCTTGTGAGTTGAAGTACTCTTGGTGTGAGTTGAAGTGTGGTGACTAGTAGTCTTGTGAGTTGAAGTACTCTTGGTGTGAGTTGAAGTGTGGTGACTAGTAGTACTCTTGGTGTGAGTTGAAGTGTGGTGACTAGTAGTCTTGTGAGTTGAAGTACTCTTGGTGTGAGTTGAAGTGTGGTGACTAGTAGTCTTGTGAGTTGAAGTACTCTTGCTATGAGTTGAAGTGTGGTGACTAGTAGTCTTGTGAGTTGAAGTACTCTTGCTATGAGTTGAAGTGTGGTGACTAGTAGTCTTGTGAGTTGAAGTACTCTTGCTATGAGTTGAAGTGTGGTGACTCGTAGTCTTGTGAGTTGAAGTACTCTTGCTATGAGTTGAAGTGGAGTGACTCGTAGTCTTGTGAGTTGAAGTACTCTTGCTATGAGTTGAAGTGTGGTGGCTAGTACTCTTGCTGGTTGAACTAGTGCGGTGGCTAGTACTGGTATGAGTTGAAGTGCTACGGTGGCTAGTACTCCTGGTGCTGGTGCTGGTAGTTTTCTTGCTGGTTGAACTAGTGCGATGGCTAGTACTCTTTTGAGTTGAAGTGCTGCGGTGGCTAGTACTCGTGGTGGTACCTCCTCCATGTTCCCCTCCACCACCAGCATGAGTTGAAGTGCTCTTTAATGAAGTAGTTGTTGTGCTTGGAGTTTTTGACGAAGTCGATGAAGTTCTTAATGTAGTCGATGAAGCTCTTAATGTAGTCGATGAAGTTCTTAATGTAGTCAATGACCTGGTGGTGGTGGTGGTGCCGCAGGTAAGTGGGGTAATAGTATCATCATCCAGAGTCACGGCTCCGTTAAGTGCTATTAATGCGCCATGAACCGTTACTCCTTGATTGGCCGTGATACTTGTGTGGGCCAAGATAACCCCCTGAAAGTCCGAAAATGTGCCTAAAGTTGCAGAAGAACCGACTTGCCAGAACACATTGCATGCCGGCCTGCCGTTGAGAGTAACGACAGTAGAAAAGGAGGAAGTTGTAAGGGTGCTGCCGATCTGGAAAACATATAGACCATTGGGATTACCATTAGTGTTCAAAGTGAGTCTTCCTGAAAGAGAGACTGCTTCTGCGTTGAAAGAATATACTCCTGGAACCAGCTCTTTGCCTGCAAGGTCTGCATAATCAAGTTGGGTGGGGGTGAGGCCTGCAGCGGCAATGTAAGCAACCAATGCGTCCGATTGAGCTTGTTCAGCAACACCAGTCGTTCCGACGGTACGTGTATATTCAGTCCCAGTGATAGTTCCGTCTGTAAATCCTGTGACCGAGGTCCCAGCATAAAGTCCGAGATTGCCATTAATTACACTGAAGCCAGTATTTGTGACATCTGTTGCTGCTAGAACACCGAATGTAGCGGCTGTACCCAGATTGACCTGCGCTTTGATCAGTCGTGGGAGTAGTAGAGCTAAGCTGATAATAGAGAATAATTTCATTGTGATGGTGCCATTTACTTGAGGTGACCACGCTGGATAAGGAGATAACCAAATATTAAGATCTAGTTGTTGAAAGGGTATATAATTGCCAATGAGACTCTATTGCGTCAACCTAGCGCTGCAGATTAAAACAATTGACGGAAGCACGTAGGTGATGGAAAACTAAAACTAAACAAAATAGAAAAGAAGAGGAAGATATTACTAGTTATATACGACCTCTTATTCAAGTGTAATGCATATTGTTCAATACTTGATCATCTTTGGAGAATGCATGTGTTGAGCACATTACTTGAAGTCTTTAATTATTTCAAACTTAGCGTGTCGTTGCTGTGATAAGGAATTTGAAGAATTTGTGAGCGAGTCAGTTAGGTGTAATTCCTATGGATGGTGCCATTACTGTTGCACGTAGGTTATAAACCAGGGACTGGTATTGATAGGACAAAATCAGCCTAGTAAGTTCTTATTTGATCAATAGATCACTGCAGCCAAGTTCTAGTTTAGTGTTTCATTCTTTGTGACTAGCCCAGAATCCTTTTGTTAATATCAAATTAAATCGCCAACGGCAGAACTTCATGCTTCATGCTTCATGTTTCATGCTTCATGCTTCATATCACCAATGCCTATTTGATCATATCTGAGCAACTAAGGAAGATTAAAAATTTCAGAAGCTGGAGTGGCTAGTTGAGTGACATTGAAGCTTGCATGTCTGCATTTGTTGGTTGGATTCAGTACCGTTCTCGAGCATGCGGATCACTTCTCGAGTAATTGAAAGGCTTTTGTGTAGCAGGAATTTGCGGAGAATCTGCAGAAACCTCAATTTCTGTAAGACAATGCATGTATGCATGTAACTTAGAAGTAGGGAGCCTGAATGGGAAGTGTTATCTATTATTGTACAGATTTATCCTGGAGTGATATCTGTATTTGAGGTGGCCTGGGGAACTGAGCCCTGACTGCCCATGTCGCTCTACTAGATCATCCATTGCCAGAGAAGATAACATTCCAGACCATGTTTTATTTTCTTTTCTTCTTGTGCTCCGTCTCTCGCTGCTTAATAGCTGAATTGTTCTTAGCTTCAGCAAGCCATGTCTCAGCCATGTGCTTTAGAGTTCTTCTACAGGGATGATCAGCACGAAAGTTAGGAAAGAAGATCTCTGTTAAAATGTAACGCTGATTACCTTAAGAGAGATACAAGTTGGCCAAGACGCAGCAGATTATGCAGACTATGCAGATTATGCAGATTGAGCGTGATTGAGTTTATTATGCTTGAGGATCTTTGTTGGAAGACAGACCAGCAGTGCATTAGAGCAAAATATACAACGGTGATCACTTCTTGAGACTGTTGTGTGTACCTTCTAAATTAGTCCTCTTTTGGTAAGAGCCATACATTAACTAATAATGATAATCAAAAACAGCGTACCGTTTACTACTTGAGCCAGCCGTATATGTCAAAATTCTGGTACATTCCATATCACACGAAACAGGCCAATTTGCCCAGAATCCTCCTCGTTTCTAGTACTTATTGAATATGCACAGCACGGTATGTAATAAATGCCACTAGTAATTGTGGTATATACGGCTCAGGATATACATTCTACTATAGTTATTTGATTTGCCTCCTTTTGTTATTCTACTGACCCAACGCTCTACTGTAATTATTCTACTAACCCAACATTCTTCTGTTGGCTGGCTAATGGTGACGCTCGAATAAGAAGGGTCCAAGCTAAATTGTCCCTGTGGTAACCTAGTATTTAATAAGGCTTTCAACTAATTATATGACATACCAGCAATAAAGCGAATATGTGCAGAGCTAGGATGAACAATACACAATCCGAGTGACGAAAAGGTGGGGCAAAATTGGTGGAGGCAGGTTCTGCAGCAGCAGGAAACAGGGCCACTACCAAGAACTCTAGCAATTGACTAACATGGCAAAGAAAAGTAATAAAATGCTTAACAAAGTGAGGCAGAAAGAATTGAGAGGACGGTCTGAGAACCCTCATGCGGCTGTAAAGCATGAAGAATGATCCCAACGGCTAGGGTTTCACCTTGGTAAAATTGTCTAACCTTATCTCTATTATTTTCTTTTGTGAAGATCTGAAACCTGCGCGGGGCTGCATTGTTCAGATCTAAGGAAAGATCCTGCAAGCAGGGATCTTCCTTGTTACTGCTTTAGGTTAGAATTGCCAACCTTATCTGTCCAATATTTTGTTCTCTGAAGATCTAAAATTTACATTCCATCCGTCTTGCCTGCATCTAACCCGTTACATTTAATGTCGGCTGGGTAACCATATGCTTGAAATAGTCATTAGGCCAGTCAGCCACTTAGCCAGTGTTCTATTAAGCCATAGCTAGCTCTCATTTGAGGGGAAAATCACGATATGGCTGGCTGCCGATTTACTCGAAATATTTGTTTATCATTAAGTTTGTAACCTCTTAAATGGGACTTAATTATTTGACAAACGTTTCAGTATGTGTTAGCTTGCATAGTTCATCTGCCTGAGACTTATGCGGCGAAGTTCTTGTCACGGGCATGGAAAGATTTGTCGCCGCAGGTAATGTGTACTCAGTTCTCATTTGATATTCCAGCTTGATGGATGTGTATTGGCCGTAACCAATCCGTTGGCAGATTCTGTGACTGTCAGGACAATTTCAATGGAATTGTTGAGGTAAATGGAAGACTACTCAGCAATTTTATTGTGAATATTGGTTACTTATTCCCTCAGAGGACTACAGTCAAGTTACCAACGGCGATCTTTTCCAAATTTCAGCAATCGCTTTCCGAAGTCAAAAGTTCTAGTTCCTGCTTATTGTGGCTAAGGCGGTTTAGAAACACATGACCTTCTTCTGTTGTGCATGCAAACAATGTAAACCGGATGAGTGTCATATTCCCGATGATTTATGTATTATACTTCAAGATTCTCCTCTAGAATAAATTTTGGATCTGCTCTCTGCTATAAATCGTTGAGCCAACAAATGTTGCCAACCACTTTTTCACTACTCCTAATTCAAGCTAGTTTATTGAAACCATCGTGATTTAACACAATGGCTGAAATCGAAATGAAATGGCAAGTTTAATCTGGCTTCAGTTCAACTATTTGCTAGTTGAGATTCTTGGCAAGAAGTCTGCCGAAGTCACTTGGAAAGCTGCGAAGGTACAAATCGAAAAAGAAAGAGTTGGCTGGAAACATTATTATGTTTTCTGGATTTAATCCAACTAGTAATGATAATTGGGGTATTTGTTTATTTTTAAAAGCATTATTTCAGCTATCGTCAATAATCTAATTTTAATTTTTGCCGCTCTTGCTCTATTAAGTCTTTCGATCGTGCTTCTGGTGGCTGGACTCTTTTGCTGCTCTCTGTGTTCGTAGTTGGTATCCAGCTAGTATCCCGTTCTCTTGTCAAGATTGGAATGTCAGATATTCGTATTCAACGTAGTGTCCCGACTTGATCTATTGCTTAGAATATAATAATGACTAATAGCAAGCTCGCGACGGTAATACCCAATTAAGAAAATCAGTTTATTGCTTTAAGTTTCTTGAGTTTGAAGAAAGCAATCTATAAACGTAGGATATGATAGCAAGTCTCACTAGGAACTCTGAATGGAGGGAGGGAGAAGGATTCAACAGCCTCTGCCCCCTCAAGCATACACAGGGTGGAAGGATATGAAATTTTGCGCTTTGATCGAGGGCTGTGACAGCATACTAGGTGCATTGCAGTAACAGCTTTTGTCAATAATAATTGCATTTACCGGGGTAATAATGTTTCTGCCGCCGCTGCATATAAAATTACATCAAATAGTACGTATTTATTATTCAGTCATGTTTGCACTGCTTTTGATGGCTGTTTTTTAATGACTTTTCTCACGCTTATCTCTCCATTGACGTCAGTGAATTAAATATTGTTCCAAAATTCTTCCTATACCTTTTCTCCACGTAGCTCTGCTCAGACAGGATTCGGCGTACAGTATTTATCAAACCTATTGAAACAGCGAAAAGCTATGCTCGTGACTTTGCCTCAAACCAATAGATTCCAGACAATATAGTTCAGCATCCTGGTTAAGCTATTTGTGAGTCAGTTATATATGGTGGTATATTTCATCATTTTTACTGGTTGAATTCAAGGCACAGATGACTACGTAGCGCATGTGCAGATGTATTTCTATTTTACATTATCCATCCAAATAAAGCCTGGCCGGTATGAGGCATAATAGTTATGTCTCCCGGGTCTGAGCTGTTTTTCAAAGAAGAGAGCTACATGATTACGGGGGTACTAATGTTATAAGCGCGTTGGAGTTAAAGGCTGTACGTTCATGCGTTCTATGGAGCTATTCGAAAAATATTAACTGAAAAGAGGTTGGCTTCATTTTCCGTTTGTGTTAAAACGGCGCTTGGATCTGCTCAGCCAACGCTTTGCGCGTTGATAAACATTTATCCCTGCAGTAAGTTTGTAAATTCATGCATTCCTGCAACCTTAAAAGTAGATCTCAATCGACAAGTTAGGTTAGGTTCAGCAAGCATACTCTGTTGTGCAGTTTCATGCACAACAGTCATTTCAAATAGTGAAGGTTTAAACGGGCAAATAAATCTAAGAATCACTCATATACGTATTTGACGTTCAAGGGTAAGTGGCATGTATATCCCGGTGAGAAAATATATCAAAAAACAGAAAGCATTTTAACAAAATACTCATTTAGATATTTGAAAATTCACCCATTTAGCTGAGTAATCTAATTGGGAAGCGCTTCAAGCACACGAACTATCATTACCCAAATAGGCAATGTGGGCTTTATGTTTACATCCACCCAGATTCGACATTTTTGCCCTAACCGCTGTTTCCTGCTACATTGGTAGGTGATGAACTTCTGCAAGAGGCCATACGGTCAATTTCTCGGCAAATTCACTGCTATAACATCACTATCATCGCTTTCTGTTATGTCTCTTCTTACAATATTTCCCTCTCTGTGTCATTACCTTCAATAATTCCAATTCAGTTTTCTCTATCTCTCCCCTATTTCGACTTGGCCAAAGATCATGTCTCTTCTGCTACTAATACCGCCTCTTTGGTCCCATCTTCTGATGCTTTTTCAAACAAATTTGTATTAGGTAATCCATCACGGACTCGATTACAATATAAGCTACTCTTCAGAGTTCGACTGTTATAGTGATATTTTCGTGCCGGAAATAACTTCCGAGATAAGATGGGTTATGTGGTTTAAAAAAAATATCCTGTGATATACAGCATGTTAGTGGTGCATCCAACGTGGGCATCTCTGTTTTGAACCCCACGCTAGTATAGGACACTACTACAGGTTCATTGAGACGGTCATGCTGACAACCTCCATTAAACAACTTAGCTTAAAGAATATACTCTCCAGTATCCCGGGGACGATATTGAGTCTGGTGGCCCAATACCATGCTGGTCATTAGGCATTGGTGCCCAGTATGTCGATGGAAGAAATCCTGCCATCTAAGTAGTATGCATGTCGGTACTGCTCAATCTATACCACTAATGTTGGCAGGTTAGAGATGTCAGAAGTCTAGAAGAGTCCGCCGTCCACCTTAATTGTACCGGCATGCTCCTCTCTACACTTTAATTAACTTGTTCCAAAAGCTTTCTGCAGCCTGAGCAAACTTGTTTCATAAAATGATCGAGCATCCATCAATTTCAAAAACTATGACACTAGGAAGAGCTCAATATGATTTCCTAAATAAGCCAGATGAAATCTTAGACAAAATTCATATCAGTAGCACTATATGGGACAAAAGAGCTAGATTCCGCAGACTTTCAAGTGGTGCGGATCAATTCTATTCGGTTGAAGCAGCTTTGGCATTTCATGACGACTATCGGTTTTCTCTCACTTTGGAACGTCACTTACATCCAGCTATGAAAGAAGGATTCAAAGCCTGGACACAAATCATGAAAAGCGCTTTTCCTGGTATGCCAGCCTGGCATCTGTGGCTAACGATCTTGGGAAAACTTTTCCATCTTTCCCATCATTAATAACGGGGACTATAGGGATAAATTTGGTAATCGCCTGAATAAAGACACCTTTCATTATTTTTGGAATAGAGAGGGGGAAAGGAAATGACCATTACGACATCCAGAGTTTATTCGTGGACCGGCGGAATATGACCCATTTCCTCAAATATGCTTGAACTTGCAGAGGTTCACAAAGTTGACCCTATAGCAGCAGAAAAACTTCATCTATTTTTATTGCATCGGTTACCAGTAATTGGTAGATGGGGTCAAGAATATATTAATCAAAGCGTTTACATGTTGTATAAGGAGAAAGCTTGTCCATTCTGTCGTACAGCTATGGATACCATGTCACATCATATACTTATTTGAGTTGTACGAGTACTATCAAATTGCTCACCAATTCAAAACTAGTCCAGATTAGCTCCAATGTTTTAACATGGAATATCTGAAGACTGCATGGATTAATACCAAAGAAAACATGATTCCTTTGGCCAAATTCATTAGGGCAATCTATGAGATTAATTTTGCTTATAGATACAATACAGACTGGGAAGACGTTAATAAAGAAATCAAAGTGATGGAGAAATTTGTTGCTAGATTACAAAAAGAAAAATCTCTTGCTACAAAATACCACTACCTTCGTCAGAGGTATATTCGTTATCATTTAGATGATCCATAGTTGGGAGGGAGTGGTCTAGAGTGTGTTAGACAAACTTGAGTGCTATAGTAGGGCTTAGGACTTAAACGATTGATTATATATAGGGTATTTTTTATGATTTTATTACTATTTTTATATTATATACTATGTATACTTAATCATTATCGAAGATAAAAAAAAATGTATATATATGGGAAACGCTTCGTCAAGTGTAGAGCCGTACGCTGAAAATGCCCGCTGTTTTAAAACAATGGGCACTAAAGACCGCGGAGTACGAACATGCACAGAAGGAATTGGATCTACCGATTGAATTTATTTCTTCATTTCCTCTTTATTCCTTCTAGATATGCCTTATCTGTGAAAACTAGCCGTCATTGTGTACGTTCTCCTTGTATTTGCTCAAGTATAACTGATTATGTCCTCTCGTTGTCAGCTTGATTCGGCTGTCATGGATTTGTGCCCTATCATAGTTTTACGGTCGGTCGGGATTCGGAAGCTCACAACTGCCGATTAATTTGTTTGAAAATAGTGGAAACCATTATGTGCACTCAGCACCCGGAGATCCGAGTAACAATGTACGTTGGCGAGGAGTTTTATAGAGTGTTGAGGGACTTCATAATAAAAGCTCTAATAGTCTTAATATGGCGAGTTATCAAGAGGATATTATGAAATAATAAAATAGCACTCAAAATAAATAATTATCTTTATAATAAGCTAACAGTCCGAACAAATAGCTGTATTGTAACGAGCGATGATAGCAATGAACGTTAGTTGTAACAACAAAGAGTTACTAGAAATTTGTTTGTTTAACATATTTAAGAGGAAAATACAACGATAACTTATAGAACAAGTATATAAGTAACATTTAAATTAACTTTACTGCTCGTTCAATTATAACCAACTCAACGACAGCTTTTGAGCTTCAAAATCTTTAGATAACAATTAAATGAAAGAAAAATAAATTATCGGTTTAATGATGAAAAGACTGAGGACAATAATGAAAGTTATGAAACTAATCTATGATTAAGGCGCTTCACCGCCTGCCAAGGCCATTTAGAAGTAAAGTGGTTTTAGTGAAGTAATATAGGTAAGGGGAGTTTGCGTTCAAAAATGAAATCCACAAAAGATATACTTGAGAACCAGATCTCGAGTGGTTGGAATAATAACAGTAACGTAACTAAAGCTATATACATTATATCAACTTGTGTAGTTAATCAACATCGAAGATCAAAACTAATAACCCAACCGACATGAGGTGATGTGAAGAGCAAATTAGCCTGGACCCTTGAGGCAAACTGAGTAAATTAAGCGCCGATCGTGAGAAGAAGTTTCGGACTATCTCCGAAGATCAACCAAGTTAGTACTGTACTACCTGCGCCCTGCCATTACCACGAGCAAATTAAGTTGGTCACCTTCTTGTTCTCATATCAAGAAGCCACAATATAAATGAAGTAACATCTTGATCTGCGAGGTGCAAAAATAAACGTTCTTGTAATAACTCTTGATCCATCAGTTTTTACTGAAAAGTCACCCGTCGGGGTTAATTACTCGGCTGTACGATGACAAACGCATCTGAGAATAGAATCCTTAGAGTTGGCTTTCATTCTCAGTTTAACAAATCTTTCTTCATTTGCTGTCAGTTCTATACTTCTTTACGTAATTCTTTGTTTATCTAATATATCTAAATTATGTTTATTAATCTTGCCTCTAGTAATGGGTTCACAAGTTTCATTAGAAAACTTTACGGATCCTCTGTTAGTCTCGCTTTCTCTAATAGATAGATAATTAGAAGAGTATGACTCCTTTTGACTTATCTATTATTGCCGGGCGACTCCCACGCGGACTCATAGAATAGAATCTCAACTTCTGAGCAAGTCCACTATCTGACTATTATTCATATAATATAAGTGTGAAGTGATAGTAAGAGTCGTCAGTGTATTATTAACCCCGTAATGGCTCGACTCTCACTCGAAATGTTCGTACTCAATAAGGGAGCAGTTGTAATCAATTTTGCCCTCTTCCCGTTAACCTAAGTTTTTCCAAAATTTCGAAGCCCTATCGCACATATTTAATATACTATTATCACTAGGAAATTTCTTTCTTCTTATCTTGCCATATATTCTCTTCATCAATTGGTGTAAAACAGAGTGAAGAGGTTGCAGAACGAACGCACGGTAACTTGGACCCTTATTGAGCAAATTATCTCTAATTGATCGCCATGCTTATTTCCTTGAATTTTTCCAAAGATAAGCTTCAGTACTATCCCTGGCTGTACCACTGTTGCCACGAGCAAATTAAGACGAAACCTTAAAACAATGGTTGGAAGGATGAGTAAATAATGATTGCCCTGATATATAGATAGACGAGTACGCCAAGAAATATGATCTTTAAGGAAAGTCTGAAGAACAACCATAGCGAAGATGGATGGAATGTCGACAGCTCAACAGTCCGATGAAGGTGTAAATAATTTTACTGCCATCAAAGGCAATTACACTGCAGAGTACAACTTTTTGCAAACGATCCTTGATTTCAGCGCTGTGGATCCTCAGAACCATCATTTTGGACTCATCTACTGGTACGTTATAGCGGCTGCGATTGGAGTGTGTACTGCCATGAATATCGCCAGAAAGCTCAGATTTAGTGACAGTGGACAAATCGGAGCTGGAATAATGATAAGACCAAACGCATTTGTTCATGGGCTCCTGGATCGAGATTTGTTTTCAAACAGCTTTATCTCTATTCTTCCCTTAAAGGACATTGTCCTTGTGTTACTCTATTTTGGTCTTATCCTCTGCCTGATTTTCATTGAAAGTTGGAATCCAGGATTTCAGCAGTATATTATTGTGGGGTTCAGAGCAGGTTGGATCACTGTTGTTCAATTGCCGTTTCTAATTCTACTTGCTGGGAAGAAGAATATCATCGGATATTTAACTGGAACTTCATATGAGAGAATCAATTTTTTGCACCGCTGGGTAGCCAGAATTGTGTTCTTCACGTCTACCGTTCACATGATTTACACATATAGGAATTTTTCCATGTACGGTCTGACATCTATGGAATGGTCTACCGATACCTGCCCTCCTACAGGCACTGCTGCGTGGGTTCTCTTGTTTTGGATCGTTTTATCAAGTTTTGCTCCCATAAGAAATCTGCGGTACGAAATATTTGTAATTCAACATGTCGTATCATATATAGGATTTACTATTGCATTATCATATCATATTCAACCTTATTCTACATCTCTCTGGACTTATGCTTGGATTCCTGCCGGATTTTTTGTCCTTGACCGTCTGCTGAGAGTGATTAGTTACTGTTGGAATTCTGGACTATCCATCAGAGGATCTTTGTGCCGGGCAACTTTAATACCTCTTGATGGCGACGTTACAATGGTATCTATAATGCAGAGTCGACTGGATTCCTGGATTCCTGGCCAATATATATTCTTATCCATCCCAACACTGGGCTTTTTACAGTCACACCCTTTCACCATTGCAAATATTCCGAACGGAGGTAAAGGTAAAAACGAGCTTCGATTACTATGTCGGTCTAAGAAGGGGTTTACATATCGCTTAAATAAAGCTGCAGAAGATAGTTTATCTGACCCAAAATCCCTTCTGGCTCTGATTGATGGTCCGTATGGCGACATGACTGATATATTCGAATCTGAGAGCCTCATCTTAGTTGCAGGGGGTGTAGGATGTACTTTTACTGTCCCGTTACTCTTGGGAGCTGTAAGAAGGTCTTGTCTTCGATTTTGCCCATGCAAAGAAGTGGAATTTATATGGGTCACAAGGTACAGTTCCTATATTTCATGGTTTATAAATGATATTAAAGAAGCACTTGTCTCTACCAATGGCAACATCAAAATCAAAATTCATATATTTGTCACTAATGAAGACGGGTACAACGATTCTGAATCTGTTCTAGAGGATTCCAAACGAAAAAGTATAGAGAAAGGAACCGCCGCCAAAGTTTTGGATTTGCCAGAAGATATCACTCTCAGCTCTGGCAGACCGGTATGGCCAATGATGTTTTCAGACTTGAAGTCTGCACGTACTCAAACAACGGTAGCAGTAGCTGGACCCAGAGGACTTCTATCTGATGTTAGAAACCATATTTCTGATATCAATCTTTTGCGAGCTGCTAGTGAAGAACCATTATCCAGTCTGTCTTTGCATATAGAAAATTTTAAGTATTAGTATTTTATTGTATATTTTTGTCATTCATAGATAATATACGTTTGTCATCTTGATTGAATCAGAGGAAGGGTTGACAAGTCAGCATCCTTCCTGCGACATTGAATGTCTGATATCTAATTCTAATTTACAGGTATGCTCTGAGACGCATGACCTGCTGGAGATGGAGGAGGTGACACCAGCCATCTGCTCGCCATCATAACGAAATTCTTCGGCCATAGACTGATGAAGCGAGAGAGGCGGGTCGCTTCAGACAGCACTTCAAGCATGAAAGAATCACCATCAGAAGATCTAACAAAGAAAACTGGAACCGCACTATACTAAAGATAATCCAATAAACAGTTTCACACGCATGACATGGCGCCGCGGAATGAAAATCATATAAACTTTATTGCGAGAGGTATAAGATTCAGGGAACTTAATGGTAAAAAAGGAGCGGATTTGACCTAGTGTTTTAATCATAACTTTTAGAACATCAGCCATGACCGTTAGAGGCAGAACACAAGCAATAGATTGGACACTTAAATACGATGTATTGGATCGATGGTGTCTGATGAGGCAGGGGAACTCGAATTCCAAAGGTCAGCCTAACTGTTAATTGAGGTTAATCAACGTGGTAATGTCCATTATTTATAATAGTGCTATAACCTTAAGTATCTTCACACTTTTGAAGTTATTTGCCACTGAGACAGTTATTCCTTTTCAGACCATTAATCAGATTTTGAATATCCCACTGTTACTCTCTTGATGCCTGATTCTCGATGTATCGGCTGGGCATATCACTTGTATCTACGTTAACTTATACCACCTGCAGGGTCCGATGCCATAACATCGCTTTAACAGTTCTTCTCCTCACCACCACTCTTTGAGATTTTTCTTTAACCCTTTTCTGACTCAACAAATCCAACATGTCAGCAGCCTAGAGGAGAGGAGGAGGTTGTACAATATGTACAACACTGCATGGATATCGTGGCAAGACATGTACTGCACAGCATTCTGTACACAGAATGTTATTGTACGAGCAAGTACAATTATCTAGGTGTCAAGGTCGCTAGCATCAGCTTGGCAGGTTAAGATCCAGCGTTGAGATTAGTCCTATCTTATTTTGACATCAACTTCCTCGTAATAATTCAAATTGACCAATTTTGGTTTGTCCCTACGCGCTATCTCAAATATTTTTATCTTCAAATCAACTCTTAGGTTATTTGGCCCACCCTTACGTACAGCGTAGCTAACGTTAGTCTACTAAAGAAAATCGGATACACAGAATAAAGTAAATAATATTACTATAGTGAGGGTGTCAATTCAGCGAAGCCCCTGGCTCCGCTCCAACTCATGGCCGTCTCTGCGCAAGAGGACGATCATTAAAGCACTGACTCATACTCCGACCGTATGTCTGAGTTGATAACATTCTAGAGTTTCAAGATAAGTAACAGACAAAACCTAATTTAACTTGTTTTTAAGTTAACGGTTAAGTTCACTCGTAAAGTTTAGATCAAACTACCAGATTGTACTTCCTTTAAAGCCAATTTTCAAGATCGTCGTAACCCCGCTCAAAGGGAGGATCAGAGTGAGGATCAGGGAGAGGAATGATTGACTGGATGGACCCTGAAGTCTTGTCTTACTCAGAATATGGGAACTAAAATAAATAGATTTATATATAAGAATAATAATTCAGATTATTGAGCATGGGCCTTTTAAAAAACTGCCTTGGAAAAGGACAACCTATATGTCACAGAAGAGAATTTCTTACGATTTTTTTCCGAGTCCCGCGTGCTCCGTCCCTTCCAGCTAGCTGGGCTGTGAGAGTCAGAGTAGTATTCCAGGAGGTGGTTACACGCAAATCAGTAATAGCGCATAATTCATATGCAAGCAATTTGCATAACTCAACCTAATTAGGTAACTGCGGTATACACAATCTGGCGATACACATCCAATGCAACGGTCATCCAATAGTTTTATACCTCGTTAAGGCATATACTAAGTCTCATGCATAACGCTGTCTCAGCAGTAGCACCGTGCTTCTTGGCTCAGGCAACTCTGGCTAACAGGCGTTACCTTGGTAAACATTGCACAACCCCCTTAATAACGAACATCACGATTCCAGACACGAATTTTACACGAATTGTCTCAAATTCAATCAAATACCAAAACGCCGTGCTAGAGATATAGATGGGTCGAGGTACATTTTATCCTAAATATATGTATAGCGGGATTTTACTATGACAGTAAGTCATAAATTCGTATATATACATGTAGTATAAGTTAATTGATACTTCAAGTCATAAGTGATTGTAACATATCAAATTGTGAGATCTTTCAGAGCTTATTTGTATCGCATGTTGCTCTCTTAACTAATCGCTACAAAATTGGAGAATTGTGCGTTTGACGACGGTGACATGCGGTGTACTATACTTCATATATTAATTGTATGGAATTCTCCAATAGAATGTCCCGTTTCAGCTGTGACGTGAGCAGCTTAGCGGTGGATAAGCAATAACTTGGTATCGCGTCGTTTTCTAAAGATTTGATCTTCTCCTGCACTGGACGTTAGAACTTACAATAACTTATTGTATTACCAGCGGCTCAAATCTGGGGGAACGAGAACAAGTGAAATGATGCCCATCTCTAAACCCCCTCTATGGAACTTATGTATTAATAGTCTTAAAAATTTATACCAAGAGAATAACATTTGACGATATTTAATTGGGTCCGCGCCTCTTGCCTATGGAGGCTGGGGCTCCAGAATCTTCCACGGGTGGTGCTTCTGTCAGGTTGAGTCCGCAACAGTCCTCTCGAACTTAGCGAACTAGGGGTCTTGGCCAATTCCACATATATTGAAAGCAAGATTTCGCCTGACAAAGCTTCTTGAAAGTCTTAATCAAGCTTCTAATATGTAATTATGTAATTCGTAGAACTGAGACTTTAGGTCTCGCCTCTCGCTTCTCTTGCCAATGCTTTTCTGTATCGGATGAAAGGTGGTCCGTGCTCACCAATAAAATTTTAAATCTGATATTAGGGTTGACGTTTAACGTTAACGCTAACCTAAACTTTAACCAAAATCTAGGGATGAAAATCCTTAAATTAGGTTGTGACTATACCTGCAGATAGCTGTTTATAGCAACTTTCTCATGCACAGATCATCGTAAACTTAGAAACAGAAAAATAGAATTACCAAAACGGGTTACGGCTCTGTCATTTGTACGCGGTTTATGCATGCAAACAACAATGAATGGTAACTCAGGTATTAGTTTGGTACTAATCGAGATGAAACTAGACGTGGAACAGTTTTTAGGGGGGACATATGTACATGAAATCGAGGGATACGGTGTGTTAACCGAACTGTCCGGCCCATATATAAAACGCGAAATCCTTCATAATGAAATTTCTTACACACTTATATCTTCTTCTCCTCCTTCTTCACACAAGTTGTCGTCGTCATTCGTTTATATACTTTCAACTATTTTTCTTCTTCTATACACTCATTCTCATACATTCGTTTAATTATACTTCGATTGAGGTAGTGATTCATTCGTTTTGTTTTTTTATAGATTTTTTTTGAATATATTTGGCTCAACTTCCACAATCATCGATACCAATAAAAATTTTCATAGGGAATATTAATCAATGTTTTCTTTACGAAGCTTAGTATTATCATCAATGGCCCTTTTGGGCTCAGGTGCTAGTGCTGCCTTCAATCCTGATGCCAACGATAATGTGGTGGTTTATTGGGGCCAAAACTCTGCCGGTGGTGATGGCACCCAACAACCGCTTGCATACTACTGTGAAGATGATTCGACCGATATTCTTGTATTGTCTTTTCTAAACGTATTTTATGGCCCCGATAATCTTCCTTCGGTTAATTTTGGCCCCTCTTGTGGTGGTCCTGATTTTGGCACATCAGACTTGCTTCAATGTTCTCAGATCGGCCAAGATATTCAGACCTGTCAAAGTCTTGGGAAAAAGGTTCTCCTCTCACTTGGAGGTGAATTTGGTACCTATGGTTTCGCAAATGATACTCAAGCAGAAGAATTCGCCGATCAATTATGGGATTTGTTTGGAGAAGGTACCTCCGATACTAGACCTTTTGGAGATTCTCTTGTAGATGGATTTGATTTAGATATTGAGAATGACGATCCTACTAGTTTACCCGCTTTTGTTAATCAGTTGAGAAGTCATTATACTGGTGCTTCTAAGACTTACTATATCAGTGGTGCTCCTCAGTGTCCCAGCCCAGATCCTAATCTCAGTACTGCTATAGAATCTTCATTTTTTGATTTTATTTTTGTTCAGTTCTACAACAATCCTTGTGGCATCCAATCATGGGAAGCTAATGACAGTGGTCCTAATTTCGATTACAATCTTTGGGATACTTTCGTGAAGACTCAATCACAAAACTCAAATGCCAAATTGTTTCTGGGTGTCCCTGGTAGTTCCACTGCTGCCAACTCTGGATATACGCCAATTACTTCGGTTGTTCAAGCTGCTCAGTATCTTCAATCAAATTACGATACTTTTGGAGGTATTATGGTATGGGATGCTTCTCAAGCGTGGGGAAATGAAGTTTCTACTGGAGTGAATTTTGCTCAGGCTGCTAAAATTGGTCTAGATCCCGGTTTTTCCATTTCGACTACTATTCCTACCAGCACTACTTCTACAACCTTGTCAACTAGTTCTACTACTACCACTTCGACCACTACTTCTACCACTTCAACAACGTCTAGTTCTACTGCTGCTTCTACAACTTCTTCCTCTGCAACTGTCCAAACCACTCTTATCGTACCCATCTCGACTAAAGCTACCACCAGCAGTACTACTACCAGCAGTACCAGCAGTACTTCAACAACCAGCTCAACTACCAGCAGTACTTCAACCAGCTCGACTACCAGCAGTACTTCTACCAGTTCAACTACCAGCAGTACTTCTACCAGCTCAACTCCCAGCACGACCTCTTCTTCAACTGGTTCCACTTCAGACAGCGCTTCAACTTCTCCTTCAACTGGTTCCACTTCAACGTCTTCCTTATCAACTGGTTCTAGTTCAAGCGTTGCTTCTATCTCTTCCTCATCAACTGGTTCTACTCCTGACACCAGCGCCACCACTTCTGTGGTGTCTGCTACACTGTCATCTACATCAGTATCGTCAACCACGACACTCCCTGCCGCTGTGGCTAGTGCAAGCGCCGCTATCAATGCTGCCAATTCTCAACTTTCATCAGTCATTTCACTTCTCCAGTCCGCCGATGCCACTAATTCAACCGCCCTTAGTGATGCCTTCAGTTCTCTTGAAGTAGTTCTGCAAAATGTTCAGACTAGTCTTAGCAGTGTAACTGATTCTACCGCCCTCGTAGCACAGCTGAACGATCTTGTTAGTAACATAGCAACTACCATAGATGATTTGGCTGTTCTTTTGGAGCAAGTGACAACAACCAGTGCTGCGCCAGCTCGTCGACAGGAATCTACCTCTTCAATTATTTCGGGCGAAATTAGTTTCCTCATTCAGTTTACTGAAGACTTGATTCAAGATAACAGTCTAAGTTGTAGCTCTATTACCTCTCTAACAAATACTTTAAATGGGGCAATTGAAGAAGCAAATTCAGTGGTTGTACCTACTTATTCGTTACTGGCTACGGTATGTACTGCTACTACTACTGGTACCACTGGTGCTACCACTACTACTGCCAGTACTGCTTCCACCACTGCTTCATATCCTTATTCCAACAGTACAGTCTCTGGCCCCAGTTCTGTATCGAATCTTGGTGTGTCAACTGGTCTCATTGCTGTCGCTAGCATTAGTAGTACTGGCTCAGGTGGAGAGGTTGTTGTCATTGCTACTGCTACCGATGCTGTTGTTGTCGAATCAACCGTTATTGAGACAATAACTTCTTGTTCCGGTTCCAATATCGTCAGCTGTCATTATGTTACCTCAACTTCAGTGCTTTCCTACACTTCTGTTCCTCAGGTAGTTGCTGCAGTTTCTACTGGTGCTGCTGCAGGTTCTTCAGAAAATGGTGCCGGTGCTTCATCATCTGCTGCTTCTGCTTCTGCTGCTGCCGGTGTTACTGGAGGTTCTTCTGGGGGTGCTGTCACTTCATCAGTTGTAGGTGCTGGTTCTTCTGAGGCTGCCCCTACAAGTTCCTCTGCCTCAGGCTTCAATAGCTCTGGTAGTACCAACGCATCTGCTAGCATTCAACCAGCCACTGTCACATCTGGTGGTTTCCCTGAAGCAGCAACTGGAGCCGCTAATATTGTTACAGGGTCTTTTATTGGCGCTGTAGCTATTGCCGCCGCTGTCCTTTTGTTTTAAATGATATATTTAGAAAATAGTGTTTTATATTATAGCATTCCAAAGTTTTTTCACTTCTTTTCAAACACAAATTAAAATGAAATAGTTTAGTTAATATGCGCCTTGTCTTTCTCAACCTGCTCGTGGACTATGTTTATCAAGTTAAGTAAGCCTGCCTCAGAAGAATTGACAAATAGCTTGATTTACTTATGGTAAATGGGCAGTCCTGATGCCAATTTATTGAGTGAATTATGGGACGAGTAGCATATTGACAGAACTAATTATAAAATCATTTTGGACAGAGAAACTGCCGAAGAATTGGATACTTTTAAATTACAGTGAACAATTGGCTATCTCAAATTGTGGTGTACATTTTATTTTGAATGAAATTAATTATTTCGAAGCAATCAACCGAACTCACAGACGATACACTTTAATTTCGCGTATTCGAAATTTCATCTTGCTTTCTTCGTTACAATACCATTTGTTTTTGTTAATCAATATATTTACTTAAAAAAACTTCAACCGAAAAATAAAACAATCAACTAATAACAAACAAAATATGTGTCTGGGAATTCTCTTAAATATATTTTTTAAACTACTACACTTCCTTAACGGATCCCAGAATATTTGTGTCAGCGTCAACAACGACGGTTCGTTTCTGAGTAGATGCTTTTCGCGGATTCTTAGCTTCAAAGATTCTATCTAGTTCTTCCAATGTATATCCTTTTGTCTCAACAAATACAAAATATACTATAATATCCTCAATTAAAACCCAAATGGTGAAGATGAGATAAGTCTTCCATCCAATTCGTTGCATGGCGACTGGAGTACCAAATTGATTAACCAAACTGGTTGCACTATTGACTAAGAATGAAGCAGACATTGCCTTACCTCTCATCTCATAGGAAACAACCTCAGTAATGTATAAAGCCTGCATAGGAGTGATACCAAAGGCACCACAAGCTGAGAACAGTAGATAAAAGGCAATTCCTGCCCTTGCGGCCGATGGCGACCCAGTCTTACTGAAAACTCCTGTACCAACACAAACAGCTACCCACATGCAGAACATACATGTTAAAGATGTCATTAACAACTTCCGTCGTCCAAATCTGTCACATTGTGAAGCTCCAAGATAAGCAAAACCAGCATTAATAAAAGCCCAACCTAAATTAAAATTTAAAACCGTAGTCGGGTTCGTAATTCCAGCAGAGCTATAAAATGCCCCAACATAATAGCTTACTCCACCTGAAGAGAGTTGGCCAAAAGCAGTCATAAGTAGGTTACAAGCCAGCCGATATCTTGAAGCTCTAGTCATAAATAAGCATCGATAATCCCACCATCTTTTATCAGAACCATCAAGTTGTAAATCAGTTTCAAATTCTCTGACCTGTAATTGAACATAAGCATTATCTTCATTGTCATTTCCGTGATATTTTGTTAAGAAATCCTTGGCCTGTTGTTCTTTACCATGAGTATAAAGCCATCGAGGAGATTCAGGTAAGAATAAAACTGCTATGCAAACAATTCCAGGGAAAACCAATTGAACATAGACTGGAATGAGCCACGCTTGATTAGTAGTATATTTTACTGATCCTCTACTGGTACCGGCTGCTAAAATACTTCCAATAAACCAGGTACAATTGAATAAACCAGTTATAATTCCTCTGTATCGGGGGTGTGACGTTTCTACCACCCATGTTGGGGCAGCAGAGATAGATATTGCAACGCCAAATCCTAATAAAAATCTTCCACCAAGGAACTGGCCAAGAGAATGACTTAAACTTGAAGTCCCTTGTAAAATGGCACCAAGCACTATCAAGAAGCAGCCAATAAACATTCCAACACGTCTGCCAAACCTATCTAAAGATTCGCCAATAAAAGGGATAGCACATACCCCTCCAATCTGATAGAATGCGGTAATATAACCAGCTTTAATACCATCTACTTCTGAACCAAATTCATTTTGAAATGGTTTCATAACTAAAAGACTACTCATTAAGCTTTGATCATATCCACAAGCAGTTGAACAAAGAAACGGTATGATACACATAAGATATAATTGAAGAAGTCGTTTACCAAAAGGACGAGGGGGATCTTTAAGAAAAGCCTCAGCAAGTTCATCTGAACCTTGGAACACCTTTGTTCCTAATCCTGGGATGTTTCCATTTTCAACAGTTTCAACAAATGTGATACTTGCTTTCTCGGCGGCATCCATTTCGAAAAGTATTATTATTATTCGTCGTTATCTAGCTTAAGCTTAAAGAAAGCAATAATCAAATAATCAAATCACCATTAAGAAGGGATATAAAGTTGTATTTAAATATGACAACCAGTTGAAAAATGAACCGAAAAAAGAAACCTTTCAAATGGAATATCTCTCAAATCTCACTATCAACAATCTTCTTTCTTTCTATGCTTCAACTTCAAAGTCAGGGCCCCCAAACAGATCTAACTTTTGTTTTTTTATTGTAAGAATATCAACGATCAATCACCTAATTGTATTTGTCTCCGGTCAATATGCCAAATTTCATCGGGTCCAATACTATTACTACCCCCGCATTCGATGACATCGACAATAGACCCAGTCCTATCCCGAAGAATGGGTGTAGTTTTTCCTGTGGGGGCCTGGGGTAGGATCAACACTGGGGGTATGTGTTCAAAATCAGATGGGGTAGTATGAAGAGGGGTTGTGAGGTGAGTATGGAGAGGGGTCTTTTAGTGTGGAGAGGGGACAGTGCGGGGGAGGAGGGGAGGAACTACTGTACTAAGGAAAAGTTGAATATTCCCACAGAAACAATCAACGTTTGAAATAAACACTAATAAAAGAAAATATGAGATAGGCCTTCTTTACTGATAAAGTCTGTAACTGTCTGTTATATATACATGATCAATATTCATGGTCATATAACTATAAAAAAACCAGAATAATGTTTATATTTGTGAACCAAAACAATGCTTCTACTACCCCATATAAAGTTTACCCCGCGCCGTTTCAACCCCACACGAAAATTTGAACTGTTCAACAACCCTAGCCTTAATCGACATGCTAATGTGACGCATTGAGACATGCGCATAATCTAACGAGCTAACAACAACATTAAATCCGAACAATCATAGCTAAGATCTAGATACTTTGAAAAAGTATTATTATTTGAAAGCTATCTTGTGTATCTTCAGCACCATCACATTGAAGAATAAGTGAAGATAGACCACAGATTGTCCGGAATTTCCTTATCTGTAGAATCCGGTTTCTTAGTAACTCCGTTGGATAAGAATTAGGTTTTACGGGTAGACAATTGAGTCTTCCGGTGTAGACAATGTCTCGGAGACAGTTCTCCAGGGTTAATTTTGAGTTAAAATATGACTGTGATTGCGGCTGCTTGCCAGAGGCGGATCACCGACTGTAAGATTAGACCGCGGCACAACTGAAGTACATAAATCCAAGCAGGTAAATGATATTTGAAGTTAGGTCTACCTATCCGCTCTAGAATCAAGTATTTTGGTTATAAAGTAGATACATTTTTCATTCAAAGGTTTATGATTTAATGAGTCATAACGAATATAGACCATTTAGTACCTTTGAAGAAATAATGCTGTTGTGGCCTACAAGTTCATTAGAATTGTAATATGGCCAACCGTAGAACAGGACCTGGGCAGAATATCAGGTGCTGTAATATGAATAAGCTAAAGCAAGCAAGTAATGTCAATCAGAACGAATGAATGGGAATCTGTCTCGGGCGCTGGGATCCTATTCCAGACCAAACCCCAGAAGCAAGTTTTCAATAAACCGTTTGACCACTCCTGTGTCAAAATTTGCATACCGCTGAATACTCGGCTGGAAATCATTACCTTCTATCAAAACTTCGGTATCGCAAATATCGACCCTCAGGTCAATGACTTCTATGTAAACTGATCTTGAAAATCGCGAGAAGTAATCTCCTAGTTGAAAGAACGCTTTGGATCCCAGGAGGGGCCCGCATTACGGATCGGCTACACCAGTTAGCAAAGTTCTGTATTACTTAATGGAGATCGCAGACGAAGCCAATCGAAAGATATCTCAAGCCAAAATATCTACAAACATGTACTTCATCATGTTTACTTCTCACCGCCCTGCGCTATCTCTTGAACTGCAGATCATTTTCTTATCTCTGAATCAAAACATGGTACTTATCGGTTTGAGATAACGGTTTATCATCGGATGGGCCTTCCGATAAGTTAGCGGCACTATATGATATTTAAATACGTGTGTTAATCTGCTTCTTCACGGGAAACTCTTCTACGCTTCACGAATATAACTTCGTTTCAAGGCAATCAAAAATGACTACTCCAAATGTCTTAATCGTTGGCACAGGAGGTGTTGGCACAATTGTAGCCTATGGAATTCACTACAGTGGTAAAGCTTCTGTCTCTGTAGTAGTTCGTAGTGATTATGAAAAAGTTGTGAAATATGGTTATCATATTGTTTCAGTCGACTATGGAGAGATATATGGTTGGAAACCTGATAAAATCTTTCCATCTGTTGTAGATGCTAGAGATATTATTTATGATTTTATTGTGGTAGCTACTAAAAACTTGCCGGATATTCAACCTGTAGAAGAATTAATATCTCCAGTTGTAACATTAGGTAAAAGTACCATTGTTTTGATGCAAAATGGATTTGATCTAGCCAGACCACTCTTCAAAAAGTTTCCTCAGAATGTCATTATTTCTGGAGTCTCACATATAGGCTCTCATAACAAAGGTGATGGTACAATTGTGCAAACTCAACAAGATAAAACATTGATAAGCTACTTCGAACATCCTACTTTATCAAAGGATATTTTAGAAACTAAAACAAAAGAGTTCATATCTTTATACAGTAATAGTATGAACAATTGTACCTATTTTTCTGATGCCAAATGGTATAGATATAGAAAGCTAGTCTATAATGCATCGTTGAACACAGTTTGCACTTTAACAGGTGTTGACACAGGAAGATTGGAGCTAGCTGGAGGTTTGGATAATATATCAATTCCTGCAATGTACGAAGTTATTGCAGTAGCAAAAGCAGATGGTGTTGAACTACCTAGTGATGTGGTAAATTTGGTTGTTCGTTCAGATGATGGAGATTGGTTTGAACCTTCAATGTGTGTTGACGTGAAAAAGGGTAACCCCCTGGAACTGGAGGTAATCTTGGGAAATTTATTGACAGTAGCCCGAGAACTTGAAGTTAAGACCCCTACACTTGATCTTCTATATAACTTATTGAAAATTGTTCAATTTCGTCTTAAAGAAGGAAAAGGATTATTTACATTACCGGAGAAGCGTCCTGTTAGTAGCAAATTTTACGAATAAGAGGAACTTCTCGAGCGTAGCCACGGTTCTATCATATTTGCATATAGTTTATTAAAATCTAATGATATGCTTCTAATACAAATTTCTATGTCTTGGAATACCTTTCTCGTAAACCTTTTCCATATTTAATTAATAAGATAATTGATGCAAATCCAATCCAAAGGACAAACGAACTAATAGTACTGGTCCATCCCACTCCAATATTTTCAATTGAAACCAAACAGACTGCAGATGCTATAGCAGCACTAACAAATCGAATAAAATAGTTCCCACCTATCGCAGAACCTTTTAATTGAGGCATTGAATCTACACAATAGGTATTCAATGCTGGAAAAGTACAGGTCTGAGCAACTCCACCAATAAACATGAATATAATAGGTACTGCCATACCACCTTTTTTCTGTTGAAGGGACCAACCATATATTAATGTTGAAACAGGATAAATAAGACCTAATGGTAAGATAGCGGCCCTAAGTCTATCTTCAGCTATTCTAACACCGTTTCTTTTTTTAATCCACTTTCTCAGATAATAGTCGGATAGCTTCCCGCCAAAGAAGGATCCAAATAAATAACCACAACCTGGTGCAAGATAAAAAAGAGATCCAAATACAGGAGTAGTTAAATTGAACCTGGGATCCACAACGTATCTAATGGGAGTCAACATAACATACATATTGAAAGATAAAGCAATAGCACATATTCCTGCTAATGTTAATGAAGGATACGTTAAAGAAGTTATGACACTGAATGGATTGAATCCATATCGAAATATTAATAGAAACTTTTTATCACTATTAGCTTCTTTCAGAATCGTTTGCATCTTTGTTTCATAGCATGTCTCAGGGAGAAAGAATACAGCAAGAACTAAATTCACCAATCCTAGACCTGCCAACATATAAAAGATAACTCTCCAATACTTATCACTAGCAGTAATGATTGCACCGCCTAAAACAGGTCCAATGGCAGGTCCAACTTGAGAGCCCGAAAGGATCCATCCCATAGCATTACCTCTTTCAGTGGGTTTATATATATCACCAATAACTTGGGCACCGGCACTAAAGAAAGCAGTTCCAAAAAGAGCCATACAAGCACGGAATATGAAAAACATAGATAAATTAACTGATACTGCAACTAACACAGTTGAAATGGTGAAACAAAATAAACAAATGAAAAACACCGGTCTTCGACCATAGAAATCACTTACTGGTTGAAAAACGCAAGGAGATATGGCCATTACAACACAATAAACGGCATTTGAAATATTAATTATATTACCAGTTGTATTGAACCGAGCAGCAATTATAGGTACCGCTGGAAGTAACGCTAAAGTTGACATTGGAGATAAGAAACATGCTAAAGATGAAATGAAAACAAGCATCTGTTTTCGAGCTGGTGAATACTTATTATAATTATTTCCCGTAGTAGGAGTTGAATCAATTGGGGATAATAATATGTTTGAGACATCTTTTGTCTGATCGGGGCTTGATTTCTCAAAACTATTTTCTTCAATATTTTGTTCGAAAATATTTAATTCCAGATTTGGTTCTTCAATTATATATTTTTCGGTAGACTCAAGATGATGATTCTGGTGTCCATGTTCTTCCGGATCATGAGTATGGGATTCACTAGATTCCTCCGAAATCAAACTATTGGCAACAGAATTTCTATTACTCATTATAAGAGAAATATAAGAATAAGATATTGAAATAAAGACTGGTTATACTAAATTCTGGTCATGACCGTAATTTTTCTCGACTACATAGATATTACTCAATACCATGAACTTTCTACAGGCAGAAACTATCAATATCAGATTTCATTCAAAAACTGTCAATACCGGATTTCATTAGTTGAATTGAATAATCATATCAACGCTACCATCAGATATGGAATAAATATTTCATTCAAAGAAATAAAAAATTCACAGGATTGGTGGTTCCTATATATGTCTTCCTGACTCGTAATTCTGCGAAGTAATTCCGAAAGATCTTCCAAAGATATTTCCTAATCAGGGATCTATCCCCGTGGGGGTTACACACCTACAGATAAGAAGTGGAAAAAAGTTTAAGCTTCTATAGCCATATATATATCAAATAAATGGATTCCATTTAATGTTTTTGATAATTTAAATCTTCTCCAGTATGTGACTAAACGTCCGGACAAAATAACTTTGTAGAGGAATGTTTTCACTTTTAGTTGATATTATGAAGAAATATTCCTTAACAGACAGAGTTATATTGACGTAGATCGTCAGAGAAGAACCATTTTCCGTTCGGAGATGTTTCCCCCACGGACGTAATTCTGGGGAAGAGTCTGATGACTCTTGAAATAGTTGAGATCCTTGAGAGTAGATCGATGTCGAGATTAACTTAACATATTAACGGACATTGATCCGGCATATTCTCCGCAGGTACCTCTGCATCTAAATCCGATTATCGGCCGAACTCTCCTCCAGAGGAATCAAGGTCTTTATCCTAGGCGGCTGGAGTTCTGATCCCTCGTAAAGATGTGCTTGTCTTCCTCAAGCTGATTTTTATCGTCTGCTTTTGCCTCTGGCGACTGGGGCCTCAGGCCCCGTATCTTAAGTTACCTCGTATATCCAATGGCGCCTATATCATAGAATTCTTCAATTCCTGATTCAATAGTTTTCGGACTTGATCGGACTATTCCTTGTTCCCTTCTTCAATCCATCGTGATGTCTCTACTAAAGATTGACCAGTGTTCTTAAGATAAGCTTAGGTTTCTCTTATTTTGGGATCTCACTTCGATCGAGATTAAGGTATTTTTTCCTTAAATATATTTCAAGATTCTAACCTGCAGCGAAGACAGATCGGTGTTGCAGTATAGCTTTCAGAAGAAGAGAATGAAGCGGACAGATAGCTTCTCGCGAGAGTAGTGGTCTCAGTAGTTTCAAGGGCCGAAGACTCTTATCGACTTATGCCATTACTATCCTATCTTCGGGAAAGTTTGCTTAATCTCGAAATATTCTGGACATTTGCTGCAGTGCACACATGAAAGAGTTCTTTAGCTTTACTCCAAACTTGTTTAGTTAACTTATACGTTGATGTTTAATACAAATCAGCAACACATCATTATACCACATCTTTAATGCTAGTTTAAGAATAGACATATGACCTGTTTTCTATGGGTTTCTTAGTGCTTCCCATCATCATCCAATCGAAGATTCATCCGATTTATTACAATAAGAAGTGACTGTGTGTAAACGTTATATCCACCTCTTCTGACTATAAGTCAGTTACATGGTGCATTGCAAACTGTTATTTTCTCCAAGATGGCCCCTAATCGAGATCTGCAAGCAAATTACCCTCAGAATTTATTGGGGCTTGTCTTCTATATCATTATAATATTTGTCATGACAGAGTCTGTTTGATTGATTGAGGAAAGCTAGTTCTGGATACAGGCGATAGACCTGGGAGTCTGCCAATATTAAAAGATCACGTATCTAATGCTTCACCTTTTTTCAATCAGATTATCAAGTTCATATCACGTTCCGTACAGCCTAGGAATATGATCACATAGCAACTCAACAAAACCGCCTTGAGGCTTAACCCGTTCTGTCACTTGTAACAGTTGGAGTTCTCTGCTTCTTCAATCCCCGGACTTTTCCAGACTTCACAAAAATATTCAGAGTTTCAATCACACCCATATTAACGGATAGCGAATAAACTAAGCTTCCGTTCACCCTTTGTCTGAGAACTTTTCGCCTATACCTCATGTTAGTTAGCTAGATCATTTCAGAGAGTAATTTCTTTCCTTGTGGCGGTAGACCGCCTGATGCCCTGAATATCCCTTTATGGAACCTAAAGCAGACAACTAATATACTCTTTGGTAAAACAACATTATTCATTACCTTTGTTTCATCTGAATAACCAGAACCTTCAAGCAGCTTTTTGGTGCTTAGCTTCGGTTGAGAAGCATTATCATCATTCCTGATCGTCAGCCAAGGACAGCAATATATCCATATCCAAGCAATTATCAGTGCTTAGCTTTAGTTAAGGATCGTTCATCGTTTGGTCTTATTATCAGCCAAGAACAATGGTAGTTTTTAGTATTCAAGCTCAAGCAACTGTAACTAATCAAACTTCGGTTGAGACTCATAATCTCTAGATCCCATCGTCAGCCAAGAACAATAGCATCGAGACTTCAGGTCCTATCGTCAGCCAAGAACAATATTATCTGCCTTAGTATCTTTTTTGACTTCCCGTTTCAAATAGTGCCAAGAGCTGACGTCTAAGCCACCAACTAGCTAATAAAGTCTTACGCATAGATCTGGCTCCAGACTAAAGTTATGACATGTCTCTTTGACTAGTTAACTTTATCGACATAACAAGCCGTGCGTGCTGTATAAGTTACCATTTTGAAGGAACTTAAGTTTAGACATCTACGGAATATACACATATTGCTTGTAGCTAAATTAGAGTTCTGTAGCCTGATGAGGTTAGTACTACTACTGTATTGGTTAGCATTTAAGTTGACGATCACAAAACCCCCTACGCAACGATGTACTGTAACTGTCAAGCAACTTGCTTTCCAGTTCTTCCCCTTGCATTAACTGTTAATGCATGATGCAACCTTATCTCAACAAATTGGGAACAACTGAGTGAGTTTAGTTAAACTTGATTGCCCCATATAACCAGTCAATCACATCAGAAAAAGATATTCGTAGACATATTCAGCCTTCATTCATTCCATGTAATTAATCTTTTATTCCTACAAGAGCTGGGGTGATTGGGACTATCGATTGAAGAGATTGTTGTTCAATGCAGATTAGGCAGAAGTATCTTGAAACAATTATAGAAGGATCATTAATTAAAATATAAAGAATACACAAAGGAAACCAGCTAAGAAATCACATTTCTAGACATGAATAGAAATATGGGCAGAATGCTCTCTTAGTCTGAATGCTCTCTAAAAGCATTGTTTTCTGATCGTTGAAGATCCATTATTTCTCGGCATCGTGACCTCGCAAAAGCTTGGCCGCCTCGAACGACTTATTAATATGTTTTGATAAGGGAAATTTTTGTTGAATTGCTGAACTACATAGTCAACCCCATGAGAACAAGAAATAATTAATAGATCAAAAGAAAATTCAGAAATATTCTAGATTTGCCCAGTCAATGGTAACCAGTACTAACAACTGATTAGCAGTTACTGTCAGTCACTACTCCATATATCTGGGATTGGGGCGCATAATGTGAGATGACGCGTCTAACCTTACAGAAGTGACACGCGGGCTTGGCGTGCAGTGAATGACGATAATACGGCTGACAAGGAACTCCAGTCAACCGTGTATTACAGCACCACTGAAGTTTATTTCTTCCTTGGGAACAGATAATTGTTGGCCAACAGGAGTGGAATTACTTTTTCTGTTCAAATTATTTTTTTTTACTTTTAGTTGTTTTTCAATTCTGATCTGAATCCCTCGAAGTATGAATGACCTAGTCAATCTATTCAGGCGTCGATCTCATCCAGGGGAAGTTAGTCTTAGCTATCCGACTTGTCATGTCGAGATCTTCCTCGACAGAAGACAACAGGGTTAGCTGCATGAAATGAGGAGAGATCGACAGATGGCGGCTCGAGATTCCCTTCGTAAGTTGATTTCTTTTTTCTTTCTTTGTGGAACCCCAGATTGATGTTGCTAATATGAAGTCAATATTTGTAGAGCTAGGGAAGACGGGAGAGATGAGAAAATAAAGAAATGAGGGTGCGAGGAGGAGACCTGAACATTTTTATTATAAATATACCACCCTTACTTCATTTTTCCCAGAATTATTTTTTCTTTCATGTAGTTTTTGTAATCAATAAGAAAACGAACAAGAAATATTATCCTTCAATCGACATTCCTCCAACCTTATTTGTATAACTTGAAATGGTTAATTTAATTTCATGTGTCGCCGCCGCGAGCGGTGTAATTTTACTGGCACCTTCTGCTGTTAATGCTTACCCTGTTGCTGCTGACTCACGTGCATTTGTTCTCGGAGGTGATTTAGCTGATGATGCCAAATCTCTAGGATGGAAGCGCGGCCTACTTGGTGATTCATCTGATGATCCCAGACCTCTTCAGGCTTTTGCCAAGAGTTCTCGTGGTCTTTACTCTCATCCTCCCGCTCTTCAAGATAGGGCTCGCTTGAGCAATGATCCTCCAATTCTTGAACCTATTGCACCTCGTGGTCTTGGAAAGCTGGCCCTTACCTCTGATCCTGAACCTATTCTACCTTTTGCTAAGCAAGGCCTTGCCTCTGATCCTATTCTGGCCCGTGGTCTTGGTCGCCTTAGTGATGATCCTCCAATTCTTGAACCCATTGCACCTCGTGGTCTTGGAAAGCTGGCCTTAACCTCTGATCCTGAACCTATTCTACCTTTCGGTAAGCAGGCTCTTACCGCTGATCCTCCAATTCTTGAACCTATCGCACGTCGTGGTATCTACAATTCTGATCCGGAACCCATTTTACCTTTCGGCAAGCAGGCTCTTGCCGCTGATCCTCCAATTCTTGAACCCATTGCAGCTCGTGGCCTCTCCAGCTCTGATCCGGAACCCATTCTACCTTTCGGCAAGCAGGCTCTTACCGCTGATCCTCCAATTCTTGAACCCATTGCAGCTCGTGGCCTCTCCAGCTCTGATCCGGAACCCATTCTACCTTTCGGCAAGCAGGCTCTTACCGCTGATCCTCCAATTCTTGAACCCATTGCAGCTCGTGGCCTCTCCAGCTCTGATCCGGAACCCATTCTACCTTTCGGCAAGCAGGCTCTTACCGCTGATCCTCCAATTCTTGAACCCATTGCAGCTCGTGGCCTCTCCAGCTCTGATCCGGAACCCATTCTACCTTTCGGCAAGCAGGCTCTTACCGCTGATCCTCCAATTCTTGAACCCATTGCAGCTCGTGGCCTCTCCAGCTCTGATCCGGAACCCATTCTACCTTTCGGCAAGCAGGCTCTTACCGCTGATCCTCCAATTCTTGAACCCATTGCAGCTCGTGGCCTCTCCAGCTCTGATCCGGAACCCATTCTACCTTTCGGTAAGCAGGCTCTTACCGCTGATCCTCCAATTCTTGAACCTATCGCACGTCGTGGTATCTACAATTCTGATCCCGAACCCATTTTACCTTTCGGCAAGCAGGCTCTTACCGCTGATCCTCCAATTCTTGAACCCATTGCAGCTCGTGGCCTCTCCAGCTCTGATCCGGAACCCATTCTACCTTTCGGTAAGCAGGCTCTTACCGCTGATCCTCCAATTCTTGAACCTATCGCACGTCGTGG
>JAKTRU010000039.1:0-136941 GCA_030579875.1 Sugiyamaella paludigena
ATATATATCTCAGTAAGGAACAGTTTATGTTCCCTATCGTAGCTCAGTATTATCACGATTACAACACATAACATTATTCATATTATTAACAATCTCTGGTTTCCTAACATTATACACGATCGATTATCATAACTGGTGCTCTCTGGAGGACAAGTTCCCAAAACCTGTGATAACATGGTTACGGTAAAAACGGCTTCGGTGTAATAAATTCATGATTGATGTTTCATTATGTAGCATACATGGTTACAGCATGATAGAAGAATAAATATACATACCAATTATCAAGTTTAAAAGATAAAGAAACAATAAAATATTCAACTTTGAAGATGGCTAGTATAATTCATAGTTTGATAGACTAACTAGGACAGCAACAACCTACTCTTGCGTCGGCGAAAATTCAAGCACTTCAATTCAGTTTAACTGAAATTTCACGAGAGATCAGGCGGGTCTGTCTAAATGAAAATTTGAAGGAGGTAATTCTAATGTCGATAAGGGAAAATTGCTTATTGCGTAATCTAGAAGTGTCTTCTTCCAATGATATGATCTATTTATCAAGAACACTTTGAGGGAGATGCTTCGCTCCGTGGTGTGGAAATGGAAGATCCGGGCTGTTGATATCCAACTCAATTCGCGTTAACAGATCGCAAACATGTGCACATAAATGACGTGATAATGTACATTATCTTATTTGATTTATTTCTTTGCTGCTGAAATGTGACTTGATAGATTCTCGCGTCGCCGCCTTCTGAAGAGATATTATGAACGGAAGCGTGTGAACTGGAGCTAGCACTTGAAACTTATTAACCACAACCGTAACAGCTATTCCTTCATATATTTAGTGAAATTTTCACCGTACATATTTTGAAAACTAAATTTTGGTCCTGTACTCTCTCAATAACATCTGGAAATAAAATCTCTGTCAGATCGATCTTCATATCCTCACTTAATTTTCTTAACCATTTCAATTCTCAGCACCACCATGATTGTCATCATCATCTTCACCAGCACCATTTTCGTCATTATCATCACCGTGATTAATAGCCTCATGGGCAGCTCTTGCCGAGGCATTGACGTCTTCTCTCGATGGTTTACGTAGAGTAGTAAGAGCGTTATCAAATTCCATCTTAGTAGCGGTAGCTTCCCGAAATAGACCTTCAACCTCCTCACGCACATCACGAGCTAAATCAAGACGAGCTTGAAGAGAACGCAAAAGAGCAGCAGACGAATCTGCAGCAGCTCCAGCATTAGGATTCTGCTCAATCTCGGCAGCTATGAGAGCATCAAGGTGTTGTCCATCAGGATTAAGGTCAAGAACAACTTCAACAGCAAGCTCAGTCACAGTATCATCTCCTCCTCTTTCTAACAGGATATTAGCTGCATCAAGCATAGCTGTTACTTTATTAACATTCCGCGTTGCAGCATGTCGCGGAACAGCTGCAATCACGAGACTATTTTTTGCTACCATACATCTAGCGTTTGCAACCACGTACGCAACAGCTTCAGGATAGGCAGCAGCTGCACCAAGAATGCCCTGTATGCATGTATTTACAACTTCATGGTATCTCACATTGATACGATCCAAGAGTAATTGCCAATTAATATTACCTTCCTTCAACATTAAAAGAACATCATTAAAATGTCTTTCAGGTATCAATCTGAAGAAGCGGTAGACTAATGTCGCAGTATAATTGGGGCTGTAAGAGCCTAGAGCTTCGGCAAGAGGATCAATTATTTCACGTTCGTGGCGTTCTCCATCTGCAACTCTTTGTTGCCTAACACTTAGTAGAGTTTTTCGCCAATCACCTCCAGAAAATACGACTTCGTTGCCCCACCTAGCTGCCTAGGTAGATCATGCAAATAGATATCATGGAGATGTATATCCTGACCATGATGAATGTTAATATTTGCCAACTGATCAATAATGTATGAGTCGCCAGTAACGCTGCGTGTTCATATGGACACAGTCAACGCATTTACCATTTGATTACGGTTTAGCCCTGCCGGCGGCCCATAGTGTAGATTCACTGACAGAACTGCATTTACTCTATACAATATGCCCTCCGCCACTTGCTGACGTTTGTCCAATAGCCATCTGTAAATGATATTAGCTAGTGAGATTGGACTTTGACTGTCCGCAATCTCGCACACTAATACAGGTAAATATGCCTGGCAATTATCTCTGGCGGAAGTTGTTATCCCATCGCCCGGTTCCTGTGCTCCTTTCATCCCTTTCTTTCTAGCACGGCCGATGAACTTCAATTTTGTCCTGAAATTCGGTAAATCAGCATTCACCCGATCAAGAAGCAGCTTATATATGGTATTGGATATTGTTCGTACAGCAATTTCATGCCTTTCAGAAGGAATTTCAAACAAATAGGCTTGATACAGCTGCCACTTCACTCTGATTTTATGTAGATAGCCGTTATCTTCCAAGTGCTGTAATTCAGTTTCAGTTAAATTCTTTAATAAAATATATTCATTCTGCGACTTGTCAAGGTGCTTACAGATTTTGTTGCCGAATTTGCGGAGTGTTTCCTCCTGGGAACGTATAAAAATATTCCTGACCTCCTCTTCAATTTCTTGAAGACTGTGTTCCTCCTCGGCGGGGGGAGTAAAATCAAGATAATGCTCTTCCGTTTTTGCTTTCTTGTATGGATTGTTATTCTGCATTTGGGAGATGGAGAAAGGGGCAGAACAGGATGAAGTTATTGTTTTGTTATGCTTCTTTGACATAAATGACCACGAGACTAACGTTAGATATCTTACCGAGTCAAGAAGTTATCTAATAGAAGTTGATTTAAATCACTTTGTTTTGATTGATAAGGAATAACAAAATAATGAATTATGAATCATAAATAAATAAAATGAATCAAATGATCGCAAGAATAAATAATCTATCACACGATATATATAATGTTGTATCCGCAAGTTACAGTGCCCACGATATGAGATTAGGGTTCTCTTTTCCCCTGTCCCTGCCGATCTCCCTGTCTCCCAGAGATGGAAATGATCTACAGAACGACGCTGTCAGAATATGATACTCTTTAGTCATTGAGAACAGCCGGGCTCTAGTCTTCAAATGACAATAACAACCCACAGATACAAAATATAACCAGCTCTCTCAAGACCCGAGAATCCGAGAATCTTGCAAATACCTAGTCTGTCTCCAATATCCCAATATGCGATGGCTGTACCCCACGTTCTCAGCTCTCACCTTCCAGAGTTAGCTAGTAGGCATATAGATAACATATTTTTGATGGTACAATATTTATACTAAGATATATAGATGCTGCTTAATTGTCTATCATTAACGGTTATTCGTTATTCTCACTCATGAGATTCGAACACATTGACATATATCCTGCTAGTCTTCAGCATCTGATTCCTCAAGCGGCTCAGACTGTTTCAGCTGTTCTAACTGTTCAGGTCGCTCCAGCTCTTCATGTTCTTCAGGCTCTTCATGTTCTTCAGGCTCTTCAGGCTCTTCAGGATCTTCAGACTCCCCAAGTTCTTCAGGTTCCTTAGATTCCTTAGGTTCCTCAGGTTCCTCAGGCTCTCCAGATTCTTCATGTTCATCAGGTTCCTTAGATTCCTTGGTTTGTCCAGGTTCCTTGGGCTCTTCAGGCTCTCCATATTCTTCAGGCTTCTCAGGTTCTCCAGGTTTCTTAGATTCCTTGGGCTCTTCAGGTTCTTTTTCTTGAGGCTGCTCAAAAGATTCAGCTTGAAGACGACCATCATCCTCAAAATGCTCACTCGCCTTAATCGATTCAAGATGGCCAGCTTCCTCAAAATACTCACTCGCCTTAATCGATTCTGTCGATTCAATGTATTCAGTTAACTCTGTCGATTCAGTCGACTTATCCGGCCCAGCCGGCTCAGATGGCTCTGTTGATTCAATTGACTTAACTAGCTCAGTTGGATCTGTTGATTCAGACGACTCGGCTGATTCAGCTTGTTCAGTTGATTTGCTCGATACAGTAGACTCATTCAGTCTGACTTCTTCAAAGGAATCAGGCTCTTGAGGATTACCAAGCCATTCACGTCGGGCATTCTTTTCATTCTCAGACCTCTCCCCTCGTCTAGCCCGCTCTCGTTCTATCTCCGAAAGAGGCTCAGGCGACTCTGTGAACTCGAGTGTGGTAGGAGATGGAACTCCGGCTGGCACCTCCCAAATATGATCAATAACTGTTACCCACTCACTTTTAGCGCTTGTTGGTAAACGACGTCCCTTAGGGCCCTTTGCTCGAGATCGCCGTAGATCGTTTGAAGCAACAGTAGAGCCGGATGACTCTCCAACATTATCAGAACCATTTTTTGATTCATAGTCACCACCGCCTTCGGACTTCTCTTCAGTGGGTTTGGGAAATCCTCCTGGAGGCGGCGGTCCCCTAGCAATCATACTATCCAGATCTTTAAATAGAGAAGCTCGTAAAGCACCTATCTTCGAATTGACGGGTGGTTTGGGCTTTGGCTTCAGCGCTACAGCCGCTGCTTCACCAGCAGTCGCAGCCATAAATGTAGCAGCAATTTTAGAAGTCGGTCTCGCAGGTACAACAGGTTTAGGCTTTGGAGGCACCTGAGGAGTGCCACCAGTTGGTTCGCCACTGCGTTGAGGGCGGTGACTAGGTCTCAGGGGGATAATGGGTTTTGGTGGCCGCGATTCCTGTTGAGTTTCAGTGGGTAATTCATTGGCATTTTCAGAAGCGTTTTTCGCTTTTCCACTGGCCTCTTGATTGACTTCCAATTCGGTATTGCGCTCCTCAGACGCCTTTACTCCTGTAGCCTCCTCTTGACTGGTTGAATTGCGACTTTTTTTTGCCTCCTGACTGTCTTTAGACTCAGGAATAACCTCCTGCTCGGATTCTGATCCAGTGCGAAGCTCCTGACTTGATTTTAATTTACTGGGTCTGGTAGGTATGGATGGAATAGCAGAAGCTGAGCTGATAAAGGGCGTCGTATCTTCCGAGGCGGGTTCCGGGCGACGAGGAATATTTGGAATCTCAGGAATCGTAGTGGATTCTGGTTCCGGATGAGGGGCAGTAGTCGTATTATCATCAATGCGGATCTGTTCTTGATCCATTTCTAAAGAACCTAAATCAGCAGATGACCGAGGTAGTTCTGTAGGCTCTTTTGAACTTGTTGATTCGACAGATTGTTTTGTTGTATTCTCAGTGGATATTGCTTTTGAGAGATCAGAAGCCGGCAGTGATACTGACTCAGATTCGTTCTCAGCAGGCCATTCGTCAGAGTTAGATTTCAGTAATTCATTAGAAGATTGATCCTCCTGTATAGGACGTGGATCCCTAATTTCAACATCCCCCTCCTGTTCAATTGATTTTTCCTCGATATGATCTAAAGAAATTGAGTGAGAACTCTCTTCTACCTCCTGAACAGAAGGAGGCTTTTCTTCGTCAGCTGCTACAACTTCAGATGATGATGACTCCTTCTGATCATCCGCAGTAATGGTCTCAGATGATTCCTTCACTAAAATCGTTGGATCAATATTCTGCTGTAGTGGTTCTGCAATCGTCATCTCTTCTGCCGATTCATCAACAATCTGATTCCCTTCTACCGGCTTATTATTATCACCTAATTCCTCAAAGTCAAATTGATCACCACTAGAAGCAGCACGAGAACTATTATTCACTCTAGAAGATGGTCTTTGCGGTATGGCCGGAATTGATGCAGCACCAGCAGCCACTACAGCCGGAGATGCTGGTGATGAAATTACCACCTCAGGAGATGATGATCCATTCTTTGTACCAGGTCTACGAGGAACTTCAGGAAGAAGACCATTACTTGAATGACTACTCATGGACACAGAAGGACTAGGGCTGGTTGAACCATGTTTTTCTGGTCTACGAGGTATTTGAGGGATATTCTCAGGAGACTAAATGTTAGCACACATTATAAAAATCAAAAACTGTCTGCGAGAACTTGAGCGATTCTGAGAGGTCCCTCAGGCACCTCATGCAGAAAACTTCATATCCCCTTAGGAAGAAGGTTTAGTAGTCCAGTAGGGGTTAGTCTTTTGTTTCTGGAGGAGTATTATGACATGTGAGTAAAAGGTAAAAGCCAGCGGGGACCAAATCGACATGCCACATCTAAAATGTTTTCTTTTAATTCTAAAAGATTCCTAAGAGATTCTGTGATCAATTGTATGACTATCTGACAGATAGATGAGGTTCATTATCATCAGGAGGCACTTACTGGAGATACTCCTTTGACTGGTCGAGCAGGTATAACAGGTATCTCTGGTGAATCAGACATATTGGAGATTAAATCAATTGTCTGTTAGAGATGGAGATTATTGCTCAATGCAAATTCTGGATAATCTGAATATCAACAGATATATATAAGTCGATACAATTCAAGTTCAAGTTTCACGATTATTGGCCTTCCTGGTCGGAACTTTGTGTTGTATCATCATGTGCCTGCTATCTGAGACATCTATGCAAGCACGGGGAAGGAGGCTCAAAATATATTCTTCAAAAGGAGTATAAATACTATTTATAAGGATAAGTTGCATGGAGGCAGAGAAAGCTAATGATCTCGAGCGTAGCGAGAGCCAGGAGTCTGAAGCGAGAGCCAGGGGTTTGGGGCTACGTCCAGTCGCCGGAACCAGATGTGATACAGACGAATCAGGAATTGATATAATATAAAATAATTTACATATTTAACAGAAACAAATTGTTCAAAAACTGTCATGATAATTTTCAATCTCATTTTAAAGTTTGGCTAGTACCCCTAGTTTAAAAGCTGCCTTTTTACACATAGCAAAAACTCTTGGACCAGTTGCTGGGGTAATTCCATGACGAAATGCCCGGTTCCGACCACGACCTATATCCTCAGAATATTTATAAAGTCTTGATTCTGGACTAATATCACCGTCATCACCTAATGGAGGTAACCAATTTTCAGCAAGATTAAAGAGAACTTTATGCTGATTGTCAGTGTCTTCCACTTTCCGCTCTAATATACCTATTTGTTCAAAATGCTGGAAAGCAACCTTGAGCATTTCCTTGTTTACAGCTTCATAGAATATCATAATTCCTTCATGATATAAAGATTTAGCAAGACTTTGTGCCATATTGTAAAATAAATTGACTGGAACACCTCTATCGGCAACACCACGTCTATCAAATGCTAATATAAATAATGCGACAGAAGCAGCCCAATATCCATCAAGAAACGGCCATAATAAATAACAATAAAAATCAGATATTTCTGTAGCACTAGAGCTGTTAATTTCAGCAGCCGACATCTCTATTTCATCATCATCATCCTGATATGTTAGAATTCGTTGTTGTTTTAGATGTGATAAGGTATCAGCAAAATTTTTATTACGCCCGAGACCATGAGTTTTAAAAACAAATTCACCAGCCAATAAAATAGATAGGAATTGAACATTATCACGAACTCTGGATTTTGATACCGTGATATTATTACCAGAATGCCGACGGTCAATAAATATAGCCACAGAAACAATTGATTCCGAAATAAATAAATGTATAACTTGATTACGATAATAACTAAGTTGATAACGATCTTTGGGACGATAGGTCTCTTCCAATAACCCTTTATCTTCAACACTAACAAGATCGGACCCTAAGACTCTTATTGCATTCAAAATCACTGCTCGAGGGTTTTTAAATTGTGGATGTTTTCCATTCGTAGATAATGTCCCTATTCTACCACCTGCTTCGTCAACTCTATTAATAAGCCAATCAAATTTACGAACTAATTGATTCATACTAAGACCTCTATCTCTATCAGAAGTTGTTAATAAAACTGTACCCACAAGAGCAGTAGGCATAACAACTGAAATATCATTGATATCAGCTAAAACTCTATATCCAAGAGAATGTAATAATCTCTTATGAATATTAACTTCAAGAGGATTTGGAAGAGGGAAACTGATATCTCTTATTGTTTGATCAGAACTTAATTGATCAATAATCCAACCTTTCAATGACCATGGATCATGAAACCTAATATCGATACGACCCATTCTTAGAGACACAATTTTACGCGAGTCAAGGAAACTCATTAAAGATTCTTGAATTTTTTCTTTGCCAAGTAATTCTGAAGCATAAGAATTAGCTTCAACTACTTTATCATATTGTGTAGAAACTGGAGCAATCCAACAATCTTCAACCGAACCACTTAAAATGGCATCCAAAATATATTTAAGAATTCCAAATTTCGGTGGTAATAATTTTCCAGACCGAGAACGAGTACCTTCAATAAAGCATTCCAAATTATAACCTTTTTTTAACACGGTTTCTATGAATGATTGAATCACTCCTTGATATAAATAATCTTGAGACCAATTACCTCGGCGTATGTACATAGCACCAACTTGTTTTAAGAACCAACCGAGAATTGGAATATTTAAATTCTCGCCAGCAACTACAACTGGCAAAGAAATTCCCATTCTAAAACAGACAAAATGAATAGCCATATAATCAATATGAGATTTATGACAAGGTAAAAAAACCACAGATTGATGTTTCGTTTCTAGTTCTTTAACTTTATTCTTTATAGTATTAATTTCCTCCGCATTGACATGAACTCCTTGATGATAACAACGAGAAAAGATCTGTGCAACAATATAATACATTAACCTTAATACTCCTTTATGATCATAAGTTGCCATAGCTCCTTTTGTAAGTTGTTCAGCAACTTGAGATATCCAACCCTCTAATTCACGTCTTCTATCCGCTCTCTGTTCATCCGTCAGATCCCAAGATTGTTCCTGTTCCATTCTAGTATCGACCAACTTATCAATTCTATCTTTCAGAATACTATTGTCTAGAGTTTCTGATAGAAAAACCTTCTCAGATAAATCAGAATAATAAAGTTTTTGACCAACATAATCATCATAACTTCTCCATGACGAACCTAAAACATGCTGGGATATATTTCTCAAGAATCCAACAGGATCTTCACGGAATTTTTTCATATCCTTAACTAAATTCAATTCCTGATCATCATTACTATCATCAAGAAGATCTAAATCTTCTTGATATTCTAAGTCATTCATAATGATAAAAGCAAATCAAAAACAGACCAATGTAATAACTTTTGTTTGCCAATCGCTAAATCGACCGATCCTTACGAAAATTATAGTCAGCTAACCATCCATACTGTTTCGTCTGCCTCCGGCGGCTGGGGCGTAGCCCCAGACCCCTAGCTCTCGCTGCGCTCGAGATTAAGAATTGCCCGAGACTCATGATCCCAGTCAATCAGAGCCAATCCTCAAACCACCAGAGACAAACTAAGCAGACGAATCTCGGCCACTGGCAAGAGCTAGTGGATCTGATCGTTTGCCTACTGATACTGGTGACTGGAATCTGAAGGGAATCATAACCATATATTCATACTCATTCACTTACCGGTTGTCCCTGCTTATTCTGTATCGCTGCTTCGTAGGCCGCCTGATGTTGTCAGAAGTTACGTGAAGTGATCTTTGAATCAACTCTAGTGACCTCTGATCAACCCTAATGAATTATTATCAAGTCGGTCTGATACTATGAACTTCGAGAAGTCTTTGAACAATATGAAGTTAATAGGAGAAAGAATTAAAAATTAGCCTGCCTTTTAGTCAAGTATTTAAGCTATGCCCCACTAAATATTAGTGGGCATAAGTGCGTAGATCGTACTAAGAACCCTAAAAAATTTGGTGGTATTATTTCGGCGGTTATAATTACCGTGTTGCTAATTAGCAGTTATTACCTCGGAATATAATAGAGGAACGCAGATATCAGTGAGTAGTACAGTAGCTAGTAGCAAAACAAATATCAGTGAGCTCCAAACAGATAATTACAACCACAATATTCTAATGAAGGCTATTAATGTCGTAGCCTGATTTCTTCGATTACCCCAGAATTACCAATTAGGGACAAGAATATGGGGAACAACAGGTGTAAGGAGGTTCTGAGAGCCAGCTAGAGGAAAGTTGTAACACACGAGCAGAATGAAGCTAGATCACTCTCACTCACATTCTACCTTAGCTGGTAACGGTCAGCTGGATCTAGAAAGCAAACGTGCGCGGGTATACCGAACGTACGCGTGCGCGCGCGCTACAAAATTTTGTCAGATGATTCCACCAACCAGTCAGCGGCCGGAATTTATTTTTGTTGGGAGTCCACGATTCCAACCCGTTGGGAGTCAATTTTTCGGTTTCGGCAAATTTCACCAAAAACGCGGGGTGGGTGCACATGCTAGCTTTACACTTAAAATTTTGTATGGAGAAGGGACAGCCGTATGTATCTACTACAATAAGAGCTTCGGCTCGCACTAACCGCCCCTGTTCTTTTCGGCCCTTACTAGTGCCGGATCTCTTCCTACACTAATCTAATGAATCATATCAACATACGCTACTTATTGATATATATCGGGAAAAGAGATGTAGTATATGACAAGTGTAGAGTGCCTGGTGTATTTATCTCTTCCTATGTTCTTTTACAAGTTAAGGTTAGTTGGTTTAACTTGGTTAAACAGAATAGAGGCCACTGTTAAATCCTAGTATTTATAAATACTCTTGTAGAACTTCGTTTCATAGGTGGTGTTTCGACCCTCTCTGGTCCAGAGTTTAAGTTTTTGTTGCAATAACTGATTATGATCTTTGACTAGTACAGATGTTTTGCTTAGTTAGGTTGTAATACGATTACCCTGGAGTTAAGTGCCATCGCCGGAGGCAAACAAGAGAGGGTGGTGGTGATATACTGACTTAATCTGCAAATAGTAGACCGGTTATCTTGAAGATTAGTTAGTGTACACTGGTCTGGTCAAGCAAGGCGGAAGGATCCGAAGCTGGGCTTGGAACGGCTGCCAACCGATTCTCACTAACCGGATAGTCTAGATCTAAATTCGTTGATCCCTGCATAAAAGGGACAGGGCGCGGCACTTTTAGCGTTCACTACGTACCCCCTTATCTACAACCAACATTCACTATAAAATGTCACGGAGCTGACCGAAAATGCTTATCACATAGCAGTTTTATAATAAACCTTGTTGTTAACTCTCTTTGGAATTTCAGGAATTAATTTAAGATGAGCGGAGATGATATTAAACTTTCATATATCGCACATAATTCTGAATGCGAGTCCTCTATTGTATTAATACATGGTGCTTTCTCCTCGCCATTTGAATATAGAGATGTTATTCAATATTTGCCCAATTACCATCTAATTGTTCCATCATTACCGTCTCACTCAAAAAGTGTTTCCATAAAGCCATTTACTCTTCGATCAACTGCTGATTTACTGGCCGATATGATCAGTCAAAATGCTAAGAACAGTAGGGCCCATCTTGTAGGGGTCTCTCTAGGTGCTCACGTAGTGCTATATTTTGCAGCCAAGTATCCAGACTTAGTACTATCAGTATTCGCAAGTGGGTATAATCGGTTTAAACCTAATATCTTCTTTCCATTGTTTCCTAATTTAGTTCGGGTAGTCAATCATTTACAAAACATGATACCGACCAAATTAATGCAGTATCTTATGGATGGCACTGATATTAGCAGCAGAGATGGACCGTCGGTTTGCACTCCTGAGTTATGTCGTGATATAGTTAGAGTTGTTATATCTGATGATGAAATCAAACCAGTCGATGCTAGGGTATTAATTATTGTTGCCTTGAAGCGAGGAATAATACCAAGCAATGATAGTATAGATGATGCTGTGATGTTATTGAAAATTATGAACAAGAAAAACAGCAAGAGTAAAGCTGTTACAATGAAAGAAATGAGACATCCTTGGAATATACAAAATCCTAAGCTATTTGCGGATTGCTTAATAGCTTGGATTAATGATCAGCCTCTGCCATCCGACATGGAAGAATTGAAATCACCAGTGGAGTGACGGGATCTGGGGGTATGTCAAGGACATAACAAACAAACAATTAAAATATTATTATAAGGCCTAATACAAACAAGAGTTTACCCTCTATAATTCAAAAAAAAATAATTCAACACTAAATTAAAAAATAACAAGAGATGTGCGGACTATTTGCTTTACATTTTAACCTCTGATTCAAGCTCGGCTTCAAGCTGTTCAATATCTGCCTCGGGGTTACTATTTTCACTCACTGGTTCGTCATTGTTATGTCCACTTATAGTTATTTTACCGTCAGAAGTGAAATATGTAGCCAACATAAATGTACATGATACCCATTCCATTGTAGAGCCCATGATATATTCAACTACAAGGAATTGCGCAGAAAATCCAGACGATGTATACAAGCTGGGATTATAAAGATTATAAGTGCTGTCAGCAGCACTGAGAATACCATAAACACCACGCACAATTAATAACGGAACACATAGGGCCAACAAAAGCAAATATGTGGATTTATAAAAGGATCCAGTTTGATAAGATGAAGATAAACTATACTGACCACCATCAAAAGCAAATGCTCTCTTAAATGTCAAGTACAAATTTAACCCGAAAAATAGAGTTATAGCCAAAAAGATGCCTTGACCCACAGCTCTTAGTATCTTGCCTGTAGTTACGTTTTTCATATCCTGCCAGTTTCCTTGTACCTCAGTCCCTTGACTCATTAACGAGCCACCTACAATGATAAGTACATTAGCGATAATAAGAATATGGTGCATGACTCCTATTTGGCTTCTATTCGTCTTTCTCCATCTAGTGAAGAATCTTGTACCTTTTCTAAACGATGGTTCAAGCCAACTTTTACCCAAGAGATGTTCGTGCCAAGATACAAGAAATCGGTATGCACATAGAACCAATGTGAAATAACCTTCAGCAGATAACACCATAAAAGCAATCAACCATTTATAATAGTTCCATCCTACAACTGCAAATACAACACCAGTGACTTCGGCTGCCAATCTAACAACAACATGGAAGAGAAGAATAGAATATCGAGATGCCCATTTAACCTTTTTAGTTGCATACAAAAATGTTAGAAATGAAAGCAACAAGAAATATAGGACCAAGAATATTATAGCAGCGGCTAATGAGTTACTATCCATTTCTAGAGTTGGGGAAATTAAAGATTTTGAAAAGGATTTGCTGAATTAGGAACAATAAATATAAACAGATCTCCTCTCAAACTTAGGAGGATAAAAAATCTTGAGCCAGATATCTCCTCTAACTTTTAAACGACGTCTGCACTGAATTACTGGATTTCCCACCTGAATTGATTTAGGTTCAATGCAATTTTTTCTATCACTGTTTCTTTCAGCTCTAATCAGTTAGTAGGAATTACATATAACTCTAATTTCGTCATTACTATCTGAGTATTTTTATCTAAGCAAATCGAGATCTTGACCCAGACTCAGACATCGTTTATGCATCAAATTTGTCTCCCTTTTGTCTGTCTATGGCGGCTTGACCGAAACCCCAATTCCTTTGACAATCGCTGTCTAAATATCTTCCAGATACCACTGTGTCTCGTCCACTTTGCCTTGCCACTTTGCCTCGGAAATTTGTTATCTTTGTCTGAATTTCTCAATCATATACACTCACATTAATCCAAAAATTTGTTTCAGAGGTGATTAGGTTAAGAAATTTTTTTTCAATCTTTGAATTTTAAGATAAAAAGTTAAGCTTTTGTTGCAGTTTATATACATCTTGACCTCAATCTGAAAGATCAAAAAAAGCAATTTGATGAGGGATGAATGAGGGCCGGAATGTGGGTAGCAGCAGCACACACACTACATTTACTACCTGTTACTCAATTGCCGTAATAGACTGAGCGTATTAGGAGTAAATAACTTTAACCTTTAACATTGCAGTGCATGCGTGTAACTAATTTTATAACTAAACTAGTGCAAGTTGACTTCAGAGACAATTTGGCATATTTTTATGCAGGCACTAAAAGCAATATTTGGCGTGTAACTAACTGACCACAACAACTACTGAAGTTAACTTTAACACAATGAAACTGCCGTATGGCGGTAAAGTTAAGTTACAGTTAAGGTTAGGTACAGTAAATGGCAGAAGCCGAGTAAAAATTTAGGTTCTGCGATTACTAAGCGTTTTTAGATCTGGAATAAGTAGCTGTAGCCGTCAGGAGTCATAGCAAGATGAAGTCAAGCAAGAAAAATATCAATAAATTACAGAAAGATGAAGATCCGTTTTATTCGAAAACGTTTAAAACATGAGACAAACAGTCAGATACTCTGAGTCAAATATGATGGGCATCATACATGTAGTACTTGTACATGTACACTGTACCGTTTACAGTATCTGCGGTGAAATACGGATCGTCCCAAACAATACCCTAATAACCAAAGTTGATCCTTATTAACGTTTAAGACTGCACACACTCTGTAAAGTAACAGAACTCACGTAATATCAAATTCTAGATAATAAAATTGAATGTACAAGTTGTTACGTAGTTCTAATATTAAATTAACAAACATACATGTAAGTTCACAGCAGAGATATAACTCACTTGTTTAGTGAAGATCGATCTGTCCGTGCAGGACGACGCTCTTAGAAAGAATACATGACAGTACCCATTCTGTTGCAGCCGGTGGGTAGTGCTGGTTACCCAAGAGCTTCTTCCAGTCGACTTCATTGACTCCGGTCGTTGCGGAATGGGGATCTCATCAAATAGCTGAAGGCTTACCAGTCGGAGCAGAACAGGGGATCTTATCAAATAGCTGAAGGCTTACCAGTCGGAGCAGAACATGGATTAGGATTTGGTATCCAGCTTGTTTTGTAAAACCAGTTGATCCGTATTACTAGATCTCTATCAAGTTATGCATAGTCGTTAATGTCGTTGATGTCATCAGTTATATATCCATGTAGTTATCTGTGTTAGGATGAAAACCCAAGCCCTTGCAAAAGTAAGTTCGGACAACACTGTGAAGGACATGGGCCGGGCATTCAGTTAAGTGGCAGATTAAAGCAACAATTGACACATGCACGGGTTTATCACAACAATCGAGGCTAACTAAAAATAGTTAGTTATTTCTTGTTCTTAGTCCCTCCCTCCCTTGAGACACACCTGTAGCCAGCCGTTTACACAGTTTAAAAGGTCTGCATCATTTAGCTCTCTACAGCTTTTTTTCTTCTTTGACACCGGTACACATCTCCGAGCTGGGAACATCAACTGGTTAATTGGAAGTCCATTATTATTGTTACTTCAGTTTGACTAAACTAACAGGATAATGTCCTTAGTTAAAGGAAGTAGCATGGCCATTCCCGGCCAGCCTATATCCGTTAATAATATCGATCTGTTTTTATAAATTCGATCTGGACAACCGCATTTAGAAATTCTCTGCTACGCTACTCTTAATCAAGTCAGCCCAGAGTAGAAAAAACTTTGAAATTGCACTATTTCTTCCGATGGCCCTGTAATTAATGATCACAAGCTTTTGGGCTCCGCCCTCATGACCGAATAACAACAGGCTGACATAGGACAAGATCTAACATTCGTAGTACGACGGGTTATATAGTTTTATCGATGATAATGAGAATTAAAAAGGATGAGGATATCTTTCCATTAACAAGAAACTTATAAATAAAAATATAATTGGAGGAATCCGATAGTAAATAATAATATCGAAATACAGAAGAGTGATGAAATAGAATATCAAAAATATTTGGAGTAAATAATGGTTGTCAAGAAAAGACTACCGACAACAATGGTACTAAATGTAGCTCTTAATCCTGAAGTACCCGATTTCTGGGCTAAGCTTGATGTGGTCCCAGCTCCTGTTGAAAGAAGAGAAGCAGAGCCCAAATCGACAATATTCGTTCAAACTGGGATGGGCCACCAGAATCGAGTCTAGAAGACTGTTCTGCCATTTCTGTTACCATTCCAGATCGCGAACCGATGCATTAACAGCGTTATTACCCATGACAGCTACTGAATTAGACCCAACGGAGGAACTGGTACTAGAGGCTTGAGATTCTGTCAGTGGGCAAACAGTGGTAAACAATACCATTGGCAGTGTAGATGAGAAGCTGTGTTTCACACAAAGGGAGCAAGCACGTTCTGTTGTGCCAGTATTCTCCATCCATGAACAGTTGTAGTTATAATCTTGTAGAATACGAAGCAGAAGATAAAACAACAGTGCTAGAAATAGATGATCCGATAGCATTATTGGCATAAAGTCGCGCTGGCTGTACTGTATTAATGCCACTGATGCTATTGCCAGAACCAATACCACCACATGTAGTACTGCCAGTCATGCTACCGCCAGTGTTTGTAGCACCAGCAGTAGTAGCACCATTAGTAGCAGCACTATTTGCACTAGTTGTAAGGCAAACTTTACCAGCTCTAGCAATGTTAGGCTTTTCAATAGCTCCATTTAGAGTGTTCGTTAAAGAAGTGATAGCAGTACAGCTTGGATTGTTATTTTGAATCACGGTTTCACTGGTTTGAATGAGAGAGTGAATCTCACCCAAAATAAAGCTGCCAATCCTTCTTGTCGTCGCTGCGGGCCCAAAGCAGTAGAAGTGGTATTGGTGGTATTATGGTTTCCGCCTCCTCCAAAGAGAAACCAACACATCTGTCGTAGATGCTATACTAGTGACAACATCAGTCTGTCCTACGAGAGCCGAACAATTGGTCACATTGCTGAGACTAGTTTCAAGAGTTGTTGTAAGAGAACTGAAGGTGATACCAAGAAGAGTTACATTAGATAAGGCATTCATTTGATCAACTTTCTGATCTGAATTTATTTTGATCTTCCTTCATGTCTCTTGGTGACACTCTACCTTGCATGATGCATGAGCCCGCATGGGTCTTAAATATTCCTCCCAAAAGATTCTCATATATGCATACCAAGCATACGGGTTGCCCGTTGACAATGAAACCTTAAAAGGTTAATCTTGAGTTAATAAATCAACTTTGACTCAAGATTGAGGCCCTGCAGGTAGGTACTGTACCTCGAATATTCGAGCGCTAACAAAACTCTTGATGCGGTCCACCAGATCGATAAATTATCAGTTATTATCTATCTATAAAGCTAACGACTTCAACAATAACAACTATTCTGTATAAATTCTCAGCTTAAATATGAAAGAAATCTCAGCATATTTACCTCCAGAAACTGGCAAACACTAAGCTCTCGGTATATGCACTTTGTAGCCGGCGGAGGGCATAATGCACGTAGAAAAAGGACATGTTTGCAAGTCAAAATCGAACTTAGCCAAGAATTTAATAACTTACCGAAGCACCTCTGAAAATGAAGGATTCGACTAAAACTCAATACCGGAACGTTGATCATCGGACTGTATTTTATTGACTCATTTAGACTAGTCTGAAAGATTGTATAACGAAACTACTGTTTGACCATTTAGACTAAATTCAACGTTTAACAGTTAACTTTATGCGAGCTAAACAAACTACAGATAGTTAGCGAAAAAGGAAAAATTCCCCACAGTAACATAACAGCTGACGGTGAAATTCTGACTTTAAGTTAACTATACTAATTATGTGTGAGTTGTGTTTGACGAAGTCCCGGTCCTCGGATATGTACCAAATTTAGTAAAAGTTTCTTTACGCTAAGTATTTTTTATCGTAATAATAACGTCGGAACATCTACCCAGAATTAGGCTGGGCATGACAAGCTCTGTATGTAGTGCCGATAACGATCTGAAATTGCGGTCTTGAAGTGAGAGGAGGATCCAATCTTCCTGTTTATCCAAGTAAGATTGAATTCATAGAATAACATGGTTCCCTAAAGTTATAAAGCAACAAAACTTGATATGATTAAAATGATGTTAATTGTCATGCCACTGGTGGAACGGCCATGAACGTAACAGGCTAGGGCCCTGGCTATCATCCTGCCAGCCGACCATGCCATTTATCACGTGTTAGCCGTGTATCAGATCATGATTGTCTCCTTATCAGTGATAGCATTTATCTTTCTTTCTCCTTTTGTGTTTTAACAAAAGAATATCTATCTGGGATTGGTATAAATATCTAGCTACTATTCAGATTAAGTCAATCTTCCTCTCTTTCTTGCATTCATTTTCCTGACTATTCTATAGCTAACTGTTTATCATCATTATCCTGATTATTCTTGTCCTCTAATGACCGAATTGTTCAAACCAGCTCTTATTGTAATTGATCTTCAAGAAGATTTCCTTCCCCCTAATGGTTCTCTCGCCGTTAAAAATGGTAGAGATATTATTCCAATCATAAATGAATTATTATCTTTAAAATGGGATATCATTATTGCTTCTCTTGACTGGCATCCTAAAGATCATATCTCATTTGCATCTAATCATCCTGGTTATACACCATTTTCTAAGATAACTCTAAATCATCCTGATTCGGAGAAATCTGGTGATGGTGCTAGTATAACCACAAAAGAATTTACTCTTTGGCCCGATCATTGTATTCAGGAATCTTGGGGATCAAATTTTGCCCCTGAATTCGCACGGTCTAAAGTTTCTAAAGTAGTTCGCAAGGGTTTTTTAACTGACCGAGAATATTATTCTGCCTTTCAAGATGTTTGGGGACTTCATCATACAGATCTGGAAGAGGTTCTTAAGGAGAATGAAATAACTCACGTTTATCTTGTTGGCATTGCCTTTGATTTCTGCGTATTTTATACAGCATTAGACTCTGCTGCAAAAGGTTGGAAAACATATGTGATTAAAGAAGCTACTCAGGCAATAAATCCATCTGATAATCCCAAGACGATCAATGATTTGAAAGATGGTAATGTCCAAGTGATATCACTTAATAGTCCAGAATTAAACCTTGTGAAAGAAAGATCCTGAATCGGGTCTGCCTCCGGAGGCTGGGCTAGTCCACAGGTTGTGGAAGTGATATTTGGGTAGCTGATCTAGGGCGTATTGTGAGAGTAATGCATCGAACACGTCTAGGCTCAGATGGCAAATTTCACTTTTGACTAGATACATAATCCTTTGCGTATAATAGTATGAAGTTATATTAAATAATAAACACAAGAAGCTTGACTCAATAATACATAACGAGAATTAATAACTTTTTTTTGCTATAGAGGATTTTTCTTCTTTAGTATTGAATCACTAAAGGCTGCTGTTCACTACCATCATGAATTGTTTTTGGGAATTGCGTACTTCCCAGATAGGTTTTAGCTACTTCCCTTAGTTCTGCGTCCGGAATTTGCATATGCACACCTTCAATCTTCAGATAATCAATTTTGCCGTTTTTTCCCAGTTTCTGGAGGCCCAGCCAATCTTCAAGGTAGAGATCACGGGATTCCAACGGAGTAACTTTACCGGATGTACTATTGACTTCTTGGAACCACTTTACAAGTTAGTGAAATGATATAACAAGAGACGTCCGACAATGAAGTCGAGGTAGTCGCCACAAGCATTCAGCTTTCAGTTTGATTCCTCACCCCCACTGATGTTTACTTACAGAAGTCTCTTTAGGTACAACAGTCTTATCCTCAGAAAACAGCACCAATACAAGCTGCTCGAGATTACCAAGATTCCTAGCATAGGTAGAATTCCGGCTTTCTAATTCATTATTGATATCCACTAAGAAATTAGAATGGTTGTAATACAGATCAAGATGGTCGGGGTTCTATAGAGGTTAGATTGACAAAAAGTAAAGAGCACTATCACGGTGGTATCTCTTGCTTCAATTGAATACGCTTAAGCAATTTACGTACTCTGAAATACTGTGCCGCAACTACATGAGTCTGGGCATAATCAGTCCAAACTTGTGACCGAAGTAAGTCATTTCTTCGTCTACAAAGGAAATCGGTAGTACCACATGGTGGCAAGTCAGCAATACCTAGACTGTTAGAGAAAGAAATACCATTCTATAAGTAATACCTTAGTCGCTTCATTAAGGGAAGTCTCATAAAAACATACCATTATGTGGAGAACCATAAGTTATGAGCTTTTTCAGTGGTGGATTATTATATCGCTCTGCATATGCTCTAAGGAAAAGACCTCCTTGTGAAAATCCAATTGCGTCAAACCCATGGGAAAGTTCTGGAATAGAAGCCAATTCCTGAGCGACAATTTCCAGCTATAAAAATGTTAGATGAAGAATATATCTCCGACGGTACGGTGTGCCGTTACGACCAGCTGCCAAGGATTCCTTCACTCGAGTTACAATTTTCACTGCTTCCCCAACAACGAAAGCCCTGGGGTGTAGAGTCAACCCAGCCACCGGTTATTCAACATACTTCTTCATTCAGATCTCCAAAGAAGGACATTTGTTGATCTGATGATGGGGATTCAGAAAGATAAACACTGTGAACAAAAGTTCCTGGATGAACTTCTTTAATAATTTCTGCTGATTTCAGCATTCCAACTGAATCGTAAGTGTCGCCCAAACCATGCCATAACACAACAGGACGAACTGCCAAAGGAATAGCAAACACAAAATTCTTATAAAAGATTGACAATAGCACTAGTGCTGTTGATAAAGAAATACACATCATCATAATAGTCATACAGCTGACCTTTAAACTATCGACAATAACGCCATACAATATAAAAGATGAGAAAAAGTAAATCAGTCGAGAGTATAAAATATTCACTTACTACAACCTATCTACTCACTCGTACCTATCAATCAATCTGAACTCTAACAGAGAGAATGAGAAGCTGATAGATCAATAGACCGATAGACCGATAGACCGATAGACCGATAGACTGAGATAGAGATATGAAAGAAAGAACTAAAGTGAGATCGGAATACGGAAATAGAAAACAAATTAGCGGTATTCCGGTAGAGATCCGAAACCTTATCATAATCAGTAAGGTTAGGGCATTCTCCACAGTATGTAACTGACCGCAGCCGGAGTTAAAATGGGGTGGGTGGTACGGTAGTAACGGTATTACCAGCGCTAGTCTTTATTAAAAAATAGAGATAGTAAGCTAGAATAACGAACTTGGGCTTGATTCTGATCTATAATTGTATTTGAATATTATTTTAAATATCATTTTGTTTATCTAGACAGAGTCGAGGACTTGAAGAACTAAATTGTGTAATATTTCATTATAAGAATATAAATTGACCTCTAGGCTGGAACTAAAATGGAGAATAGTAATAATTCAGACCTGTATGTATTGATACGGCTGGTCAGAATGAGGTTACCCTCCCTTGTTAAACCCGAGATATTTCACAATTAACGACAACTTTGCTCATTAAAGAAGGCGTCAGAAAGATTGAGAATTATTCAATCAAACATTTTGATTGATTTTGATTGAAATTTCATCTATTAATCTAGTTGTTCTATTCTGTGGTGTGAATATGAATATTTCGACTTCGACTATACAACAGAGACGTCGCCGACCTACACAAAATGTTATAGAGGAAGAAGATGCATCCCAGTTAAAACTGGGCCCCGAATTTGATATCAAACAAATAACCCATGATGGATTGGAAACGCCATTAATCACTCTAAATCTTTCAGAAACCAGATTATTAATTAACGCAGCACTTAAACAAAGGCGGAAGGGAGCCAGTGGTCCAAATTTTGATGAAGATCTCGATAATAATGATGATGATGAAGAAGAAGATTTTTCAAGTTCAAATGAGTATGTCACACGACTAAACGATTGAGATCGCGGATATGATCACGAGCGAAACGAGTGCTAGAGATCTGGGTCCGATGATTCCAGCGGAGGACATGACCCCAGCGGAGGACATGACTACAGCCGCCAGAGGCGGGCTTGTACACCCTCTCCGTCTCGGTATGATCTAGATGACTGCATGTCGTGTCTCTGAATGTTTTCTTCTAACTTTCCTTTTTTAGGGTACTTCGTAAAACACAAGAATATTTATCGGTATTTGCTAGATTCAGGAATGAACAAACCGTTAGTGCAGTTGAACATCTTTTGAAATCATCAGATAATGCTGATCTTCATCCATTTGAAATAGCCCAACTAGGATCTTTAGCATGTGATGAAGCTGATGAAGCCAAAACATTAATCGCCAGCTTAGCGAATAAGCGGACAGATGAGGAGTTGCAAGTATTATTAGATCATGTAAGTTAAAACTTAGGACTGTGGCGCGATGCCGTGTTATGCCTCCGGCGGCTAGGCCCCAGACTCCTAGCTCTCACCACGCTCGAGAACTTGATCGACCTACCCGAGAATAACGAATGAGACGGACTCTTCAGAATCTAACAATTTTCCAGCTTCGTCGTTTCGGATAAATATGGCTTATAACTGGCCGAAAACTGTCCTTAGATTGGATTTGTGCATCGGAAGGATATGGTATATATGTTGGTGGAAAGTCCTAAGTCTCTTTTAAAGCACTTGACTCTTCTCCATTTTCATGATAAAAAATTTCTTTGTATTTGTATTTTAGTTTATTGCTTTATCTTGTTTTTTTTAGTTTTTTGTCTTTTTTTCGTTACAGTTTATTATTTATAATATTTGCTATGCTAAAGAAATACCTTCGATATAATATTTTTTTATCCAATCTATGCCACATTTGTAAAATTAAACATAAACTGCTTACCTGCGTGATACCACCATTTAGGCAGACATGAAAACGGCTGGAAATCTGCTATATTGGCCCGGAATTCATTACAAACACATCTTCCAGAAAGATATGATGCATCGTCATGCGGGCATCGGAAATATGGTAAATGCCTAGAAAACCGGTGTGTTAGTCATGACCAAAACATGAACAACTGTCTTCCTGGGCTCTGCCAAGTCAGAGATCTATCAATTACTTACTTGTATCCAATATCGGAAAAATGATGAATTTGTGTTCGATTCAACATTGCTGTTAATGCTATAGTATGTACTGGAGCGTCTCCCCATCTTTCGTAAAAGAATCCTCCAGCTTTATCAAGATGCTCAAAATATTTGATATACGCTTCACTTCTAAAGAATCTCAGATCAGCAATCTCGAAATTACTCCAGAAATGACACAGATTATAGTCACTACCTCGGGTATCAAGAATAATATCGTCAGGACGCAGCTGTGAATTATCAGTAATGAATTTAAGGGCATTATCTGGGGCGATGTATTCTGGGTGAGAATCTAAAAACTCTTTTGATGTATTCCATAAAGTGGGAATAGTGTCAATGTATTCATAAATTGTAATCACAAACCCATAAACTTTGTTGTTGTTTTTCATAAATGTAAAAGGATCGCTAAAAAATACGTCAGCACTAATGCTCATTGTGCATCCGGCGGCTAGGGCCAGCAATCTTGACATCTTCATTGCTATACATACTAATTTTGATCACAGAAGTAAGAAACACCTGGCTCGACACGCCAGTACCAATCATATTGTTCCAGAAGAGGTTGCCTGAAAAAGAACCCCGAATTGAATCTACACATGTTTCGATAAGAAAGACTTCCACCATAAATTACATTATTTGCCTCCATAGTATTCATTTTCTGACGCATAAGTGTTGTATTAATATGATCAGGTACAGACCAATGCTCAACCGGGACTTTTCCATAACTGACCTTACCGGAAGCCAATCCAGTCGTCAAAGATTTGAACTAAGAAAAAAGAGAGTTAGTTAAGTCGTAGACTAACAGATGCTCAAGGAGCTGGGAATGGTAATCAACCTACCTCTTCAGTGAAATCATTGTCATTGAGGAAAACCCATGGATACCTATACTTCCTATTGAACCTATCTTCTATCTGACGGATGGATTCTAAAGCTTCCTGGACTTCATAATTACGAACAAGCATAAATAATGTAGCATTTTCAACACCTATTTGAGTGCGATTTTTTTCCTCAATAGCTTTACCTGGTAAATAAGTAAGGTCTAAGATCTTTCTAATTGGCTCCTCAACGGATTTATTCGATGAAGATTGTTCATTGTCGGAATAATAGGATCCTATAAGTGATAAAACAATACAAACAATCCCTAAGATAATTGAAATTTGGAAAATTTTTGAAGAAGCATTAAACTGTCTTGGCCGTGGTTGTGGTTGTTGATCTTGACGAGCTGTAATAGACGGCTTGGTTAATATAGATTTGAGTTGATTTTTCAATTCTGGAGAAGTCTGATCCACTCCAGACTGATCATCCTGTGTCCCCGATTGATCTCCAGACTCCACTACGAAATCTTGAGGTTTATTATCCAATTGATCTTCATTATCCGAGTTGGTGTTATATACCATTGTAAATAAATAATCCTCCAAAGAAAAAACAACTCTCTCAAGCTAAGTCAATATAACGTTATAAGACTGATCTCGAGACTTAAAGAATGTTTCTTCTATTTCATCCGAAATAAATAATGACTGAAATAAATAAATAAATAAATACCCACACCCCAGCAAATTTAAAAAGAACCACAAACAACAATACTTTCTTCTTGTCTTCTTTTGTTTGTTTTAATGCTATCTACTTTCAAACTTAAACATCAAGGGATTTGATCCGGAGATTAACTCTTTTATATAAAGCAATCACGGCGGCCGGTAGGGCGGAAATTAAAGCTGTCGACGTAGGCGGTTCACTAAGAGAGAGAGGCGGTGATCGTATGCAGAAGTTCAGCCGTTAGCTGGGCGGAGTCAGTCACAATTTAAGCAGCTAGTACGTGCACGCGCAGGTACGTTAATCAGGCAGCTGTCACTTAACTAGATCAGACCTTATATGCGCTAATAGCCACTTAGTAGACTGTGTGACGCACCGTTCTTTACTAATACTAGTGGCCTTCGTTAACGTGTAGTAGGCGGGATTGTTGTTACCAATTAACTTCTTCACAAAAACAGACTGTTATTCAATCTAATTTTAGGTCTTGTTCTCTCTCTATCTGTCTCAGATCCTTCAGCTCGCTTCGTTCGAGGTGAACAATCGTGCCGTTTTGATATTTACTCTTAAATCATTGTGGAAGAGTTCTTAACTTTGTGCGTTCAGCTCAGGAGAGGGTCTAGGGTAGAGCCCAAGCCATGGGAGGCAGAGGCAGTCGTAATACTAGATATATAGATTCAATCAACAAATCTATAATTTGATTATTTTATTTATATATCTTAGTTTAGAATGTGCAGGGTGTTTCCAGTGAAATATTGTTAAGTAGTATCAACAAATTGAAGATATGAAATTGGATGGAGGAGTCATGGTTATTCGTCGAGATTAATATTACAGTACAGCTATAATAGGATATTATTCTGCAGATCAGGGGCATTATAATATACAAATCAGGATACGATCTGCGATAATTTATCAGATCGAGTAGAAGAAATCAATCAGTAATCGCTCCATTGAGAGAAGGAAATCAGAAAGAACCATTTGTAACTTCAAAAGATTCAACGATGAAGGCTTGATAAGAATAGTAGGTTCTCCTGAGAAATGTTTTATAGTTAATGGTGATTTCAAGGGAGACTTCCGACAACTCATAAATTATAGATTAAAGCTTATAATACAAGTTGTAACGGTTAATGAACTCGTTATAATAAAAATGTTATTGTTATTCTGCCCTAATCTAATCTGTCTTATTCAATCACTTCGTTAAAATTCGTTTGCGGACAGAATCTGCCGAGGTTCTGATTACTACATCAAACTCTCTTCTTGAGGGAAAACAACACCAGCCTTCTGTACCCATCAACCCCATCAATGAGGTCATCAACTGTAATATATTCGTTTGAAGAGTGAGCCACGTGAATGCTACCAGGGCCATACAAGTACTTCTTAAAATTGCCCGGAAGATTAGGAATATCAGTACCATATGCCAGGGCTATGGTTTCAAAACCAGGAACCTCAAAATTAACCAACTCTGGCGGTCTATAATCCAAATTTTCAACTTCTAAGTGGTCAGTAGAATTCGCAATTTCAGTCACAATTGAGAGAATGGTATCTACGTCACTGGCTGCCCGAATGAGAAAATTGGCTTCTGCCTTTGCCGGCAATACATTTGCTACGCATGTTAGTACTTCGTCTGCGTATCGCACAATAGTATAATATTAGATACATACCAGCGACCCCGCCACTAATTTTCCCAATGTTAACTGTAGAAGGACCCAGTAACTCAGAAGAAGGCAGTTCAGAATCCAGCAGACGAGTCAAGGATCTGATTAAAATCTCAGTGGCACTAATACCTAATTCAGGATATCCAGAATGACTATTCCAATGTTAGTTAAAGTAGCAGTAGAAAATCAAGAATTCGTACTTACGCTGCCTTGCCTGTGACCCGGAAAACACCAGAGACACCACCCTTATGACCTACACCAAGTTTTAACTCAGTTGGTTCGCCGAAAATCACTGTTTCCCATGGTTCAACGTCTAAATTAGCATGAGCTGACTTCATTCCAATACCACTATTTTCCTCCCCAACTACGAAAAGCAGGCCAACATCGCCTTCGATTAGTTTTCCTTCGGCTTTGAGGTTATTGACAGCTTCTATCTGTGCGGCAACACTATTCTTTGCATCAACAGAACCACGTCCATAGATTTTGTCTCCTACTAAGGAGTAACCAAAAAATGGTGGAACAGTATCTATATGGGAGGTGAGCAATACTCTGGTATTTCTTTGATTCCCTAAGTATGCATAGATATTGAATCTATCTCCCTCAACAATATGCTTTTCGACTGTATAACCATTTTTTTCTAAATGAATTACAAGATAATCTCCTACTGCAGATTCTGAAGATGTTAGTTGGACGAGGAATAAAAAAAAAAATTAAAAAAAAATGCTAGTAATTTATACATACCATTCCCAGAAACTGAGGGAATTTCTATTAAATTTTTGTGTAATTCGAAGAGAGACAAGTGTTCTGGCCTCGAATAGGCAGCTAATGGCTTCTGATCCAAAGTCATTGCCGGGGTTGTGAAAAAAATAGAAATCAGGGCAATGTAAATGGCTAACATTTGTATTTGCTATTTTCAGAATTTCCTGAAATGAAATGAATCAGAATATTAATAATTGTTTAAATACGTTTCGTGATACCCCTGCCATCTCGGGATCAGGTACCCTATATTCCGTCATTTAGAATTGTAATTAGCAATATGCCTTCAAGTTTACAAATACATTGGCACAAAAATGGTGATCAGCGACCTGATAAAGCCAAGGTCCGGCGAATAGATTTTACCGGTGCAAATAAGACATCATTATGTTTAGGAAAAGGACCTCTGTTTCATTCGATTATTCGCCTTAATATTATACATACCGCCCTTCAAACATTAACGTCGCATGAAACACATAAAAGATCGTCAATTGAAGATCCACTGATTAATGATAAGATCTGCACGATTGATATGTCGCGATGTTGATCCGGATCGCACTCACTTTAAATGGTTATACTCCGATGGGTCAGTTATTCTAATCGGGAATTTGTCCGAATGAGGTGCTTTTTGATAGCGATTGTCCCTGAGCTACAATATAATAACTAAAATGAGCTAATTTCAATTGCTTTTATATTCCTATACAAATTAGATCGAACTTTTGACCGAACCTGTGTTATCATGGGTTTTAGTTAGCGTAGCAGTTATTGCCGGGGATATATAAATATGCGCCATAGGCCCGGTTGATTATATGGTATTCTCTACTCTGTCAGACATATTTGTCGGATTACAACTGATCATCTTTGATTATTTATCTAAGATATAAATCGGTGGAATATAGAATGTCAGAAAGCTTTTCTGAAACAGTGGAAGAAATTTCTGATTACGAGTCAGGCCTGAACTTCAAGCAAAAATGGGAATTATTCTGGAGTCCAGAAGCGGTGCCTAAAATAAAAAAACAAAAATGGTTCTTCTGGCATCCGTATGGCCAATCAAGGTCGGAGAAAATTCTAGTATTCAAGATTGATGTGTTCATTCTTTCATACGTCTGTATATCATACTTTCTGCGATATCTCGATCAGAGTAATATAGCCAATGCTTACGTTACTGGAATGAAAGAGGATTTAAATCTTTCAGGAGATCAGTACAACTGGATTGTTAATTGTTTCACCCTTGGGTATGCTGTTGGAGGACTACCGTCTAATATTATTCTGACTCGTGTAAAACCTCATTACCTGCTACCAATAAATGAGGTTCTATGGGCATGTTTCTGTCTTGGAATATATAATGCACAAAACTTTCAGACTTTATGTGCTCTGAGATTCTTTCAAGGGTATTTCGAAGGGTCCTGTTGGCCGGCTATTCATTATGTTCTGGGGTCTTGGTATACAAAAGAAGAACTGGGTAAAAGGACATCAATTTACACAGCATCCGGGATTGTTGGAACCATGTTCTCAGGCTATATTCAATCTGGTATTTATAAGCACATGAATGGCTTGAGAGGATTAGCTGGCTGGCGTTGGTTGTTCATTATCGATGCACTTCTATCTTTTCCTGTGGCTCTGTACGGATTCTTCTTCTTTCCAGATACACCAAGGAATTCGAAAATTTTTTATCTCAATGAAAAAGAAGTTGAACTAGCCAGAGCTCGTATCCAAATCCCCGGTATCAGGAGAGTTAACAAACTTAATTTGTCTGTTATTAAGCGGGTTCTGGGATCTTGGCAATGGTATGTCTTTGTTTTTCTTTGGATATGCTGGAGCTTCGGAGGACTTCCATTAAGTTATTGGGGAATAGTGTTGGAAGCTGAAGGGTATGATGTATATCAACGGAATAACTATCCGACTATCGCCGCTGGATTTGGAGTTTTCACTATATTGATCAGTGGTTTTGCTGTTGATATCACTGGAAACAGGTGGCCAACAGCCGTATTCGTCGCAATTATTTGGCTGTTAGGACAATCCCTTATAGTTGCTTGGTATATCCCCAATTCTGCAGTATTTGCTGGGTTCGTGTTAATTGGTTCATATTATGCGATATCACCGATTGTAGTCTCATGGGCCAATCTTCTTACCGCAGAAGATGACCAATTAAGAGCAATCACAATTGCCTCAATGAACACGGTAGCTGGACTACTTTCTTTGGCATATAATGTCAAATTATTTGATACAAGTTTTGCTCCCAGATATCACAAAGGAAATAGTGCATCTCTGGCATTTGTTATTCTCCTGATCTTGACTATTGGGGTCATTCTCTTGTTTGAGCGATATCAACATAGGAAGAGGGCATTGAAGGCAGGCGAAGCTAGTGTCAATAGTGAGGAAAATGCCGGCTCTCTGTCAAATAATGAGAAAGTAAAGTCTGAGCCCGTCCTTGACGCGTGATATGTAAAATTTTCTATCCCTTAAAGTATTTGTTATATTGCATGTAGATATTGTTTTTGGCTTCAGTTAGCTTATGAATTAAATACAAAGTCGTACTCTAGAACAAACTTAGACTTCATAGAACTTCGTTTTCCGGATATGGAAAACTTCCTCGATAGCTTCAGACCGAATTAAATCTATAGAACAAAAGTAATCATGGAACAAAAGTATATCAAAAAAGAGAGCTTTTCTATGGCCAACTGCTTGTGGTGATCGACGGCACAGCCGTGAACTTTAACCGGTGATTGCATGAATGCATGCATAGATCTGCAGAACTACATGTATCGGTGGATGACGATCTTAACGATTTTAGTAACAGGCGACGGGAGAGAATTACCGAGGGAGGTGAGCGGTGAAGCTTGGGGCATTACCCCCGGCGTCAGAGGAAGAGGGATTTAAATGGTGAACCAGCTGAAGGAGAGGTTAAGAGATGAAGCGACTTTCTTCCGTTATTCGTGACTGCAATGAACTGGATTAATATGAGGAATCAACCAACGGCAGAATGAAGGGACTTACAGGCATGTATGCTAGCTAGTATACGCGGCTGAACAATCACATGACGAGCCAATTTAAATACGACATGTACGACTCGTAGAAATCACACACCTTGTCACACACTTTTTTCATGTGAAATTTGATGAGATGGGCTGTTGACTGACCCCCTGATTGCCTATTGATATATAAGTAAACTAGAGGTGAGATATTTACTTGCTTGTTATAATCGGACACAGTAAAGTTGATTAAATTATTTTGGATGTTATTAGTATTTGAAAGTCCATGATGATGATGTTTTTCAAACGAATGTCACCTGGTCGGATAACGATAACGACAGTTCGGTGTGGCATTAGGCATATCGTCGGTTGTCGTACCATCGGTAGTAGGGTCGGTAGTCATAGCATCAGTAGCGACATTATCAGTTCTGGCAGTATCAGTAATGCGATTATCAGTGACGGCAGCAAATGCATCAGCATTAATAGATATCGAATAGTACCTACTACAAGATTTTTAAGTACTAGTGGGATCAAATCTTCCAGTACAACCACCACCGCCTCTGATGGTGTAGTAATCAATGGCGGCGTGGTGTCGGATTTAGAGGGCAACAACGAATCTTCCTCATCATCCAGAGCTGAGACTCAAGAAGTACCACCACAACAACATCAGACGTCAGCCTCGACGGGAAGAAAACGATTACGCCTTATTCTTCTTTTGCTTGGTGCGGGTAGTGCCGGTCTAACCATTCTTTATAATACTAATGATAATTTCTCTTTGGGAATAAGACATTTGGCCTTGGCAGGTACCAGGATTTCTACAGTAACTAGTGCCTGTTATCAATGTTTCACAGCATATCGTCATACTCTCAATCAATCATATCCCTCTCAAGAAGATTATAATCAAGCTCTTTCAGCTTGTCATACCAAATGTGCCTTTATAACTCGTAAGGCTATTGAAAAAAATGCTGGTATTTTCATTAAATTAGGTCAACATTTGGGCGCTTTAACTTATATATTTCCCGAGGAATGGACATCAGCTATGATACCATTACAAGATCAATGTCCGGAATCTCCTTTGAGAAGTATTGAAGATATGATTTTAAAAGACACCGAAGGCAAATTAAGTTTGGATGATTGTTTTAGTACTTTTGACCCTGAGCCTTTAGGAACTGCTTCGTTAGCTCAGGTTCATAGAGCGGTATTAAGAGAAACTGGTCAAGAAGTGGCTGTTAAAGTTCAACATCCATCATTACAAGAATTCGTTCCTCTTGATGTTTTAATGACTCGAGTTGTTTTTAGTATGATTGATTATTTTTTCCCTGAATATCCTCTTTCATGGTTAGGTGATGAATTACAAGCATCAATATTTGTAGAATTGGATTTTAGAGAAGAAGCTAAAAATGCTATAAATACTCAAAATTATTTTAAAGATTTCTATGATGTAACAGCATTACGAATTCCTAATGTGATTTGGGCTAAGAAAAGAATCCTTGTAATGGAATTTGTTCAAGGTGGTAGATTGGATGATCAAGAATATTTAGCCAGGCACAATATTTCTCCAAGTGAAGTTAGTTCTTGTTTGTCTCATATTTTTAATAATATGATTTTTACTCCTGGAGTTGGTCTTCATTGTGATCCTCATCCAGGAAATCTGTCTATAATTCCTTTAACCAGCAAAACCAAGTCATGGCATTCATTAAGTCACCATCATAATTTTGAAATAGTTCTTTACGACCATGGACTTTATCGTGATGTTCCAACGGAGTTAAGACGTAGTTATGCTCATTTTTGGTTAGCACTATTGGATGGTAATGAAACTGATATGAAAATTTATGCCAAAGAGTTTGCTGGCATCTCTGATAATAATTTCAAACTGTTCTCTGCTGCTATTACTGGTCGCGATTATGATAATGCAACTAAAAATGTGGTTTCTAAACGAGATCCTAATGAAATTAAAAAAATGGCTTCTGCAATTTCCCAGGGTGGATTACTTAGTGAAATAATGGTTCTACTTCATTCCATGCCTCGGATTGTATTGTTGATTCTTAAAACGAATGATTTAACTCGTTATCTTGATGAAAAACTCGCTTCTCCGTTAGGTCCTGAACGAGCATTTCTTATTATGGCCACTTATTGTGCCAGAACTGTATATTATGAAGGAAGAGAGCTCATAAACAGGCAGTTCCATGGCCAGTGGACGTTCTATAGAGTACTGGCCGAGCTTGACAATTGGTGGGCTTATTTCACTAGGAAAAGCCAATTGACAATTTATGACTTAGGTATGATGATTCGTAAAAACTCGCAGTAGGTTCAGTCTGGGATAGTATTTTGAACCACAATGTATATATGTAATTAGAACATGTATTAATAATGAATAAAAATACATGAAGAGAAATTTTAACACATGCTATTATTCCTGGGAAAACAAATTCATTTCAAATTCTGCTTCATCGTAATACCTTGGACTGAGGACAGTATTATCGAACTGCCTCCATTTTGTCACTGCCTATATATTGTTAATGGACGATTCGTGAGAATTCTCAGGCTAAACCACAGGCCACTCGAGTTCGAGACTATGTCGAAACTCCTTGAACCGGCCATGAGAAGAGTGAGCTCCCTAGAGGTAGCCTGACTCCAGAGTCTAGAGAGACAGAATCGATCTTATTATGAACATACCATTAAAGAACCAAGTCCATCAGTGAACTTGATATATGCATCCACATTACTATTTCTAGGTCTAAACACTACTCGTTGTACATTACCGAACTACTACCGTTAGTAACACAATTATCAACAATATCCTCCTTTGTGGCCACAGCACCTGAACTCTGTCCTCTGAAATAATTTCGTCCTGGGTCGACCCCTGTCCGTACATACTTCTTCACAACTATGACCAATTCTGCCGGATAATTGCTCATCTTGTAAAATGTCCAAAGGACCAATTCCGCGTGCCAAAACAACAGTTGAAGGTTTACCATATTTTCCATCTCCAAAAGATCGATGATTTTTATCGATAATACGTCCATATCCCCGTTTCTTTTTACTAACTGCAAATCGAAGAGGATTTACAATACCATTCAGTGAGGGGCCAAGACCGTGACCTGGCGACCAACCGTATTTCTTCAATAAACGAGTAGCAAAAAGCTTCTGTCCGGAAAGACGGCTCTTTAGATCGGATCCTTCTTCCCTATCTTCTGGTTTTTCATCTTGCGTTTCCTGAATTTCATTATCGCCTGACTCGAGATGAGCATTACCTCGTCCTATAGTTCTATCATCATCATCATCATCATCATCCTCATCACCGTCCTCATTATCATATTCTTCATAATCAAGACCGTATTTGTCATTATCATTCTCATCGTAACCATCAGCTCTGTTATTAGATAACACGTCCCTTCTATCTTCAAGATACGCTCTCCAGTCCTCATCCTCGGCTATTTTCTCTTCACTATTAGAATATTCTTCATAATTATTAGGCTTGAACGGATCATAGGTCTCATCCCATATTGATTTCTCTTCTGGTCTCCAGTTATCTTCTCTATCCATCGCAGTCATAGGAATCGCATTTTTCAATTCCTGTTCTTCTGATGTTGATATTTCCGATTCTACTACTGGTACTATTGCTGGCACCACTGCAATCTTGTCTACCCGTTTTGTCGTTTCTGCTATCTGTAAAGTGTCCTTAGCCTTCTTTTGTGATGACGCTCGGTTACTAACTGGCTGAAATCTCAGAACTTAAAACTAGAGTTAACATTTATGATCATATTCATTAGAGCCAGCTCCCTAAACCCCACCAGCTCTAAAATCAAAGAAAAACATCTCTATATACAATAAAAATATAATACGGACCACTTGCTAAATGCTTTGAACCATCAGTTACTTGGGCGTTATTATATCTTATTGGCTCCTTTGAAATGGTCGAGGAGGAGCTATCATTGAGAACATCATATAATGAGACCCCAGTAGACTGGGAATCAATACCGTCTTCCTCATCCAAGTCGTCATAAAGGGACATGATTAAACAACATTGGACCCACAACAGTCGAACAAGTTATGGAGAAGTCGAGAGATTTGGCAAATCTGGGGACGACTTCGAAAAATAGCTAGTCCACAATCGTGATCACGTGATTGAAGACTTATTGGCCGGCCGGCCGCGGATACGCGCCCAGTCGCCGGAGGTAAAGAGACGACGCGCTAACTAACAAACGTAATATATTAACAATTGCTGATAATAACAAAACAGAAACAAAATAAATAAATATATCATAAATTACACAATCATTCGTTGTTCTTCTCTTCTTTCGTAGAGATATCTTCCTTCGGTGTAGACAAGTTCAATGAAGCGATCTCCTCTTTCGGGGTATCCAGAGTGCTGCTACCCATCTCCTCTTTCGTCGTACTCAGAGTCATATTGGACTCATCTTTCACAGTACTTATACTCGCCCTACTCTCCTCCTTTGTTGCACCTATACCCAAAGATGACGATTCTAGGTCACTCTTCTCATCCTTAATTAAAACACTTAACAATAACCTGTGTAAATGGGGTCTTCGTAAAGGCTTTGCAAGGAAATGGTTCATTCCTGCTGCCAAACAACCATCAATATTAGAAGAATCTGCAAACGCCGAAACCGCTACAATAGGACCAGCAAAGTTCTGTTCCGACCGAATAAGTTTTGTAGCTTCTATTCCATCAAGATTCGGCATCTGTACATCCATAAATATAATGTCATATCCAGAATCAGTTTCAGTTAGCTTAGAACGTAATTTCGATATTGCCTCTAGACCATCATTTGCAATTGTTATATTCTCAATTCCTTCAAGTTTAAGCATTCGAATCATAACTTCTTGGTTGACTTTATTATCTTCTGCAACTAATACTGACACAGGGAAGTTGATCTTACGGTCATCTTCACGACTTCTATGAGAAATATTTCTTGCCATTGAGGGTCGTCTCGTCATATTATCCAAAGATGTGAGGTCTAAAGAACTTGTCGGATTTGTTGGTGCAAGGAAATTAGAAGAAGAAACAGATGGTACTCTTGAAGCAGTTCCACCAGTCGACGCCGTACCATCACTAATACGTCGGTCATTTGTACTATCACTTGTCCGACGATTATTAGTATCGGTGATACCAGTCGTAGAACTCATTCTAGAATGAACATCTTCAACAGCTTCTTCGGCCCTTCTCTCTACAGTTTCAAAGTTATAAACTTCATATTCAGGCCAATCTTCGGCAGTCGATAGGTCAGCAAAAACATACTTAGACCCATCCTTCACAACACGGAGAGGTACTCGAAAGGTGAAAGTAGACCCTTTACCTAGTTCAGAAGATACCTCAACAGTGCCACCCATTAATGTTGCAAGTTGTCTACAAATCGATAATCCTAAACCAGCTCCACCTCGTCTCTGAGATAACGCCAAATCCCCTTGAACAAAAGCTTCAAATATGCGAGTCTGTAAATGAGGTGCAATTCCTGGACCAGTATCGCAGACTTCAAAAATAACCGTTACAATTTCATCCGAATCATGATAAGACTCGATCGCATGAGGTGACAGTGGTGGTGGAGGAGATGGTGGCGGAAGCGGCGCTATTATCTGATTTTCGGGAGATCCAGGAAACCATATATTACCATCCAAATCATCTGCGCCTGAAAGACTTTTCGTTTTCACTAAAGAAAGTTTCGTTACTTCCTGATCATCTGTTGCTCCGGTGAGACTCTTAAATTTCGTTACATCAAAATCATCATCATGAGCAGTAGATGTTGACTCAATAGAACCACTTTCTTTAGTGAAAGTACTACTAGCACCACCACCACCTTTACCAGAACTATCGGATTGTAATTCACTAGGATATCGCCTAGGTACCTTTTCATGAGATATAACAGGTGAGGTGGTATGGGGTGCCGATGACCTACCGCAAACCTCTTCAGCCACTGAATCAAGAACATGTCGGCTCAAGATACCAGATATAGTCACGGTAACGCTTCCTCCTTTGGGAGTGAACTTAAGACTATTTGAAATGAGATTTATAACGATTTGAAGAATACGATTGATATCTCCATAAAGTACTAAATCATTCAAACCATCGGTAACGCAAGTTATTATTAAATCAATTTGAGCAGTTCTACTTTGTTCGCCAAAAATAGCATTCAATTGAGTCAATGCTTCAGGTATCATAAATTCCTTTTCTTCCAGTTCAAGATTATGACCCACTTGATTTTTTGAAAACGTTAATAAATCTGTTAATAAATGCAGTAGAAGTTCACCAGATTTAAAAATAATTTTTAAAGACTCCTGGATTTTTTTGGGATCTTCCTCATCCATAGAAACTGCTGTCATTCCTAAAATACCATTTAATGGAGTCCTCAATTCATGCGTAATATTAGCAATGAAAAGAGATTTAGCTTCATTTGCACTTTCAGCACTTAATCTTGCACTTTCTATTTCTGTTGTTCTTTGGACGACTCGTTCTTCCAGAATTGAATACTGCTTACGAAGTTCATCAGTCATTTCATTGAATTTTTCCGTGAGATCAGTTAATTCATCTTTTATCCTTCGACGAGTTCTGACTTTATCAGGAATTCTAAACCCAGTTGATGTTGATGAGAATTTACGATCGTAATTGGGACGGATATCCCGAATATCAAACTCATCACCAGTGGGACTAGTGCTACTACCTTTACTACTAGGACTACCGCGATAGCTATTACGATTGAACCTGAACCAAGTCCATGGAAAATACCATGTCCGAGAATTGGAATGGGACGAAGAAGAATTAACGAATAATCCACGATAATAATTAACACTACCACTGCCAACACTAATATTGGTATTTATATTCTCATTTTTACCGTTATCACTAATACCGTTACTATCACTTTCATCATAACTCCCACCAGGACCGCCGCTGCCGCCATCACCACCATGTCTACGTCTAGTAGTAAAACAACAGCACAACCACATGTACCACATAGTTCTTTTGTTTTGATCCTTTGACCAAGGTCTGGCTGTAGATTGTTCGGTAGCAGACTGTAGTAAAAGTATTGGTTTAACAGCCCAACTGGAAAGAAACAAAGTCCCAATAAACATCCCTACACCAATAGAAAATACAGCTATCAATAACATATTTCGCAGTTTATATAGAGGAGCATAAATTGTGTTATGACTTTGGTAAATAATTACCTCCCACCTTCTATTCAAAACAATGGCGGGAGCAAACCCGCCTGACACTTTGGATCCATCTTCAACTTGATAGTCTATAAATGATCCAGCAGTACCATTAACTAGAGCCAATACATCATACGAATATAAGGGGAAGGTGGTATTAAAACAACTCTGACAATTAGTAGTAGGCAAAACATATGTACCAAGTAGGTAGGTCGAATTCGATCCAGGCGCCAGTTCAACCAATCCCATAACACCAGTTGGTTCCAATCCAGTCATATCTGTTATAACATTATAAATTGGTTTTGCTCTAGTAATAACTGTAAGATATCCAAAATTAGCACCCCTCGAAGTTGATGATGGAGCTTGGAAATTAAAATCCGGATTGTTATCAGCAATCAATCTAGTGAATGACATATAGTATCTTCCATTCAAATGGACCGGACCCAACATATAACAGTCATATTCCGATGTGAAATTCGATAAAACCGTCGAATTCTCATAAGTAGCAGGGTATAAAACATCAGGAAATGTTAGATTTGTAGTAGTACTAGAGATATTAACAACTTCTGATAGATTTAACGTATATAACGTGGCAGCCATTACATCATCAGTAGATTCTACTGACAGTTGAGCCTGTTCCAGATTACCATCATTAGCAGATATCATTCCCGTCGTATAATAAGTGGCCAATAAATTCTGTACAAAACTTCGACTACTCAATAAAATAACCTGTCCTACTAATGTTCCAACCGCCTGGGCTACCTGAGCAGCTTTCATTTGTGCAATGACTTTCAGCTTTTCTTTACGTAGATCCAAAACAAGATTTCGATTGCTCACATACTAAAAAAATATTGTTAGTATACTCCAGACTTAGTGGGTCACTGTTTTCGGGGTCATGGTCTACTTACAGTCGCTACTGATAAAACACCCAGACTGAACATAGCTGCTACACAGACAAACAAACTTAATTGAGCTTTTATTCCAAACCGTACTTGACGGCGGAACTTAAGTTTTGGAAACTTCATTTCTGCTGAAAACTATACCGGAACGACTCAAGGAGATTGTCGGTCCCCATTTACCCTTGAGGGAAGGAACGAAATACAATGGAAACAGTAATTAAAAAACTACAACTTTGCCCTTTCAATAATATAATCAAATAATCATATAAAAAGCACAATTAAAATTCAGAAATTACGTCCTTCAAAATAATAATAATAGGAACTGTCAAGAGTCCCTTTCGGAATTCTATTATTTATTTTTTGTTTCACCTGTCAAATAAAGAAGCATATGAAGGAAATTTGAGAACAAGAAGAAGAGTGAAAAACAAATATTAATAAACTAACTAACAATCAAAAAATGCTGATGATAATGAAGATGAAGTCGATAGAAATAAAGATAGAGAACGGGGAAGATGGAGAACGGGAAGATGGAGAACGAGAAGATGATGAAGATAAATTTGGTGAACCTAAGAGATAGAGGGAACAGGACGTAGGAAGAAAAGGATAACGATCTTTGAGGTTTAATCGTACATATTATCATATCCAGTTTTATGTATATCACTACATCGATTATGCCTTACATATTCTTCCTTACATGCCAGAGCCGCTTGAGTGCATTTAGTTACGTAGAGGCTTATGATCTTAGTCTAACTGTATTTAGAAGTACATAGTCTACTGCGGGTAGTTACTTCCTAACCCAACTTTTCGTATAATTACACTGATAGGGTTAGCTTCTATATAAAGGGATATATAGGATTAAACTAGTTTGGAAGGGTTAAGCGGGTGAGGGGGGTAAGATTTCACCTTCAGCGGGTGAGGCGGCGGCCCCCAGAGCCTGTTGCTCGCCTACCTCGAAGTTGGCACTCGCTTCCTCGGCAGGCACTACATCCGTGGCTAAAACCTAACCCCGCCTGAATATGGAGGATTTTACCGGGTCGTCAAAATTTTGAAATCAATTGATAATGATTATATTTATATAATAAAGTTCAGTAAAGTACGAATTAAGTTATATGGAGAGGAAGAATTTTGAAAATATTCCCACAATTGATGATTATATGGAATCTTTGTTTTTCATTAATATGCTGGTAAAGGACTGTAACTTGCCAAAACATCCTTATAAAAGCACATTGTATATCCTGCCTCCGGCGGCTGGGGCATAGGCCCAGACACTATTGCACGTTTCGTTCTAAGAGATTATCCTCGAGCAAAATGAGCTATCAGCTATGGGATTTGGGCTACGCTCCAGTCGGCGGTCGCCATACAAAGTTACATTAAGTTAAGTTACGACTAAGCTAGGTTCTACATAAATAAGGAATAAACTCAACTCAATCTGGAAGGAGGAAGGGAGATTGACCTAGAACTATATGCCAGTTACCAGAGTTTGGATGAAGAAACAAATTGACTGAAGCGAAATTTGGACCGACCAAATCTACAAGGGTGAATCAATGAAATTATCATCATACGTTTCATCTGCTCTTGACCTTTTTGACTCTCTATCTGATTCATCCTCTTCATCTGCACCTCTCTTATTAGTACTGGGTGTATCTAACTCTATGATTGTTAGAAATTTAGCACACGATACAAAAAATTCAAATAATGTCAGAAACTTACCTTTCGTAAATGCACCATCGGCATCATCTTCGTATTCAATGCCCTCAAAAATAGCGTCCATATCTGCTTGTGATACATCATTTTCTGCCTCATCATCATCTTCTGTTCTGTCTGTTGGGCCTGTTTCAGCAGGTTCAGTTGGTTCAGTTGGTTCAGTTGGTTCAGTTGGTTCAGTTGGTTCAGTTGGTTCAGTTAGTTCAGTTAGTTCAGTTAGTTCAGTTGGTTCAGTTGGTTCAGTTGGTTCAGTTGGTTCAGTTGGTTCAGTTGGTGCTGTTGGTTCAGTTGTTTCTATTGGTTCTTTCGGTTCTGTCAGTTCTTTCGGTTCTATTGGTTCTTTCGGTTCTGTCGATTCTATTGGTCCCACTGGTTCGATTGGCTCTGTCGGTTCTCTTGGTTCTGCAGGTTCTGTCGGTTCTATTGATTCCACTGGCTCGATTGGCTCAGCTGGTTGCGCCGGTTCTATCGATTCAGTTTGTTCAGTTTGCTCCACCTCTTCACTGACCTGACTATCTTCTGGTTCATCTACCTGCCCCTCACCATATTCCTCGTCATCTGCATGGGTTGTGAAAACAGTGTCATGACCAGAATCAAACAGATCCAAAAGACCTTTACCATTCTTAACAAGCTCCGACAACACATTAAATGACGAAATGAACCGCTGCTGGACACGAACAGTAATCTCTAAAGAGGACGGTCTGTCATCCTCCGGCGTATTACGACACAGACCATCAAATAGATTTAAAATATCACGCAGTGTAACTTCTTTTACATAGAAATTATCCTAAAAATGTTAGCATGACTCAATGCAGAATCCTTCCATGTTTGCCTCCGGTCGCTGTGGCATTATCACTAGGCTCGCTTGAGTCCGGAACATAGCCCAAACCGTCCTCACCCCCGAATGTACTTACTTCACCCAATACAAGACCCAATGGTAGGAATTCAAACAACAATTCATCATCCATACTGAAGGACGATTCCTCTTTAAGAAGCTCCCGGAGTGTTAAAAATAATTCTTCCATCATGATGTCTGTTGAGGTAAAGTCGTGAATAAGGACATTATAATCATTAACATCCGCCGTAACTGGGAAAAGGTTATAGGATTTTTCACCAGAATGTACAACAACAGGGATTTTCAACAAATCAACTTCATCAGATTTTTGTGGCTGCTGCTCTTGCTGTTGCAGAGTTTCAGTATCGGCGACGGCTTCATACACATCCTTGTCTTTACCAGCTGTATTAGGCTTTTCATAGAGATCTTCATCTTCTTCATTTACAACAGCCAAGAGATCATCATCATCTTCTCCATCTTCATCCGCTGTCACTTCAGCATTCTGATTTTGAGCCAATGCTTCATCTTGTTCTTCGATCTCAACCTCAGTAGTCTCCACATTCTCTTCAAATTCCTCTACAATTGGCTGAATTTGATCTGAAGAACTTTGAACCTGAATATCGGTAACTTCTTCAACAACAATAGTCTCTTGAAAAGCAGATTCTGTTGCTGTGTTATCCTGGTGATTATGGTGTACAGGTGTGGCAGATTCACTTGGAAACACAACAATAGGGTCCTTTAGTTCTTGAGATTCGGTTGGTTCATGTGATTCATGTTCCTCTGGCTCATTTAGTTCAGCTTCATGTGAATACTGATGGGGCTCCAAATCTATCGATTCTTCTTTTTCAATAGATTCAAACATATCATTCAACTTCTCTTGATCATTTTCATTCTGATTCTGATAATATTCTTTATCAACCATCATCTCAGTATCACTATCGCCATCATTACGATTGCTATCTACAACAATCACATCCTCATCTAGGTCATGCATTTCAAGTTCAACCTCCCTTCCTACTACCTCATCAACTCCTGTTACTTCCACATCGACGTCATGATCGAGATCTTGATATATATCTTGATCCATATGTTCACCAGATGAATCGGGAGCGATATCATCGGTCATTTCATAAATTTCCACCAGGGGAATTGATGGTGGAGACACGTCCATAGGTATGAAATAAGTGTTTATATAAACCAGTAAAGACAGACTCCGCGTTACAACTAAAATATTACCAATAAGACTGGCTACTAGTATCTACTAGTCTACTACTATTACTACTACTCACTACTCCTACTACTACTTACTATTTCTAATACTTACTTATTGTTTTTATTACGATCTGCTGTTTTGTTAGAAAAAGTACTAAACCACTAGTGGGCTGTTGGTATTGTATGAGGCCGTTGCTTTCAACGGAACAGGAGGAACAATTGCTATAAAATCAACATATAAGTTATCTGCTACAATTGAATACTCTTAATCTCTTTTCAGCTAATAGTCGGTATATATATCGTTCAGAAAATTACTAAATATGAGAGAGTGAGATAGTGAGATAGTGAGAGAGTGAGGAGTCAAAATCGGTTGTTGAAATATTCCACTTTGTTCAATAAGTGCCGGTTATTGATTTTAACCACAATCATTTCAACCATCGATTCTCGTCCATCTCGGAGGACAACCACGACACTGTAAGGGGGGGATTACCTCCGGCGGCTGGGGGTGTAGACCCCAGTTCTCCAGATCCCCCGAGAATTTGAAGACACCACGCGGAGTGTTCAATGAGTGTGCTGCCAGCGTTTCCAGATGAGCTCAGCTGTCAAGAGTAATCATACACCTTATTTTCGAACACGGAATTGTGAATAACAGTTAGTCACTTTGAATGAAATCTAACAATTTAGTATCCTTTTGATTACCTTATAGATAAATCATAAATATTTCTTAATTGGATCATACCAATCAGATGTCATGATCTAGTCTAGCTATTCATTGCGACAGTCATGTGTCGTGTAGAGTTATAAGTACCCGGTTTTGAGAGGTGGTTCAAGCGAAGTTATATGGTACAATACGCTATTACTGTACCAACCAAAGTACGCGTAGCGAAGATCTCTCAATCGATAACACCTCAGACTCGGATGATCATATTAGTTAGTAATAAGGAGTTCTCGAGCGTAGCGAGAGCTAGGGGGTCTGGGGGCTACGCCCCCAGCCGCCGGAGGCGAAACATTCGAGAAGGGTCATAAGCTGATAAAAGGATTTGGTCCTTTAAAAGCATATTTCACACGCGTTTTTTTTTTGGCGCGAAATCCTGTGGAATCACCAAGAACTTATCTCGACGACATACACATTTTCTCTTCAGACTCTGTCTTAATCATATCATCTCATCTGTGAAATTTTTTCTTTCAGGATTTTATTTCAACACTATCATAATGAATTTTGGTGGCCAGACTCCAACTATTGTTGTACTAAAAGAGGGTACTGATTCTTCACAAGGTAGAGGACAAATCATTAGCAATATAAATGCATGTCTTGCTATTCAAGATACTTTAAGACCAACATTAGGACCATTGGGTTCAGATATTTTAATTGTTGGCTCCAAAGGTGATACGACAATTTCTAATGATGGTGCTACAATTCTTAAACTATTAGATGTTGTTCATCCAGCGGCTAAAGTTTTGGTTGATATTTCAAGATCTCAAGATGCTGAAGTTGGTGATGGTACTACTTCAGTTACATTATTAGCAGGAGAATTACTTAAAGAAAGTAAATCTTTTGTTGAAGAGAATGTTTCTGTACATACTATTATTAAAGGATATAGAGCAGCAGTTAAATTGGCAGTTAATCAGATTCAAGAAATCGCTGTTGAAGTTAAACGAAGTAATCCTAGTGAATTTAGAGAATTACTTGAAAGATGTGCATCTACGGCCATGTCATCGAAATTGATTCATAATAATTCGGAATTCTTTACAAAAATGGTTGTTGATGCAGTATTAACTCTTGATCAAGAAGATCTTAATGAAAAACTTATTGGAATTAAAAAAGTTCCTGGTGGTGCTATTGAAGATACTCATTTTGTTGATGGTGTCGCTTTTAAGAAAACTTTTGCTTATGCAGGATTCGAACAACAACCTAAAAAATTCAAAAATCCTAAAATATTAACGCTTAATGTTGAATTGGAACTAAAAGCTGAAAAGGATAATGCCGAAGTTCGTGTTGAACAAGTTTCTGAATATCAAGCAGTTGTGGATGCTGAATGGAAAATCATTTATAATAAATTAGAAGCAATTGAAGCTTCAGGTGCTAATGTTGTTTTATCAAGATTACCAATTGGAGATTTAGCTACTCAATATTTTGCTGATAGAAATATATTTTGTGCTGGTAGAGTTGGTAGTGATGATTTGAATAGAGTTGTTGAAGCAGTTGGTGGTATTATACAATCAACTTGTTCGGATATTTTACCTGAACATTTGGGTACTTGTGATAAATTTGAAGAAAAACAAATTGGTGGTGAAAGATATAATTTATTTACCGGTTGTCCAAAAGCTAAAACCTGTACTTTAATTCTTAGAGGAGGTTCCGATCAATTTATTGCTGAAGTAGAAAGATCTTTACATGATGCTATAATGATTGTTAAGAGAGCTGTTAAAAATAATATTGTTGTTGCTGGTGGTGGTGCTTGTGAAATGGAGATTTCTAAATATCTTCGAGAACATTCAAAGACAATTGCTGGTAAACAACAATTAATTGTTGCTGCTTTTGCCCGTGCGCTTGAAGTTATTCCTCGTCAATTATGTGATAATGCTGGGTTTGATGGTACTGATATTCTTAATAAATTAAGAATGCGTCATGCTAAAGGTGAGATTTGGGCAGGAATTGATTTTAGTACTGAAGGGATTTCTGATAATTTTGCTAGATTTGTATGGGAGCCTTCACTTGTTAAAATTAATGCTTTACAATCTGCTGTTGAAGCTGCTTGTTTGATTTTATCAGTAGATGAGACTGTTAAAAATGAAGAGAGTGCTGCTCCTCAAACTGGTCCACCAATGCCAGGTGGAGCTGCTCAAAGAGCTCTTCAAGGTCAAGTACCACGATAAAAGCAAAGCCAGAGAAAATATTGTTTATACGATAGCTTATAGAAAAAAATAATTCACATATGAATCCGTTGTTCACACTTTCCTTACTCCATGCTATGCCAGCTGAGAGCGTAGCCCCCAGGGTGTGGGCGTAATACAAAGCTGTGCCGCGTCGCGATAATTACTTGAACCAGTCCAAGCTTGGCAACTGATTGATATCTATATATATTTATATCTATAGGAGATGACAAACTGTTTACTTCGTGTAAGCTTTCTCACGGATAAAGTCACCTCGTTCCAACTTTGTTCAGTGTCAGATAAGACTCAGATTTGGCTAGTATCAATTTGAGCAGCCATTGTCAATAGTTCGAGAATAAAGATAATGGGTCGTTTTCTGATTACCACTTTATCAGAAGCAGGTCATGTTAATCTTGCCTTGTCGCAGCAGACATGAAGTTTTCTTGCATTCAGTATGCCATGATAATTTCTGAAACTGGTGCTCGCTCCTCGAGCTGAGCGATACTAGAATAGCTCTCGTCAATATGGTATCCCGAGCCACCGGAGGCAGATCATGACGTCGATAGGCAGCTGTCCCAGACGACGCAGCAGATTTTCAGTACTAGTCCTTTATAAGAATGTTGTCAAAGACACTCCAATGAATGGCGGATATACGAATCATACTTGCACGGCGCTATCATCAACATCATCCAATCAAATGCACCGTAAATTTCAATCGACGACGAACATGAACTGATGAATTTTTGACCAAATCGCTTTGCAAGATCAAGAGAAAGATTCAAGAAGAAGAAGCTCCGACGTGGTTCATTATTGAGGCGATTTCGAGATTTTGAAGGCTGAGGGACGCTATTCGGATAAATTGAATTGAGGTTTTAAAAAAAAGCCGATTCGAGATCCTGGAAGTACGCAGGAACTCTGGAAGCTCTGACCGCCTCTTAGGAGTTTCCTTAAGGTGAACATATTTCTCAATATTATAAATTGAATCATAATTCCGAAAGATGTATATAAAAGCATCTTCAAGGTCGAGATTGACTACGTCTCTCTTTTCAATGACTTTTGTTATTGCAATTTTGACTGTAGCTTCACCACAATTATTACCATGTCCAGCGCGGCCTGGATCAGTTGGATCAGAGGCTTCGAAAAAGAAGAATTCTAATTCCAAGGATAAAAATGATAAAGAAGAATGGAAATCGAAAGATGTAGTGGTTGTTCGGTAATGTGCTTGAGTCCTCTCCTTGTTTGAGATGATCATCATAATCGCGTCTCTAAAATTAATTGAGAATCTCAATCATTGAGAAGAAAGTAAACTCAATTGGGCAAGATAATCTGGCCGATAAAGTTGGTTTTATAGGTGGATATTACAAATGGGAAGCTGACGCAAATATACAGCTGGAGTCGCATTGTAAATTTCACTCCTTTGAGGATGTCGATCCATCCTGATACTACTACATTTCCTTATTTATATAAAACAGAGGTGAATCAGATTTGAAAATGATATAATTGTCTAATTTTTCTTCAGAGTTCATCATTAATGTTTTAAATCTTTTTTAATTGTTTCATTGCTTGATATTTACGAACAATAATGTCTATTCTAGATGAATAATGATATAATATGACTATAATCAAATATAAACATTTCTATTAAATAAAATAGACGAATTCGACTGTACTTTTCAGCTGTGTCAAATTTGAAATTATAGATTAATATATGCACTCATTGCCCCGAGCGAAGCGAGCAAATTGGGTCTGGGCTGTGAAACAATTCAACGGCTCAACACGCCCAAACTCCTACTCGTCCATCTTCACGACCTTCAATTAAATAACCTTCACGATATCGAACACAATTCACAATAGCAGCATTAGCATCGTCTTCCCCTGCTCCACATGTCCAATGCTTCTCTACCTCACGATCATAAATTTTAACTGTATTTTCACTATTGGCAGAAACGATTCGTCGAGCATCAAAATGTAGTGAAGTAATAGGAGAGTTATATGCAAATGCATCAAATATTGTTCCAGTACGTAGATCCCATATTCTAATGCTCCTATCCAAACTACCAGTTGCTAAATGGACATCATCAAACTGTAAACATGTCACTGGGCCTGTATGTCCCAGTAATGATCTATGAACTTGACCAGTTCTAAGATCCCATAATCGAACAACTCCATCAGCAGTTCCAGTTGCCAAAGCAGCATCAAATGATTGTAGAGCTCCAACAAAATCGAAATCGTTCGAAGAACCACCAATACCAATATTAGGGCTACTGGTAGTTTTAATACCACCAGGTATTCTAGATTTTCTCTTCCATCGAGGATCTTCAAATCCACCAAATCCGCCGCCTCCGCCACCAGTAGCACTCTGAGCTGCAGCCCATAACACATCGAGAGTTTGTAAACATCTTCCAGTTTGTAAATCCCATTGACGAATAGTTTTATCTGCCGAACCTGTAACGAGGGTATTGCCATAGAAATGCAAGGCACTAATTTCACCAAGGTGAGCTTCAAAGCTCTCCACGAAACAGCTATGTTCCTGGCCGCCACTCTCTTCCTGCTCATCATCTGCATTTGAGAGATCCCATAATTTAACAGTGGCATCAGCAGAACCAGTTGCTAAGATATTGTTGTCCAATTGCAAACACTTTATATAAGCTTTATGACCAGTCAGTTTTCTAATAACTTCACCCCTACTAAGATCCCAGACCGTAACAGAGTCATCATCAACTGAGGCCGATACCATTGTGCCGAATGGGATATCGAAATCCAGGGCAGTAATGGAATCTTTATGTGCTTCAATAGTACGTATATTTTTACCAGGAGAATAAAATTGTTGTAGAGTAGGCATAGTTTTACGTCGAGATGTAGAATGTCTACGTTTAATATAATTTTTTGGTTGATGATTCTTGGCTTTTGATGATGTTTCTTGCAATTTACCATATATACTTTGAGACATTAATCCACCTATTGTGTCATCATCAATAATAGTTTCTTCATTTCTTTCTATGTTTGAAGGAGATGAAGATGAAGGAATAGCGAGATCAGACCATCCGCTATCATCTGTGGAAGTAGTAATAGTTGCAAATTCATCACTTCCTCTACCTCCATTGGAAGAAGAAGGCGAACTGGCAGATATTGATATTGCAGATGGAGTTGGACTGGAGGACTTTTTTCCTCTGTTCTTTAATTCTTCAGATTCACTTTTCTTCCTTATTGCTTGCTCACTAATTTTATCAGATATTTGTTGAAGTTCAGTTTCTAATTTTAATTCTTGCTGCTCCAATTCGGCCACTCGCTCAAATACTATCCTTCTCATAGAATTTAAATGTTCTATACGTTGATCGATTTCAATAATTTCAGCTGCAGCTAAATCCTTACGAATTTCCAATATATCTAATCGATGGATAATATCATCTTTTTGAATTGATAATGGCTTTTTCTTTTGTTTTAATGATTTACCATCTTCGAGTAATTTAGAAGAAGATTTTATGGTTTCGTCACCAAGCTCATCTCTTTCTTCTTCTTCTATTGAAGCTCGAAACCCTTGGAAGAGTGAAAACCTATTACTTGAATCAGATGGGATATCATGAAGAAGTTCTTCAGGTATGGAAGTCATAACACGATATTGAATCTCACTTCTAGATAAAGAAGATTTCACAACTTCCGATGGTGCACGTCTTGAATTGAATGAGAACAGTCTTTTTTGAAACGCTGGTCTTCTAGCAATATCGTTCATTGCTGTTTGATAATGAGTATGTTGCAGATCACCATACGAAGATGTCATTAATGAGGCAGCTGTTGAAGCTACAGTTTTAGATAATCGTGTAAGGTTATTATTAGTAGCGGCGACTGTTGAAGAGAAGGTATCATTCGAGGAAGTCATGATTAAACTCGTAAAGGGTTGACTTTCCTTCTCTCCTCATGTACTGGAAGCCAATTCCAATTGACGAGAAGCAAGTTGATCCTGAACCTTTAGGGTTTTATTTTTCTGATCTTGTGGGTTTCAAGTTGATCTTCAAAAGAATTCTGTTGAATGATGATTAGTATGAAATAAATTGATCCTCATTCACTAAATAGATGCTTCGATTGAGAATACCTTACTCACAATCTCATACACTAACGTTATAGCTATTTCACAAATATTTACAAAGTCAAACGAACTTTCAAATGCACTTTCCTGATTTATTTGATCTTCCTCTTTTGTTAATTGGATGGATCAAAGATTGATACCAAATAAAGAACTGATGTAAGTATGTAACTACAGTAACAACTACAAACCTCTTGGTTAAGCCGAATCGAACCTCTTGAAGTGATGACTTCACAATCTAATAATCGAGTCTCCTATTATAACTATCGAACTTGAATCAGAGCCTTTAAATATACAATCGCTTAAAATCTCTCTCCAGAGTTCTTATGTTAAAATACTGAGTGAATGAAGGTGAAATATATCAAAGTCCTGCCAGAAACAGTTAATGAGTGGCCAACCCAAATAGACTTAAATTTATTATCAAATCGAGTTTTCATCTAACAACATTTTAAATATTATTTTAATATCGAGTTATAAGCTACGCCTCTCCCCGCTAAATTGTCGGCACTCGGCCCAATCACAGATCACTACTCTATTAGCAAAAGCCGTTTCTCGGTCTTTTCTCTAATATCTCTCCTCGACCTTCTTGCCACAAATTATTTTTCATAAGATGTGAGCGATCCATCCACATTCATTCTCTTGACTTATTCTAATTCAAAATTGCGACCAGACCTCCCCTGCTGCGGCTCCACCTCTAGTTCTGCCTCCGGCGGCTGGGGGCGTAGCCCCCACACCCCCTAGCTCTCGCTGCGCTCGAGAATCGAAAGAATCTCCAGTGAAACAAACAAACAGCCTAAACTCGCCAGAGTCGAGTCTGAGAAAATGAGGAGTAAACCCCCCGCCACCCCCCACAGAAAGAAGATCTTTAATTACAGGCTTATAACTCAGGTTAGGGCCTAATTACATTTTTATTTCCGACACGTGATTATCACTCACGTGATAATCGTCGTAATTGAACCTTTTTCTTCTCTCGCTTATTTCTGTCTTCTTCTTCTTCTTCTTCTTCTCCTTTCCTTTTTGTTGTTCTTGTTGTTCTTCTTTTATTTTTTGCTTCATCGTATTCGTTCCCCTACTATACGTTATTTCAGTTGGTTTCTAATTCAAATAGAAATCATCTTGTCATATTATTTTGCCTTGCTTCTTTATTTAGAATCAACGGTTTTGTTATGTTGCTATTTTTTCATTGAATTCCTTTCAGGTCCACTTTCAAAATAGCTTTTAATTTACTGACTTCCTATAACTTTAAAACAGGTTGATGTATATGTCCCTTTTTATATAAACCATTTTTAGAGAATGTCTTCCAATTCTTCTGATGTCAATGAAGGCACATTTCCATCTGAACAACTTGACAACAATGACAATCAAATTGTAGACGATTCTGAGTTATATGATAATCACGAGTCTAATGAAAATGTTCAGCCCAATCAAGATACACAATCCAATGAGAATATCCAATCCACTGATTCTCTCCAATCTCTCCAATCTCCCCAGTCCAATCAATCCAACCAAACTCTTTCCAATCCGGTGCCTGACAATACTGAAATTGAATATCAAACAGTAGATAATACTACTGATGAAAATAATGATGATGGATATAAATCTCAATCAAATCTAGACCCAAAAAATAATCAAGATTCCAATGCCGCTACTCCCGAACTTACTCTAGATAAGTTAACTGACTCTAACAGAAATTCTGAAAATCACGATGATAATAGCAATCATGATGATGATGATTATGATCCCGAAGAACACTTGAATGATAACCAAGAAAATAAACCAGAGGAACCCCAGGCACCCCAGGCACCATCATCATTAGAAATACTTAAACTACTCTCAAGTATCACAGCTGACGCCAAAAAACCTTCTGGCCCTTCTTCTTCCGCTGCTAGTGCTTCTTCTGCTGCCACAGAAGCTGTATCCAGGATTAGTGCTTCAATAGCAATGCCACACAATGATGATTTCACGCAGAATCATCCTTCTGATATATCCTCCTCGACTTTTAGATCCCAGCAAGAAGAAATGAACTCTACTGAAGCTGCTGCTTGGGCCAATTTCGTACGCCAAGAAGCAGAATTTATGTCTACTGCAAAATGGGACCAATTTCCCTACGGTTCACGAATGTTTGTAGGCAATCTACCCGGTGATGGAATAAAGAGGACTAAGTTATTCCACATCTTTTATAAATACGGTCCCATATACCAGATCTCCTTGAAGCAGGGATATGGATTTATACAATTCTTGAACCCCGAAGACTGTGCTCGAGCCATAAAGAATGAAGATGGCCTTCCAATCAAAGGTAAAAAAATTCGTAAGTACTAATAGTGAAGACTTGTGCCGAGCCACGGCAGCAACTCCATCTCTAGTTTGCTAACATTTTTCTTTTAGATCTCGAAATATCAAAACCTCAGGTAACAAGTAGGAATTCTCGTCGACAAAGATCACGATCACCGCCATCATCAAGAAGAGAGTCGGAGAGACGTCGTGGACGTAACCGTGGTAATCGTGATCATGGCTATGATGATTATGACTCCAGTAGAGATCGAAAACCCAGCAGCAGTGGACGAGGCGATGGTGGCAGATATCCATCACCATCATATCGTGACCGCTCACCAAGAAGAAAGAATGAAGGTGGTAGTGGCAGCGGAGCTCGTTCACTAGGTGACTGCCAGATTCTACTTCTTGAACGGTTGGATTCTGGTTTTATCAATTTTGTAGAATCAGGGTTCAGAGCAGCTGGTATTTCGGTTAATATTCAAGATATTGGTCCTAATGCACCCATCCGATCTGTTATACAACAGATGGCTTATGATGGTGTATACGGAGTTGTAACATTGGATTATAGTCTTCAAGCTTCGAGGCAAGTAAATATCCAAGTGTTTCAAAGAGGAGCTGATGGCTCTGTGAGATTTGATGAATATTTAAAGATTAATCTTCCTGTTGCTGTTGAATTAGTTGCTAGAGCTAAGCGTCAACAACAAGATCAACAACGAGGAACCCAATCTCAAGAACAAAGAGGCTATGAGCAAAGAGGATATGATGAAAGGGGACGTGGGGTAACGGGAGGAAGCTATGAACAACCGAATTATAATAATGGAGGTTATGATCGTGGTAGCACTTACGTTCAGCCCCCTTTCATACAACAGCAGTCAAACCAGTCATCAGGACCAATCCCACCTGATGACGCCGCTACAGCTCAGTTAATTGGTACTTTGAAAAATATGGATCCTTCTTCTCTACAAATGGTAGTAGCGGCTTTACAACAACAGCGACAGCAACAGCCACCACAGCAGCAGCAACAACAGCAGCCACTTAATGTGCCAGTCTCTCAACCGTACCCCGCTCAACCTTTTCAGCAACCAAACTACGGTTCGTATCCTCAACAGCCAAGTTATGGATATGGATTACAGCAGCCTGCACCCAGTGCTTCTTCTTCTACTGCGTCTGTTCCTACTTCACAAGATGTTAGGAGTATAATGGATCAGCTTGCTTCACTGCAGCGAAATAAGTAAATACACCGAATAATGTATATTATTACAACTGTATAGAACTTGTTTGAATAGTATATAAATAAATAGAGGCGATTCAATATCTTAATCTTGGCCCAGAGTCTCCGACTGGGTACTAAGGTAACAACCGGCCTTCCAAATTCTGGACTTCAACCTGTCTTTCCACAAGTTGTGTTTCTAGACTGTGAATTTCATCATTCAGTCTGCGGATTTCGGCATCAACAGCTTTTGCATCTGATAGTTCTAATAGATGTGAAGGCTGTTGCTGAGGGTCCTGTGATATTCCCCTACTGCCAATAGTATCATTAAGTTGTAATAATTGTTGTCTCTGACTCTCAACTAAATCCTCATATTTAAAAATATTTTCATTTAATTGGGCGGATTTGGTTCTATAATATGCAATTCTTGAATCAAGTCCCTTGATTGGGTAAACAGATGACAATCTCTCTGCAGCAGTACATAAGGCATCAACAGTCCATTCGGAGTCTATTGATGTTATTTCCTGAGGTAACTGTTTACCAACTTTATGAAATACACGAGTAGGTTGATTGGATCGACCTTTAGTATGAAATAACGCGTGTTCTTGAACGTCAGCATCTTGGATCAAAGCAGTGATTTCTGGTTTTAAAATAACTGCGTTTGTGAATATACCAGGTCTACGAAACCGCATAGATCGAATTGATCGTGTCGAGTCATTTATTTTGGATAAATAGAAATCCATAACGAACGATAGAGTTAAGGAGTATGAATGAGTATGAATGAGTATGAATGAGTATCAGGAAGTGAAGAAGATGATGATGAAGTTGTGTTGATGTCGTGAAGTGACTACGCGCGCGGTTCGCAGTTCGCGTACTAAAATAAACAAACCCTAATCCACCTTACCTGCTTGTGATTCGATACTGTAAAGTAATTAGATTAGTTGAATTCAGGCAAATGTAAATAATGACAGATGATCAGATATTAATATTAAGGTCTTAGTATTAATATCTATTACGTCTTAAGCCTATCTGCCGTCTATTTTCCACATTGAAATTCGAATTTAATATAGGGGAAGGGGAAGATTTTGACCATCAGCAAAAACCGAAAATCTGTGACGAAACATGAACGCCGCACAAGCCTCACTCAATCTAATGGCGATTATGAACTGTCTGTCTTCATCTTCATCTTTCATCTTTCACCTACTTCATAGTCTTCATCTTTATCTTCATCTGTTATTGAACTGAGCTGGTTAGTGGTCATCTTCATATCTTCGTATATTCTTCGTGATATTCCTCTTATTCGTCAATATCTTATTAATCCTGTGCTGAACTTGACTAGGCTTTTTTAACCCTCTTCATCGTGATCTTCATAATATCCAACATCTTCTATTGAACTTAGCTAGACTTTCTCTGACTAGTCAATTTCTCTCAGTAGTTGCTGTATTAAATCATTTCATATCATGAATATCGATACGGCTATCTCTAGACAACTCGATGCTTACCATGTTTTGTTAGAATTGATCTCTAGACTTAATAATCTCTCCAGTTCAAGGGAAGTCCGTCAGGAATTAGCAGACACAATACAATCTCGTCTCAAAGAATATGAGACGGCGGTAGAGTTTCTGGAAATCCAAATACATGATATAGATTCAGATGCGAGACGAAATTATTTAGTTTCACTTGATCGATTGAAAGAGAATCTTAAATTAGCTCGTCAAAGATTCCGCAAAGCCCAAATCCAATCCAAGAAGAACACTGAATTAAATTGGAAAAGAGAACGAGAATTATTATTTGGCATTCATGAAGAAACTGCTGTTAATGATGGATCTTCAGTAAATCCAAACGCCAAACATCCAGCTTCATCAAATCGTCAGTTAAGTACACAGGATATGTTAGTTACTAAGTCAGAAGATATTACCGCTACTCTACGTCATGTCCATCAGATGGCACAAACAGAAGTAGTTAAATCATCATTAAATATCGATGAATTGGATTATTCTACTAAGACTTTACGAGAATTAGAACACAAATATACAGCCTTTGATGTTATGCTCAATGGAAGTCAACGGTTAGTTCGCCATTTAGAAGAGGCCGACAAATGGGATCGCATATATATGTTAGCGTCGTTATCATTTTTAGGGGCGGTATTATTATGGATCATATGGCGTAGAATTTTGAAAGCACCTACTATGTTGACATTATGGATCCTTGTGAAATTTTTTCGAGTATTCCGACCTACTCCTGGTGAGCTTGTCAAAGCACAATCCAGCGTTTTCACGCTGTCCGCGACTGTTACTGCCAATGCTACTGTAAACACGACGGCAGAATCCTTATCAAGTTTTATAGAAGCTGCAAGCGAGATTGCTAGTAGCATTATTGCTACTTCTAGTCCTCATTTTGTCCATGATGAATTATGAATTACAAACTTAAAAATATAGCCTATACTAACGCAATCAATTTTCTTTTCGTCTGTTAATACACCTGGTACTACCCTTAATTGGATCTCCTGTAATTCCACATTCGAGGAGCTTGAAGCTCGTCGCCCAGATCCCTGATTTTAACTCCGGACATAGTTTGATAGATTCACCGCTCAATGTCTATTATATTTTATCTATAAAAGAGAGGAACTCATACGAAGAGTAATTGACAAAAAAAAGTAAAGGAGATTCATTATCTCATGGAAACATCTACAATATCTAGTCCCTCCATTTCACATGGACCTCATCCGTCCGGAATCGTTGCGTGCAAACTGAATCATTTAACTCAGTTCGCTGACCTGTTCTATAGGCAAGTAATCCAGCATGGGCAATCATTATACCATTGTCAATACAAAACCGTTCATCAGTGGCAAAAATACTGCCACCCCTATCTCTGGCCATTATACCCATCATTTCTTGTAATCGCTCATTACTACCTACACCACCAACAATCAGTACTTGGTTAGAATTAACGTGAGCCATAGCACGTTCCGTTATCTCTACAAGCATCGCATATATTGTTTCTTGTAAGGAATAGCATAAATCTGCTTTGGTGATTCGTTGACCATCTTCTCTGAAAGTAGCAGCAGTATTTTTACCATTGAATAAATCATTTGCCAATCCGTCGATATAAGCAAGGATACCGGACATTGATAAATCCATACCTTTTACAGTATATGGTAAAGGTACGTAATATTCACCCCTATTATGTTAGATTAAAGCCGGGAAGGATGGCACAAGCCGCCAAAGGCATCTAGATATAACTTACTTTCTTGCTAATAACTCAATATTATAACCAGGACTTGGGTCATTAGATATCATAAGTGTTCGTGCAAATCGATCCAAACAATTTCCTACTGCTATGTCTAAAGTTTCTCCAAAAATTCTATATCGTTGATGTGAATAAGCAATAACTTGAGTGTTTCCTCCTGAAACATAGAGTACAACTGGGTTATCAGCTCCAGTGATTTCTCTACCCATCTCTATATGACCAATACAATGATTGACTCCAACTAATGGTTTATTCCACATAATGCTTATTGCCCTAGCGCCAATCACTACACTCTGTAAAGGGGCACCCATTCCTGGGCCTTGAGTGAAACAAATACAGTCGATATCATCAACCGTTACATTACTCTCTTTCATTGCTCGTTTTACTAGGCGAACAAACCAATTTCTATGATGACGAGCGGTATCTCGAGGAAGGAATCCTTCACCTGGGGGTGTAATATATGTATCTCGGATATTGGCTAGAACCTCTGCCCGATTTGATAATGAGATGGGTCCACGACCATGTTTAATGATACCAACTCCTAATTTATTTGCAGAACCTTCTAAGCCCAAGGCAATATAATGATTTGAACCGGGTCGACAATACCCATCTAAATCTATCATCATAATTTGAAACCCAGCCGAATCGATAATGAGATAAGTTCGTTACCTGACTCCTTCTCCTCAGTGAAAATAAATAAATATACCTCAGATAATAATAAACGATGATGAAAGAAAGAAAGAATTTGGATGAGATCTTCATCCAGGGCCCATTGGAAAATGACATTTTTAATGCGGCGTTCGCGGCGTACCTGCGGCTTTTTCAAAGTGCGGCTCTGGATCGGATTGCCAATACCCCTGAGTCAGGTTCATAGACAATCAGTTTTTCTCGAGAAACTCTTCTTTTTACTGCTAGCGGGCCAGCCTTTTCTCGAGTGTCTGGAGACAGGTGCATCTCAGTGCTGGGGCCTAGCCTCAGAAACCCTTGTTTCATACAAATAACGATCCGGACAGAACCACGAAGAATCAGAATCAAGAGACTAGAATGCGACAACCAAGCCTCCTGAGGATGGAAAACAATATGGGAAGGAGGCTACCTATTGCAGATGCGGGCTTGGGTATTGTTTCACTCAAAGAACGAAGCGGATCAAGCTACGACCGAAGAATGCTCATCTGTCTGGGTTAGCTTTGAACCAGGATTAGACAACCACGCCGATGCTCAAATAACTCAGCTTGTTAGTTTAGAATATTGCCAGGAATGCAATTACGAGGAGATTATTATTTTTGAGACAGAGCCTCGATTGTGAGAAGACATAGATTCATTATAGTCAGCAACTAGTGTATTCTATTATTATTGTTATGCAATATATAATAAACTCTGGCGTGACTGCACTAGCAGAGTACTCCGTTTATAGCTTGGAATCACTGGTGCTCTTAGTCATCAATTCGACCGCCTCAACCGCCATACCATACCCACTTTGATATCCAGTACCTGCAGCCCCATAATTGTGGATAATAGTCCTTCCATCCGTCAATACTTCCTTCTCAATGCGGTTCCCACCTTTACGACCAGGACGTAATCCAGCAGCTTCTCGAACAATTTCCAATGGTCCATTCTTGATAAGATCAGGGAGAATAGCCGTGGTACGTTCAATAATTGATTCAGTTTCATAACCAAAAGTATCCCCAGTCCAGTTATTTTCCTGATAGAACCCGCCAAGAATGACATGACCTCCTGAATAAGGGCGAGGAATAATGTAGGTAATATAATGTTTAGTAAATAAAGAAACATTTATATTGACATGAGGAGCTTTGACCACTACAACTTGTCCTCGGATCGGATATACTTTATTATCTCTAACACCGCCAAGCTTCTTAGCACCAATTCCTGTACAATTGAACACCACTTTCGTCTTTGGAGATAAAAATGCATCATTAACATGATCCAACTTTCGACGAATAAACGTTACTCCCAGACTAGTAAGATAGGTTTTTAAAAATTTCAAGAATTGAGGGGCATAGAAGTTATAAGTAGTGTATTCAATTCCAAAAGCGGCATATTCAGGTAATTTATCCTTACTAATAATTTCAAACTGAGATGATTAGAGCTGAATTGACTAAACATGGCCAGAACTCGCCACCGATGGTCCATCCCTCCTCTGCCTCCGGCAGCAGAGGCAACGCTCGAGACCCCTAGGCTCGATCGACGCTAGTATCGTGTTGAACGACTAGACAACCTCAAAACATTGGAATCAATCCAGTAAAGACAAAATTGAGAAACGGCATTACTACACGTTCCCCGAGCCAATCCCAGCTTATACACTTACATCAGATATGTACTCCCTCTGGGAATCAAATTTGGTGGTGTCAGGTACCTCTTCCCAAAACTCAGTTGTTCGCAATCTTCGCAAACCTGCTTTCTCTCCAAACTTACGGAAGAGAGCATCCAGATTCTGAAATGATACCCGGTCATATCTCAGGGCTGCTTCATCATCTCCCGAAACGGAAGAGAAATTAGCTCCTGCCCATGGAGAAGTATAATTGATAGATTGGTCACCTGGAAGATATTCAGCAACAATAGTCACATCTTGAGCTTTACCTTGTTTAGACAAGATTAAGCCAGTATAAAGACCAATGATACCTGATCTGAAGAGAGAGATAAGACAAATGTTAGATTTTTTACTAATTGTGAAACAGAACTTCAGTTAATACTCACCCCAAAATAACAATCTTTTCACCCATTTTATAAAAAGATATTCCTGAGTCAATTGAAAATCAAATGTAACCCGAAATGCCTCTCTGTATTATTGAAGGCAACTTAAGGCTATATATCGGTTTGATCTTGATGCTATCTTGAATCAACAATCGTACGATAACCAGATGATAACCAGATAAGCGGTTAAATATGGTTGACTCCATATTTTGGTGTGTGCCAATCGGATTTAAGCAAGAAATTATTATTACCATTTATGGAAACTCTTCAGACGATCAAAATTTTATTGTGTACATGCATGCACTCCATATTCTGATCAATGAGTTACTCTAATGAGGAAATGAGATCTGTTTCTTATCTCCGTTAATTCTTCACTAGTAACTGCTGATGAAATCAATTTAATTAATGAGATGTTCCTTCAATTATCTAGATGTACGCAAGCTGACAGTGCCTATCCTATGTGATAAACAAATGGACACAATATACTCTGTGATAACCTAGTAACAAAATTGACTGCGGATTCAAGAGCTACTAACTGTTATCCTGAAGAATAATTGAGAGTTAGAAAATGGCGTGACCTCCAGAGACAGAACTGTATATGAACGAAATGATCAGGCGGATTTTGGAACGTTTCAGCTGATAGAGCAGAGTCTATGACGACAAGAAAACAAGAAAGTAAGGAGGAGATATCTTACCACCGCGCCGGCAGTGAAACCCGTTTGTGGCAGCTTAACTGCTGCACGCTATATAGCGTTAGCTATTCCTGGGCATCTCGTGCCGCAGCACTAAGTAGGATCTATATAATCTGGGGAAGTTCGGGTCACCTGTATGCATGAATGAGGTCAAACCTGTAGTGTTACAGGATCTTATATGAGGATTTATGTATGTATGTTATCATATTAATGAGTTACTTTAAAGATGTACAACGAATAATAATGCAATAAGGTTTTATTTTTTTGTCTCTGTCTCTAAAGAGATATAATGCATTTAATAATAATCTATAGGGTTTATATTTCTCAAATGGGACTAGATCACGATATCTAACAATCTACTCCACCTTGGATTCAATATATAAATAAACAAGTCAAGTATAAATAAAAAAGGAATACATAACAGTTGGCTCAATTCTATATCAAATCTGGACTTCGGTTAAGACCTTGGATTTATCCTTCACCTTATGTGCCTGTTATGTATACTGCAGACTTGTAATATGAATCTTGCCGGTGTCCCCGACATTCAGCCGTATCAGGGGTTGATCCATTAACAATGCACGTCTCATGCAATATCTTGCAGATGAATGTTTCAGTTTAGGGGAATATCGGGTAAATAAGACTTCGGCGCGGATCAAAAAAAATTTCGTTGTTCCAACAAACGATTTGGACAATAGAAAATAATAGAAGTGAAGAAAACTGTTGAATAAAAAATCGTAAAGAATCGCGAGAAAACTGGCAGTGTTGTATAATGGGATTCATAAAATCATCAAAATATTTCATTAGTTTGAATTATTCCAATTAAGGAAAACATCAGATAGGCTCAAGAAATGGTTAACCTTGGAATATAGAAAATCTATCAAATAAAAATGTTTGAAGAGTTAATCCCACTAAGTGACCAATTAATAAACCCATTGCAAATCGGAGTAAACCCCTCACTATATTGACAATTGAATGTCCCAGGAAGAGGAAAAACCAAATCCATAACTCGGAAATGTTGACCAGCCAGGAAAATCCCACCGGAAATGCAAAAATTCTCAAATCAACATTGATTTTAGTATTGCCATGAACTGAATTTTTGAATATCATGATTGTTTCAAGTTTGTGGCTAATGCCACTTACTTGGAGGAAAAGAGTGAAATTGAATTGTTGTAATGAAGAAGTAAGGAAGAAAATGTTGGAAAGGGCATGTTATATAACAGGATTTTTTGTCCCAGAATGCATCTGATATATATATAATCAGAAGTTACATATATATCTTAACCAGTTGTATAATTTCGTTGAGTTGTTAAATCCAAAGGATAATGCATCAAATATATATGTACAAGCACTTGACATTAAATTAGCATGACTAGCTATTCCTTACATGATGCATCAAACTTGCTTCTTCATACTGTAAATATTATGTCATCCATTTCTTATAAGAAGAAGATGTCCCCGGACTTCCCCTAAGGGTAGTGTCAGACATCCATCAGTCTCCGGCCGTCACCGAACCGCTCAGTCACACCATAATGGCAATAAGCGGGTTGCGTATGTTCATCATTATATGTTACAGTCAGGGTTATTATTGCTGTAGCACTCTTTGCATGTACAGTACATACACAGTACAGAGTCGAGGTTACATGAACCTCACTAACGAATGGATATTATGCAGTCTCTGAGTGAACTTCGGCTGGACCCCGCTCCCCCTGGAAATATGCATACAAATCGCATTCGAAGTGCGATAATCCCCGCTTCATAATCCGTATGCGTGGGGTGAAGGAGGAGGGGCAAACTAATGCATATGTGCGGCGTGCAAAAATCATTTCAAGTCACGTGAATTTATGAACAAAATCGATCAATGGATCGGCGGATCGGTTCGATCCGTCTGTTGAAGATCCCGACGCACGAACGTGTTAATAGGGAAGGTGTCATATACTGTAGATCTATCTCATTCGTTTAGACGAGAAGGAAATCTAACATGCTAAAGATAATCCGAGAATTATTTGGTTTCCGATAGTTCTTCCGGAGACGGTTAGGACTGTATCCCATAAGATATCTCCTTCCACGCTTATTGTGCAGCATTTCTTATAGGTAGGTCCCCCCCATTATGCCTCCATAGGATGGTGCCAAGTCGACTCCGTCGTTCCCTGGCTAAGTCCGAGCCAAGTTATCCTCAATTTTCCTTATTCACGTTTAACACTACGCAGTAGCATAATGTGCATCGTAGAGTAGGACCGATACTTGTAGGTGTAGTCTCGGTTCCCCAGCAGCTGGAGTCGAACAGAGACCAGATAGCTTTAGCACGGCAGCATTGAACCACCGATGTAAGTACAGTAAACAATTACAGTAACAACTACATAGTTGGATCAACGAGATGAAGATAGTCAGTCAATCGGAAACAGGATAAAACACACAAGTGATTCACATGGTACGGCATTGAACAATTAATCGATATCTCTAGTGAATTAACGTAAGTTACTACTAACTTGACGTTTTCTGTTAACATAACGTTAGATTGCTCTAAATTTCCGTTTTACTTCACATGTATTTATTGTTGTGCAAGTTGTCTGAGAAACTAACCTTAACAGGTTGTGATGCATGTAAACCCCCACGCCTTGGACTGCAGATCTCTTGCCCAGATAACGCATTCAAGCCCGGAAATGCGTTTGAAGAGGGAAATCTGTTTAAGCCGAGAATACAACTTTATTAACCGCTAACTTAACGCTAATGTTAATTGTTACGTTAATCAGTAGCCTTAATTAGGTTACCTACATTGACCCCCTCCTTGACACTGCAACGGTTATATACATGAACGGAAAATGGCGAAGCAGTTCTGGTGGTATATATATATTGTCGAACCCCGGATTTGTTTTAATTTTAAAAAGTCTTTTCTTTATATCCTGAAATATATTAAATATTTTTAATTGCATTGATTGGTTTTATCAAGCGAATCACTAATATAAATTTTTATTTTTCTCCCTAGAGCTTTTTACAATGACTTTGTCTGATAAAGTAGGAATTGCTATCCTTGGAGCAGGAATCTTCGTTCAGGAAGGTAAGTGTAAATCTCTTGAGTATTGTCCATTTTTTGGATGCTTTCTTCTATTGGTTGCTACCAAGACGTTTAGAAATATTTATCTTATCTTGAAAGCTTCCAACTACCCGGAGGAAGATCTCCGGATATACCCCCGCCGATAAGGGATGTGTCATTCTCGCTGGCGGTAAAAGTATATTCTGCATCTTCTGTTGTCAAGGGCAGGCTCGCTTGTCTTGAGGATAAGATCGCTCTCAAGTCTGACAACCCCGTCTGCCTAGATCGATCTATATGAGTTCGATACAATTTTACCCTCGAGCGAAGCCCATGGGTCTTGGCCTACATCGTAGCCGTAACAGGCAGGAAGCGGAATATGGTTGGACGGTGCAATAAGGGAACAAAGACCTGATTAGTGTAATCTAACATTCTATTATAGAGCATCTCCCTGCTGTCAGTGCCTCCCCAAATGCTGAATTGAAGGCTGTCTATTCACGTAGTGTGAAGTCTGTCAAGGCACTCTTTGATGGTGGTGAAGCTTCTGGAGTTGACTTTTATTCAGATGACTCTGAAGGAAAAGGTCTTAAAGAATTGTTAGCTAGAAATGATATTCATGCTGTCATTGTTGCTTTACCTATTCGAATCCAACCTCAGGTTATTAAGCAAGCTCTAGATGCTGGTAAACATGTTCTGTCTGAAAAGCCTATAGCTGCTGATGTTAAAACTGCAAAGGATATTATTGCTTATAGTAAAACAATTAAGAATGGTGCTCTTTGGGGAGTTGCTGAAAATTTCCGTTATTTCCCTACATTTGAAAAAGCTACTACATATAGATCTCAATTGGGTAAACCTACTTCATTCCGTTTGCAGATGGGTGGTTTTGTCAAACCTGGTGACAAGTATTATGAAACTGAATGGCGTAAAGTTCCTGATTATCAAGGTGGTTTCTTGTTAGATGGAGGTGTTCATTTCGTAGCTGGTCTACGTAAATTATTGGGACCTGCCAATAAAATTACCACTGTTGCAGCTTTTTCAAAACTTAATTTTGATTATTTGGCCCCGGTTGATACTGTTAATGGAATTGCTTTAACTGAAGATGGCACTTCTGGTACTATTACTATTTCATTCGCTGATGTTAAGGGTGGTTATGATAATACTGTTCAATTCGAGAATGGATACATCAGTACTACTCCTAAGAGTTTGAAAGTTAAGATCAACGGTTCCGATAAGGAAGAAACTCTTGAATATTCAGGTAATGGTGTTCATGAAGAAGTTGATGCTTTTGCTCAAGGTATTAAGAAGGGAAAACTTGATGAGGCTCAATCTCCTGAAGAGGCATTAGATGATTTACAATTGATTGAAGAATTGTTAGAATCCGCTACTGCTGGTGGTGTACCCAGAAAGTTGTAAAAAATGATGAGAAAAAAAGTTCAGTTAGGACAGCGTACATTACTTTTTTGTAGATTTTGTTAAAAAATATTTCCAAGATTTATATAAATTAATATAAGTTTCTCTTTCTAGCTTTAATAGCTATCTTTGTGATCTATTTCTGAGGAGATCTTATAACCCAATCTTTATGTCATACTATTTCCAAGTTCATATAATTATTCATGAAGTTCGAATGATCTTGTCTATACGTGTCCGGTAGTACTAAGACCGTTACCAAATTTTGTCGTCCAGCTGAAAACTTTGGCCAAACTGTTTACATATCGATAGTTCCAACATTTGAAGCTTTATTATTGGCGAATGCTATCCAATCTGTTGAGTTGCCTAAATACGAATGGTATGTCCAAGCACGAATCTTGTTGGCCACAGAAAAGCAGCATCGCCTAAAGCAGCTGACATTCGCTTAAACTGAGGATATAATTGATTCATTGTTCTCGTGCCAAACGGTGACCTGCCTTCGGATCATCAGGATATAGTTGAGTCATTTGTTCGAGTTGGCTATAGGCGATATTTGGCAAAAGTTTTTTTATAAGTCCTTCGTATCCTGGTCAGTAGTCAGATTGGTTAAAGTAATTCCAAAAATTGTTCCTTCATCATGTTGGTCACCAATTTTATATATACGTAATATAGAATCTGGTCAAAACTCAAATATACTCTTAATCTCTAAAGTTAACTCCGACTTAAAGTTAAATTTAAGTTAATGCCAAGATTAGATTTCTTTCAAAGAACCTTCGTTTTTGATTTTATTACAGCAGTACAGTACATGTACTGCTCTCGCGACAACAAAGTCAATAATACAGATGAACGGTCAGAAATCATTCTATATCGGAATGTCGGCATACAAACCGACTTGAGAAGTAAAAATAAATTAAATCAAGATCTTCCCGATATTAATCACAATTATCACATTTAATAAGAATGATCATATCTGATAATGTAATAGTTATATGACATCTGTCCAGATGTATAATTGCTTTTGAAAATTAGAGGCCTAGATTACTATGCGCTAGTGTATTATGCATGCATATCTACACAAGATCTTCATGATAATAGTTAAATTACTGGTTAGGCATTAAGCCAAGTGAAACAGAGATCTATCACTCGATTTGCAGTTAAGCAATGAAATCGGCTCACTAGCTAACGACAGAGATAAATGATATCGAGCGACAATAAGTATGACGGCGAAGGTAATTCTGCCTTCGTAGTTAGTATTAATAGAGATGACTCGGCCACAAGGAATTGTTGCCTCTTGGTATATTTTGTCGCCACGGTTAAGTTTCATTCATTATATGACTAGATATCTTACCTTTCCATCCTGAATCTTAACTTAACTAACAAATAGTTGAGTTAATCCAAGTTAACTTTAATATCTGTAATTGCTATATTATTTTTTAATCATTATTTCATTTTCAGCGATAGTCCATTTACCGAGGTCAGATGAATTACAAAAGTAAACCAAATTTCACACGAGAACACTTCTTGTATTAAGATGAGTACCTAATCTAAGTTCGATCACATGGAAAGCTGAAGGTCCAGGGGCTATACCTCAGCCGACAGAACAAAGGGGTGAGGCTAATAAAAACAGTAGAAGAGCTAAGGAGGTCACGGACTGGATCTATCAAGAACAGGCAGTGCTTACGAAACATAAAACAGCCTGAAAGAACATTATTTGTGATACCCCTCTAGGCCATCTCTATTTCCAACTGAAAATTTGGCCGTGAAACAATAAATGGCCGCTTTGTTTTCTGATTATGTAGATTCTTATTGATATTTGATATATAAATCTAAGTACAAATACTGGTCTCGTCATAAGAGACGTTCCTTTAGCACGGAGAAGCTTTAGTTCTATGGCAACGGCAAATTGATAAAGAAATAAAGAAATAATTGGTTAATATAGTGGCTTTAACTAAGAGAACAAGATTCTCGCGAAAACGACAGATTAGGATAAACCAAACATCTGGCAATTACGCAAAGAGTCCAAGATGTCCTAGCTCTGCCTCAAACATTTAACGAAGAAACTCCACGAATTGTGGAACACTTTGGTATATATGTAATAATATATCACGGTACAATATTTTCCGACGCAGGTGAAAATATTTTCACGCTAATTTGAATATGTCTTTGGGAATTACCCCTCTTCTCCCACGGATCCAACTGCGCCTCCGAACACGTTGGCTGCTTTTGTTGTTAAGCATAACTCCTATAAGTTAGATTCAGAACCGTCCTCAATATTTGGTTTTCAGATCCCGATTTGTTTATGTCTATTTTCATGGCCTTGTGTTCTAATGGAGGAGAGCACAATAATATTCCTAGTTCAGTGCAAATAGAATCTTGGTCTCCATATATCCGAGATGCTGTCTCTGTTTACTGATATCAATTATCACATGTTGATATTATAATAACTGTACAAGTAAATCAATCATATAGATAAATTAAAAAATTATGGAAGATATTACTCTATATTTATAACGATGCATTTATCGGATGCTATTCTGATTACCTCCATTTTTACATGTCTGAAATGATAAAGCCTTTTTTTGTTGCCATGGATCAATTTGTCTAGTTAAACTGTTTTGAGACAGTTGGACTTCTCTAGCCAGAAACGAGACTCCAGCTATTTCATTTCCAGTTAGAATAACGGCCTTAGATCTTCCGGTCCGAAGGAAGATCCTGGTTCTTCTACTCAGAATGAAAACCTTCCTCCAGTCATTAGTGGATATGTAGTCACGTCAGATAATGGGTATAACCGCGTTTAGCTGCTACCTTCTGATCTCCGTAAATATCAAACTACTACTGTCCAGAATCAAGATACGGGATAATGGAAGCAAGATCAGCCCTGGACAACAAAGATGAGACGAGAACGCTTCCCGAATACCTTTGGGAAGACTTTGTTGGATTTATAATAGATCTTGACACTTTTATTGCCTTTGCAAGGTTCCTGAGAGCGGAGTTGCAGCTAGCCGCTTTCAAACAATCAGCGGGCCACTAGATAGTCACAGGCTCCATTCATTGGTTACTATTAATTTCAGAGAAGATTTTAAGTGCGAGGTGGTAGTGATGCAGAGAATCACTTCAGGCGACTTCTAAGGTCAAGTGCTAGCCGGAGAATCAGGGACAGAGACTTGCATGTAAGCTTATCTTGCAGGAGTTTGGTCGATTTGACCGAAAGTAGTTAGAGTCGGTTAAATGCAGAATGCCCTGAAGAGATATGCACAGATTGGCATAGAGACGCCCGATAACGATTGAAGGATAGTATTAAGGTTCGTTGGCTTTCCGATCGATTATTTTCTTTTTCAACAAGCATTAATACAATGTATAACATGAAACAACAATTTGAAAACTAAGACGTCTAAAAATTAGCTTTTCGGTTACACTCCTCCTATTGAAGACGCACATCACACTCCAGAAATGTTAGTGGGGTCGGACAAGGCAATTGTTATGCTCTCTTTTGGTGATATGTACCATATTTATACGTCGTCACTCAACCTCGTCTTCTTTACTGCGGCCAGTAATTGTTGAAATACCCCGCTCTCGCTCAATTTGATTCTACCTCAAAGGGGAAATGCGAGATGCTATAGGATCCAATTCAAGTCTGTTACCGTAAAATATGTTCCAGACCTCGCAGAATCCGTAAACATGCTTGTAGTGTTACATGTTCTCATTTACACTTGCCAACTACTAGTCGTTTAGGAATGACACGAATAACCGATACAAAAAGCCACTATATTGCAAGGTTGATGAGTGTAAAAGTAAAAGAAATGGCGCCGCTCCACCAAACACTTCATTTCTTGTATCTATAATTTGATTCCAAACTTGAACAAGTGTGAAGGAAAAAAGCCAATTACTCCTTCAGAAATGATGCATGAAGATTTCAGTAGAATAACAATTTCTGTAATAAAAAGAATTTGCTCAACTAAAAATAATGTAATCCAGCCAATCCAGCCTCGTTTTTACGTGATACAGTGGTGAAGTGAAGACTAATTACCTTCTATAACAAAGAAACTTCTATACTGTCCTGATCTGACAACCAGATGTTCAGATGTATCCTTTCTCAAGGTATATAAGTATATAAATAGAGTCTATACCTTAACTATCTGCTTTAGTTTTGCCTCACCAAAATTTAATTAACAATGTTTAAAGTTTTTATTGTTTCAATTGCGTTCTCCATTGCTGTTTGTCTAATTAAATCTGTTGAAGCTCAGACATTCGGTTCTTATGTTGATGTCGTTTTGACATTCGATGTGGATGACAGTACAGCCCAAATTGGCAACATCTTGGGGGGTTTTGAAAAAGTTCTTGACCAATGTGTGAATGGTATCATTTGCGCTGCAGCATCCTCTACGCAAGGTGAAACAGTGACAGTTGGTGGAATAAACAGCGGCGATAACATAACGGTCAATCAATGTATTCAAGAAGGATTGGTATCTGCCGACATTAGTAATATTGCCATTGTCAAAGTTCGTCCAGATCTAGACCCATTCGTTGAGTGTCGTGCGTTGGCAGCGCCCAGCGTTGCTGGAACACTTCTTACTTGTCTTAACCAACAAATTTGTGGTCCAACTGCTACCGATGCTTTAGTGGCGGCTACAAACTCTGGTGGTAGCGTGTTGGCTACCTCTCCTGTTACCACCCCAGTCGCGACTGAGCCAGGATCTGCCGTTACCACCGGAGAAGCAACAGTTTCTGAAATTCGTACTGAGGCCGTTACCTCTTCACCAACGTCTACATCATCACCGGATGAGCTCTCGCCAACATCTACGAACGTTGCCGCTTCCTCACCGTTGGTCAACACGGCCGCTTCATCACCGTCGACCAGTACGGCCGCTTCCTCACCATCGACCAGCACTGCCTTAACTACAGAAACCACAGCTGCAAACGCAAAAAGCGGTGCCATACGATTAGATATTAACTTCGACGTTTTTCTGATTGCTACAACCTTAGCGCTTCTGTCTGCGCTCTTCTGATTATTTAAGAGAAACAAATAAGCAAATCCGGATAGGTTTAAAAAGAAGAGTGTATGTAACACTCGACAATGTTTTATAATAATACAATGTGATTATGCCGTAGATAACAGAGAAGAAGATCCGATCCCATGATATATGCTAGTACTTCTTAGAGAAGATATCATAAACTGCTAATTCATACACTTACGTGGGCTCAGAACTCGCTCATGTGGGTACTGACTCAGTCTCCTCACATGAGGTACAACAAAGTTAGTGTACTGGCCACAGGACTACAGTCCTAGGGCTCTGAATACGAAGCCGGATAACACGCTGAAGGCGGAAGCGCTGGTCGTGTTGGCAAACAGCGAATTTCCAAAGGCACTAATAGAACAAATATTGGCGATGGTCTCTCTGGCTTTTGTTTTGGCATAGTTTTGAAGGGTAAATACTGATAACTTTTTCTCTTCAAATTGAACAGAAGAGATAAGTGGATTGTACATTGCCAAGAAACGGCCAGAACGTTTTCTATTCAATTCTGTACCGTATTTTCCTCCGAACTTCAATTTTGCACTAGTAATTACGAAGGAAACAGCCAACTTCGATTTTGCGATAGGTGACTCACATATTCAAACACATAACAAACCGTGCCCTCACTCAACAGACTGATATCAAGATCATAACAATTTAAGTCTACAATAGCAAGGCATGGAAGTATCTATTTACTGGATAATCCGTATTTTCTCTGCTTTACACAAATTATTATGTCCTCCACTGCGATTCTGAGTCTTGACTTATGCGACTTCCTTAGACTTTAAAGCATAATTTGACTGAAATATTCCAGTACAACCCCCGTGAGTGACTCAAACTTAAGTGTTTTCCGTGAAGAACAATTATGAAGATTTAGTGTTAGATAATTAACGAAAATCTCTTAACAATATTGTAATTAGCTTAAACTGGTCCCTTATATCAACAATGATCACGTCAAGACACACGTCAGAATATTCTAAGAATCGTCCCAGATTCCAAAGAGCCAGCGTTACCTCTCTTGCGAGTCTGACCAATAAGTTTCGAGATTCGCTTTCAAATACCTTTCCAAATATCGTATCAAGGTCATATCTCTAATTTATAATTGCCTCGACTGATGCTTGAAACATTAACTTTCGTGGACCATTTGCCTAGCTCCCCTTAAATTCATCTAGGAATTGGACGAATCTCAGGTAAGAAGATAAAACTTAGAGTTTTACAGGTACAGGTCTGATCGATCTTTTAATTTAATTTGGATGACTAGGCGAAGGGCCCGTATATGACGCAAGTCCACTTTCTGGGAAATAGTTAAAGCTGGCTCAGCGCCAATCTTTCCCTTTTCCCGTTAGACTAGTTCCCCTGTCATTCTGTAATGTTAGCAGCTTGACACCCTTTATTCCTTCAGGTTAGAAGCCTTAAACGGAGTTTAAAACCCACAAAAAGGATGTGCCTGACCAACGGTTTACCAGAACCGTACCGTCAAAGTGTACGTCCTTATCAGTGTTTTTTGATTTGGAATGACGTATTTTTGTTTTATTTACGGAAATATGAAAAGTTCATGAGGAATAATAAGGTAATTTTAACACAGATGGAACTTCAAGCAAATTAAGTTTCCAAACTTGACGCCACCATCAATCATAAAACAATAGTTACAGCCGATGACTGACCAGCCCTGAAAGAATATAGGAATCACCCATACGCTCAGCCACATTCTGCCACTATAATGCGGGGTTAAACAGAATAACAAATGAACAGCACTGCGTCATCAAAAAATGTGATGTGGATTTGAATTGCTTCCAGAGGCATAAAGATACCCAGAGAGCTGAGAGACCAGCTTCTCACACATCGCAATATATAAGTAGAGCCCTTACCTCACCCATGTTTATTCTTTTATCTCGTCAGAAGCTAACTAGCAATGTTTGAAGCATATATCATCTCATGTGTATACTTGATCACTCTTACACTATCGACACCTATTGAGGCGTTTTCACTGTTCAACCACTTTGAAGTTATTACGCCTGAACCTGACGAGACAACAACATCCAGTTTATATGTTAATGTCGTATTGACATATGATGTTGACGATAGCGATAATGGGGAGGTGCTTGGAACTTTTGGAATACTTACAGTGCAATGTCTGAATGATGTGATTTGCGTTTCCGCGCCTACTCCTGGTGAACAAGTGGTAGTTGGTGGAATAAACAGCGACATATCAACCGCTAATCAATGTTTTCAAACTGGATTGATGCCTGTTAGTAGTCTTGCTTGTGTCACGGTTACCGCAGACGCTGATCCGTCTGTAGAATGTCGAACCGGAGATTGTGACGACGATGAAATTTGTGGTCCAACTACTTCGGTTGCCAATACCGCAGTCAGCAGCACCGCACAAGGGGGCGATACAATGATAACTCCTGATCCTATCACAACACAAACCTACACTTCCTATGTTAATATAGTGTTGAGTTATAGTGTGAACGACAACGAGGTCGAGGAAGTGCTCGCAGGTTTTGGACTGCTTACAGCGCAATGTCTGGATGACGTGATTTGCGTCGCCGCACCTTCTTTAGGTAAACAAGTTGTAATTGGTGGAGCAAACAGTGGCTATGAAACAGTAAATCAATGCTTTCAAACGGGATTAGACCGAGCCCGCGTTGGCAACAATGATGCCGCTATCAAAATCACGACAGAGGCCGATCCGTACGTCGGGTGTCAAGGTTTGGGGGGTTCCGAAGTTGAGGATTGTGACGATGAGGAAATCTGTGGACCGACTGCTTCTGAAATTTTTGTAATGAGTGGCAGTAATCCCGTCACCGGCATTGATACTACCCCTGCAGTAGCAACTGCAACCCAGAGTGCAAGTGTTTCGGTCGAGATCACCTCAACAACTTCTGATATAGACACTTCATATATGTCTACATTGACAAGTTCGAATACCAGCACCACACTCATAACCCCCTCAACAACGTCTATTTCCACAAGTTCAAATACTAACAGTCCAGTTGTTGCTTCCTCAACAACCTCTTCATCCGCAGCTTCCTATTCGGTAAGGTCAGCAGCAGAATCCTCTACTGGAACCGTTTCTCCAACTTCTCTGTCAGTTAATAGTAGTGCTAATGCAAAAGTTCAGGTTAACTTGATTCTTCTGGTCACCATGTGGTTGCTTCGTCTTGTTGTTCTTGGCTGAGATCAAGAGAAGAATCATGTTCTAGCTACAAGGGAGAGCAGAACAAATAGAACCACTTAATATCATTCTTATGGCTTTCTAATAACACAATGATTATAATTTATTTAAATTCAACCAATATATTTCTATTAATATATTGTATGGGATTTGGTAACTAACTCGGCTCCCCTGCAGATCTCCAGCTCTTCTTCATTTGTGCTCCATAAGCAGGCACTGCGTGTGCATATAGATATCCTGTGTGTACTTACTTTACTCAAGCTTGGGACTGCGCGATCTTGCAGAACTGAAGACTTACGTCATGAAGATCATACCCGGTTTAATTTCCTCACACATGCTAAAATATGGCGAAAGCAAGTTTCGTCTTTTCATGCGGAATGAATGGGCTCACAAAATTGCCTTATTTACTGGTGAATTCAGTACAGTGTACTCATATATCAGAAGTAAGATCATAACTTAAAGTCAACTTAACTTAACCTGTTTTTATGTTGTTAGCTGTTAAGTTAATGTGAACTTTTGTAGCATTAAATGGTGACTAAATAGCTTGTGTAAGTTAAGTTAACTTAACGGGTTAGCTAAGGTCATCAAGTTAACATGGAAAGGTCGGGATAACTTCATTTTAACACCATGTCAATCAAAAAATTTTCAATTAATCTTACCTTCACATAAGTTAACGATAATATAGTATCTGCTCTTATCTTAGCTTCTAAGAACTCAAGGCTGAGGAACAGATTGTTATTGCCCTGCGTCATAACGTTCGCAGTTTGCTGTAAATCTACTCTAATGATGTAACCCTAACCATTCATGCGAGATTGATATATCTGATTGCATGATTCCATATTTCATATTTCAGATTCCATCAGATCATCTTCCTCGCTTCTTCCACTTTATCATATTTCCTTCATCCTTTTTTTATCTTTGTTACAAGGAGTTTATTAAACTTAATTAGCATTTCAAGTTCAATATAGATATGGCGTCTGCAATTGTAAGAGTATGTTTGAGTTGAATATAGGTGTTCTGCTGCGGTTAGAGAGGAGAAGCGCTGTGGCTTTCAATTAATTACTCTCCGGATTGTCTATCTGACAATGCAAATGCAATTGGTCTGCATCGATACGATCGGGGCGGCCGCTGCAGGCATAGTTTGGGTCCCTGTGTTTAAGACTGATCGAACCCCGTGTTCTAGATATGTGTAGCTAACGATTATTCTCTTCTAGACTCTAAGTGCTGAAGCAGCAGCAGCTGTTGATAAAGAATTGATGTCATCAGGTGGTTTTTCTATAGATCAACTGGTAAGTGAAAATACTTATTCCCCATTGGCATATTTAATTATACTCTCTGACATGTATACGTAGATGGAATTAGCGGGATTATCTGTTGCTCAAGCAATTTACAAAGTCCATAATCCAGAAAAAGGTCGAAATATATTAGTTCTTGTCGGTCCGGGAAATAATGGTAAGTAAATGATATTATCGGTATTGTGTTGAAGAACTGGTAGAATTTGTTTTTGTGTTCTGACAACTATTTAGGAGGTGATGGTCTTGTAGCTGCGAGGCATTTACATCTTCTTGGTTATAATCCAACAATTTATTACCCGAAGAAGTCAAAAGGTGATCTATTCACCCGGTTGGAAAAACAACTTCTTAATCTTGATATTCCATTTGTGGAGGACATCGAACAAGCATTTACTGGTCAAGATCATATTATAGATGCGTTGTTTGGGTTTTCTTTTAAGCCACCATTAAGAGAACCATTTCCAAAAGTTATTTCCTTGATGACAGAATCTAAGATTCCGGTAACAAGTGTAGATATTCCGTCATCTTGGGATGTCGACAACGGACCAGACCAGGTAACTAAATTTCATCCAGAGAATCTTGTTAGTTTAACAGCTCCGAAACCAGCCTCTAAGTTCTTTAATGGACGACATTTTATTGGTGGCAGATTTGTTGGTAAGAAATTCGCAGACAAATATGGATTCGATGTTCCTGATTATCCTGGTATTGATCAAGTTGTTGAAGTAGTAAATAACAGATGAAAATATTTATTGAATTGTGTTCTCTCATCTCAATTGGGATCTTTTAGACCAAATTATCTCTATGGCCAAAGAGGGGGGGAACCGGTATAAAACTATAACTACTAAAGATATATATTCATATATATAACTATTTAAACAGTAACCTCTAAAAACCAGACAGAAAAATCTCAACAATAACAACACAGAATTTAATTTAATAAATCCATTCAATAAGATGTTTTCCTATTTAAACAGTAGTGTCATCATCATCGACTTCAACTTCACCCTCTTCTTGTAATTCATCTCGTTGCTTTCGAGCAGTACCAATTCCAACAACTCCACCCTGTTGATTGTCACCTAACCAAGGTTTGATGGCCTCACCCAAAGCAGTTTTAGGAGCAGCATAGTAAACAATCATTCCTAATACGGTGAAAACAAACCCGACAGGATATAACCAGAATACATAATATCCAAAGACTCGAATACCAATTAATAGAGACCAAAAATCACTAGTTAATAGTGACAGATTATAAAAAGCAGCAGATGACATTCGAAGTAAAATTGGACAAGTCAAATATAGTAATAATAGTGATAAAGTATAACCAATAAAATAACCGATAACTTGACCATCCCAATGAGCATTCTGGATACTATTTCGTTCAAATATAGCAGCTTGAACACCATTAATGAAAACAGCCCAAAAACCTAATTGACCTAATACTTCATACAATGGTCGTTTAGATACAAAATATTCCTCAACAGTATTCGAAACACCATAACAAGCAGCACCTAATAATACAAATAAATCACCTTTAACCATATTAACAGCAGGATAATCTTTATCAGTGAGGAAATCAGAAACACATAAAAGGGCCATTCCACCAATACAAACCACTACACCCAAAAGTTGAGTCCAATGATAACGAACTTTTAAAAATAAGAATGATAAGACAATGACAACCACAATTGCAAAATTATCTAACAGAGCAGCACTAAGAATATTGGTATAATCATAAGCTTTAACTACGAAATAATTACCTTGGACATCGGCAAATGCAAAAATGAAATATTTCCAACCATCTTTAAAAATAATTTGAAACCATTTACGAAATCCATATTTATAGATTGTATAAGGAGTGAATATAACTGCCAGAATAGCATAGTTGAACAGAGTTTGAAAGGCAGGCATACTATTACCACCATTAGCCAAAAAAGTGGTTAAAGTATTTGTAGATACAATACAAAGAGACAAAATTTGACCATGAATGAAAATAATCCAGAAATGTTTAGTCAAAATAAATCGGAAAGGAGCAAGATATTTACGACGATTTGATGATGGTTCATTAACATTATCACTAACAACATCATCAGCGAAAATGTTAACTGCCTTTTTATTATCATGGTCGTCATGATCATGTCTTAGACCGTCATTTGAATTGACGACTGAAATATTATCAGTTTTGTTATCAGAAGAAGTCTGAGGAGGACTATTTGATCCTTCATCTTGTTCTTGAACTATGGTAGTTCGATAAATGTTCTTTAAGGAATCGGTCAACGACATTTTGATAGTTTCAACGAATATCTTCAATTATCTACCTTTGTTCTCAAGTCTCTATTCTAGATGTATCTGCTATTTCTCTTTCTTGTTCACTAGCTATTCTGGCAAAGATCAAAAATCTCCTGGATATTTGTATCTTTAATTTCTAAAATGGGGATTTTTTATATCACCAAAAAGACCCAAAATCTCCAAAGTGGTCTTTTATAATTATTTAATTTAGAAATAAATCTCAATGAAGAATAATAAGAAGAAGGAAAAAAAGAAGAAGAAGAAGAAGACCAAAAAAAATCATCCTCTCCTCCTCGTACGATCCTCTCCTTTTAAGGCTTTTTTTGATCTGAAGAAACCGCCGGCGAAACTTAAAAAAAAAATTTCAGCCGTATACGGCAATTGATGTACATCGAGATTGGCGAAAAATTAAAAGATCTTGGACCCGCTCCACGTGCAGAAAGCTAGATGTCTGTCATGCAGTCTGTGCGTCCATAGGCATTAGAGTCGTTTGTTAACATCTAGAGATTTACTCTTTCTCTTTGCTCTATATACAGAAATAAGAATAAAATTCATTCAACAGTGTATTATATTTCCTGCTGGAAGGCGTGATATTTGAACGACAGGTTTAATATTGAAATTTAAAAAAAGAAGTACGAAATAATCTAGCATTTTATTATAGGCGGCATGCTACTAACAATGAGCTTAATGTTAAGCATAAAATATCGGAAATATGTTCCGTTAAGGTAAACTCTGCCGAGCCAACATTTTATGCTAGTTAAAGTTGACGCTAATTATTTCTTGTATGCTTGTAAAGGACTATCATGTCCTGGTTCTACCTAAGGCAAAACTCATACAGTAGACATTTAAATAGTAGATAAGCTACATCAAAGAGTTTGGAAATACTCATGGTAGACATTCAAACACTAGCTAAGCTATATCAAAGAGTTTGGAAATACTCATGGTAACATTAGACATTTAGCCTCCTCATCATATGCACAGCTAGGCCTACGACAATTTTCTAAGCCGCATAGACCGCACGAGACTTTGAACCGCATATAGATCGTTATCCATTTATTGAGATTGACGTCAATGACAAGTTAACAGTTTCATTATTTTAGATTGATTCAAGTGGTTTTCATAGATTGGAACCTGTAGTACGAGACGAATTAATCGTCATTGTTGCTCATGCAGTTGTAGTATTATGTCAAAGCGATTTCGTGATGGTAGTCGTTTCGAAGATGTTGTAGCAAGAAAAAGATTCGATTATGAATCTGTATCATTGAATTATGATGATGATGGTGGTGGTGGTGTTGGCGGCGCCAGTAATGGTAGTGGTGATATTAAGAAAAAACCAAAATTAGATAACTTGAAAGAGAAGAAAAATAAATTTCAGACAAAACGTAATGATAATATTGTAGTTGATGACGCCAGTAGTTCTGGAGATCTTGACATAGAAGTGGGTCAAAGAATGGCATTTCCTGGATTATTTGGGAAGAACATATCATTGGATAACGAAACGGATCAGGAAGGACCACCGTTAAGTGTAATAGATTATATTTCTAGTGTACGACGTGAGGCGAAATCAAGACCATCCGTTGTGAGTGTTGAACGAATCGACATACTGGTTCCAAATAATAACAAGACCACAATTGAAAAAGAATCTATTATTGTGGGCCATGTTGATCCTGAATGGCATTATTCTTTCATTACCAAGTTCAGGAAAATTCATGACGAAGTCAGCTCTATTTCATTTTCATCATCCAATGTGAATGATGAGCTTAATATTGAGATCCCCCTGACTATGAGTAAATGGAAAGAATTTATATTAGACTCCAATAATCCACCTACTGTTTCTCTTATTAAATCATTTAATCAGCCTTTGGTTATAAAGTTATTAGGATATTCACACAAATGGTTGTCCAGTAACATACAACCTCAATTAGCTCAATGGATCTTCGGTCTTCTACTCAGATTGCCATTAGTTCTCACAGGTGAAAATATTTCAGTTCTTCGTGAGCTGGCGAAAAAAAGTTGCAATGTTCGTTCAAATCCACATCATCCCTTAAATACTACGACGAGATTTACACTTGACATGATAATTAGTGTAATTTCTGGGATATATGGACAAACCGATTTACTTGATTTGCCTCCAATGACTGCGGTGCCGTTTCAGAGCCAGTAGCTTGTTTCGCTGCTGCTTCCTCATATTATCTGCCGAGGGTTCTGAGCATAGCCGCAATCGCCCGAGGCAGAGACGACCGATAGATATTTATTCCTTATATTTATTATTATGACACATAATCATTTACATTTATTTTACGTTTGCTTCCGTGGGCCGATACGATTTTGCTTAGCAAGATGTTTCTGCCTATCTTTTTCATCAACATTTCGATTACTCTGAGCTTGAAATATAGCTGCCGCTCTAGATGATTCCCTTCCATCCCATTGTACTTCACGCGCTGCACGCTTAATTCTTTCTCTTTCCTCTTCCGACGTTGGAGTATTATCTGAATCAAACAAATCTGATCGACTGCTGGCCAATCTTTTAAGGTTTATATCTACTTCATTAGTTGAGAGATTGGTTGTAGACTGACGAGCTTCTTCTACTGCTCGTTGCTCTTTCCATTTTGGATCCAAACTCATAATTTTCATATGCTCATTATATTGTGATTCCGGGATAGCTTCACCAGTGTAAGGCGAAAGAATAGTGTTCTCTTTACTTGTCATTAATTTATTTCGACGACTTGATCCAGCAGATCGAATCTTCATAGTCTCATCAGTTGGAGGGGCTGAAAATAAACCAGGTATCGGTACCTGAGCTGTATTATTATTAGAGATCGGCATAGCTGGTTTCGGAGGTAAGGATGGTTTTGACGGTTCTGATTTCTTAGATCTGGAGGAAGAAGAAAATGATGCAGGTGCTTGAGGAATGGTGATCTTCCTAGGAGCTGCTACTTCCGGTTCATAATCTGGAGGAGCTTCTTCTATTCTGTATGTACCAGCCCTCTTCTGTTCTAATGAAGCAAATTGGATTTGTGATAATGATATTGGTGGGGGTAATTCCATGTCCAGATCCGCCTGAGTAAATTCAATAGTTTCTACCACAACAAAATCATGCCAATCAATTTGGGCATATGCAATTTTTTCTGCTTCGGCTTCTTGAATTATCCTCTTATCTCTTTCTTCCTTATATGCTATCCATTCGGCACGTGTTTTTGCCTGGGCTAAGACCAGATACTTATTTGAAGCCCCCTGTTCCACTTTGTCTTTGATATCATTAGTCGGATTAATGACTTTCTTATATTGATTCACTAAATTGTTGAATAATAAATATAATGAATGAGTTGGTTTAAGAAATTCATATTGGAAATTTGATTTTTCACGATGAGCTAAAGCAGTTATGAATTGATGGCCAGACCTAGCAGCATAACGAGCGGTCAATTTTATTATTTCTAAATCTTGTGGAGAAATCGGAGGTAGTTGGGCAGAAAATTCAAAAGCTGGAGGCTCTTGAGGTAAAGAACTAACTGAAGAACCTGCTGTTGATGATCCCATTCCTCCATCATTATTAAATCCAGAAGAAGAAGCATTTCCCGCTTTATGTTCAGCTAATCTCCATTCATAATAAGGATGGTAAGGGTCATCTTCATGGATGAAACTAAATTTTGGATTATTTCTTTCACTATCACGGATTCGGCTCACAAATGCTTGACCACGACGTGCAACGTATTCAACTGTTTTCTCTATTACATCTCTTGTATCAGGCGGTGGAATGATAACACCTGATGGAGCTTGGGAAGAACCAGATGTTTCATCGTTGGTTGCCACTGGATTAACTGCATCTCCATTGGTTGGTTCAGTTGGTTCTATAAATGATTCTGACATATATTCTTATCTTCGTTCGAGGCCTGATATGCGGGTATAGAATTGAAATGGTAATAACGAGTTGATTATGAATCAAAATGAAATACTTGGCAGAGATGATGAATGGAAATGAAGAGGGCTGGAGATAATGATAGTGGTGATACCTAGATCGTAATGACAGTAATATAAATTACCAGAGCCTAATGATAGTAATATAGATTACCAGACCGTAATGATGATAGTGAGATAGTGCTGAAGATATCTAGATCCTGATGGTGGTGACAGTTAGAAACTAAGCATGAACATGAACATGAAATTTCAGGGCAAAAAACTATTGGCGTATATAAGGATATGTATAACAATATGAAGCTGGAGTTATCTATGACTAGCTCCAAGGTATTTTCCTAATATCTACATTCGTTTTTATAAGATATACTCCCGGAGAGATCCAATTCACATATCCCTTCTCTTTTTTTGCCATTCCAATTTCTTATTTGAATTTCGTAGACATGACCAGTCTCTTGGACAAGTCTTAATCAACATAAAACATACTGTGAACATGTACTATTCTCTATTAGGTTAGGGTCAATGTTCTGATATGAGAATATATTTCTGGTCATATGCACCTCGCTTACTCCACTAAATGGCATGAAATGAGGATTCATTTCTTGACCAAGCAACTTCAAGAACCATTTGAAGCTTTTATATAACATCAGTTATATGATATCAGGCTATAATAGTTGATAGGGAGTATTAGTTTATTCGGACCTGAACAATATATGGATTCAAATTGGAGTATAAATCTATAGGTGACGATGAAGATTCTAGTTGCTGCTGAAGATACTGGGTCACTAAAAGGTAATTAATCTCTGTAGATAGGTCTGTCAGGCTGCTCGCTAGCTATTTCTGTTATTAGTTGTTCTAACATTCATATAGTGATTGATTTCAAGGATCCATTGAAACCACCTGAACAGATCAATTTTGGAGCTGAAGGAAGGTCTGCTTATATCCAGAAGATGATCGTCGTTGAACTTCAGGATAAGTCTAAATATGTACGTTGTCAACTTTCAGATTGTTGTTCGACATCTACCTCATATCTGGAGTGCTGAGAAACAAGCTCCCTTTTTGATTGTTTTAATATCTAACTTCTTAGATTATTGTGGCCAGAAAAGGCGGTGTGATTCAGATGTATAATGCTGAGGATTATCGTCTTTTTAAGGAATGGAAACCAGTGTCTAAATCCTTCACCCATACGATTGTTGGCTTAGAATTTGTTGGTGGAATGCTTTACACTTGTACTTCGTTAGGTAGTGTAATCATTCGTGATCTTGAGAGTGAAGGAAATGAATTCAGTTATTGGTTGAGCGTATGTAGCGAGAACAGTAAGGGCAGACCCCAATGATATCTTCGTTCGAGGTTTTCAGGGCGATCCTGACCTCGAGTGAAGTGAGCCGTGGGGTCGCCCCAGAAAAGCTTGTATCATGACTAACCGATTCCAAGTCAATTGATGAATTAATATCCTGTTTTAGGTTGCATCCATTACAACCGGGAATTGGAGCTTATGGAGGTAAAGATCGTGATCTTGAAATCATGTGGATATATCCGTTACCGTTACCTGATCAACCGAGGACAGAGCGTGCATATGAATTAATCGAAAGGAGAGAATTCCTTCAACAATTGAACGGTCCTCCTGAACAAGAAGCAGGACCACATGGTATGCTAAGGCGAATGTGGCATGCTCGTAATGTTAAAAATGATCAGTTTGGTAACCGTGTTCCAATATGGATAAGTGATATTAGATTTCTGGATATGAATCGACCTGTTAATAGAGGTTGGAAAGTGGCGGTTGGAACTAGATTTGGTGATATTCGTATCTATGATACAGCCCAAAGTAATAGACCAATAATAAATGTCCAAATCAGTTACCATCCTATAACAAATATTTGTTATGGATTAGGAACATCTGACTGGATATTATATACCAATAGTCAAGATATGATAGGTCAACTATCTATTAGCACCGGTCGGCATATTAAGGTTTTCAAATGTATTCCTGGGAGTGCAATTACATGTGTTAGTAGTGTGGAGACTCACACAAACAGCAACTATGTTAATAATGAAAATGACGAAAATAATGATAATTCTAATGACAATAATGACAATAACGATAACAATGACAACATCACCACCATCAACAATTATGATAACAATAACTCTGCCTCAATTCCCATTTTTGCTACAGGGGGAATAGATAAATCTGCTAGAGTTTATGACCTTTCAACTGGTAAACTTCTTGCTAAAGTACCAATCAGTTCTAAAATCTCTGCTATTTCGATTCTCGAAGACTATCATCAATACCCTCAGGTGTCCGCGACAGGGTCTAAACGTGCGGCGGGTGAGGCGATTGAAGAAGCTTATGCGGCGGGCAATGCAGATCATGCAGATCGTGCGAATGGAGATCATACGGCTGATTCTGAAGCTGCAGAACCACAATCTAAACGTCGCAGAGTTGTGTGACTGTTTTTATAAGCCATTTTAGGTAACTGAATATTACTTAATTAGGGAATACGACTCATTTTTGGTATTCAGCCGGACCTTCACGAAGCGGGTGATTTTGGCAATCGCATAGTCATTTTAGCGCTGGTAAGGTGGAATATTAGAGACACATAGAATTGCTGCTTCTTGTTGTTTTTGAATTATATATATATACAAATCACATATATACAAAAATGTCTACTGAAGCTGCTGTTTCATACGGTAAGTTATTGTCGAGAAGCTTGAATTATTGTTTTTAAATGATTATCTAACGTTAACTTATAGCTGCCATCATCTTGGCTGATGCCGATGTTGAGATCACCGCCGACAAGTTGCTTGCTCTTACCAAGGCTGCTGGTCTTGAAGAAGTTGAACCTGTAAGTGAATTAAAGCGTAAAAATGAGTTATGATGTTGGAGAGAAAGGACGACAAGCGACAAACGACAAACGACAAACGACAAACGACAAACGACAAACGACAAACGACAAACGACAAACGACAAACGACAAACGACAAACGACAAACGACAAACGACAAACGACAAACGACAAACGACAAACGACAAACGACAAGCGACAAGCGACAAGCGACAGACGACAGACGACACACTACACGACAAACGATAAATGAGACAGAGAAACGAACGACTTGAATTAGCGACGACGCAGATAGGCTGTGAATTGACAACGATAAATGATTACTGATTTAATGATGAATGATAGGGTGAGACAGCCATTTCAGATTAACTTATGATTCTATCGTATTCGTCCAAGGAATAATCTCTCGACATTAGATGATTCAACAAAACATTATGAATGTGACATAGAATAAGACGTCGGATAGTCGCCTGAATCGCCCCAGACATGAGCAATAGGTTCATTGTTTCGTTTATGTCGACACGATGTCGTGGCCAAAAATACCTATTCTTCCGATTTATTTATTACCGTAATAGCTTTACCGATGCCTCTCTGGTTCCTTTCATGATTTCATTTTTACTAACTATTATATAGATCTGGGCTCAACTCTATGCTAAAGCTCTTGCTTCAAAGAACATTCCTGAACTTCTCACATCATTTGCCGCCTCATCTGGTCCTGCTGCTGCTGTTGGTGGTGGTGCTGCCTCTGCTGGTGGTGCCGCTGCCACTGAAGAAGCTGAAGAAGAGAAAGAGGAAGAGAAAGAAGAATCCGATGAGGATATGGGTATGGGTCTCTTTGATTAAACAAATTGTGTAATATTAAAAGTATTCTAAAATATATCCACTAATCCAACTCACAAATTGAATTAGATTTCCCACCATTGCAGGTCTCAAGGCTCGCTTCGCTCGAGACTAAAATCATACTACACCGAAGCACCGGACGCTGAAATCCTGCTGATCTTAAACTCCAGTTCTCGAGCTGAACCACGAGCGAAGCGAGCAAAGGGGTCTGGGGCAACGCCCCAGCCGCCGGAGACATGGTATGGGGTCGGTCTCAACCCGCGTACGTATCCTGCATTGTGCGGCTGAATTTTTTTTCCAGCTTCACCAAAAAAAAATTGGCTGGAAAATGATGAACTGCCTGACTCGGTTTACTCTCTTAACTATCTACTATTTATTCTATATATCTATTTATAATGAGAACAAGATCTCAAACTAAGACAGACGATTCTTCTTCAACATACTCTTCTGATCAGGAAGAAGTATTATCATCATCATCGTCAACATCATCACCCAATAGATCGACGAAGAGAAAATCTCTCCAGATTGCTAAATCAATAGAGAAGATATCGGCCGAGACAGTGCCCGATAATATACAAGATAATATTCCAGTTGAAGTGTCGGTAGATGATGAGAATGATCTAGATAGGTTATTATCTCTAGCTAAGGTAAATCTTACCAAAATGAAGGAAGCATCAATAGCAATCAGGACTGATGATACGAATTCTAAAGTTCCTAGTGATGAGAGCAATGAGTTATCATTATCTGTAGATAATGAGCCTTCAGAAACATTCAAACAAATCCGAGAATCATGGCAGAAATTACCTAAGCTGGATCCAGGCTTGGAAATACATCCAGTTATAATCGAATCAAAATCTAAAGGTGCAATAAGACTAGTAAGTGATGTGAAATTTCCTTCACCAGCATCATCATCTACGCCAAAATCCTCTTCCTCTCCCTCTTCTTCATCATCATCAGGCTTCCGGAAAATCGTTGATCCTGTTCAAGTAGCTAAACAAGAAAAACTTGAAAGAGAAGCAACCGCAGGTTCCAAATGGTTCAATATGCCCAAAACAGAATTAACTCCTCAATTGAAGAGGGATTTACAACTTTTGAAAATGAGAAATGTCCTTGACCCAAAGCGTCATTACAAGAAAGATAATTCACCATTACCTACATATTTCCAAACCGGTACTATTATTGAAGGTAATACAGAATTCTATTCAGCTAGATTGGCTAAGAAAGATCGTAAGCAAACTATTGCTGATGAGATTTTGGCTGATACCTCAAGTCGGGCATATTTCAAGCGCAAGTATAATGAGATTCAAATATCGAAGACTTCTGGCCGTAAATTACATTATAAGAAGGTTAAATCTATGCGTAAGAAGTTATAAATATATATATATTATTGCATAAACTATTTCTGCTATTCAGTGCCTCCCTCCGGCGGCTGGGGGATAGCCCAGATTCCCAGCTCTCGTCGCTATGCTCGATAATTGACAATGAGTGTTTCCTCAGACACCAGATGCAAAACAGATATTACTTGAGAACTGTATGTACAGGGCCTGTAACGACGGAGTCCAGGGAAAGTACATAGACATGAATTTTGGCTAATCCCCTTCATTATATAGCCACCATCTCATTCTCGCCTGGCTTAAACCTGTCAGGAATATCACCTCGTGATAAATAAATAATGATTTCATCACTTGTCCATGGAGGAGGAAGAGATGAATCATTCTTTTGTACTTGATTATTTCGGCTAAGTCCTTCATCTTGTTCTCCATCTTCAAGTTCTTTACGAGTAATAAATCCAGACCATTCATGGTCACCTCGACAATCTTCTATTATTTTACTGGCCCATGAACAAAATTCTCCATCCTGTTTAGCTCTAGTCTTCTGACCAATTTCTTGACCTTCAGAAATCCATTCATCTACTTCAGGAAGATTCTTCTTTCTTAGTAATGTCGTCAGAAGTCCTGCTTCTGTATTTGTAGGAAAATTGGGTAACGGATATGCCACAGTTCGTTGAAGGGTTTCAGCAAATCCACTCACTGTTGCTGATAATGAAGTTAATTGGGTCAAAATAACATTGAATTGTCCTTGTAAAGCCGGCCAGGAAGGAAGTGAAGGTTGTTGAATCTGCGCTTGCATGGAATTTAATGAATGAGTCAGTTGTGCCAATCGAAGTCGTAACGATTCTAGAGCAGTTACTGGGACTCCTGACAAATCCAATTGTTGCTGTTGTTGCAATTGCGCTTTATCCATGATGGAAGTGAAACAACTGAACTATATATCCAGAAACTCTATAAACCATCAACAGAAGAAACCATAAATAATGCAAAATAGATTAGAGCCATGGATAACCAGTGAGTAGCATTGACATATTGAACAGGATCGAGAGATTGGAGGAAGACGTGAAGTGAAAAGACTTGAAATTCGAATCAAAATCCGCAGGTTTTGGATAAATGGCTTGTATTGTTCATAAAATAAAATTGTGATGATTCGTACCGTTTATAGAATATATGCTTTTAGAAGTCTTATGGTTCCGACGCGACAAATTTCAGGGGGAAATCGTTGTTATCGATCTCGACTTCATGTTATATTCCCGGGATGTTTCGCTATTTTTTTAATGGACTAAAGCTGTCAATGCAGTTTGGCTCCAGTTGTTTGCCTGGGAGTCCGGGGCATAGCCCTACTCGCCAGAGCAGAAACGTAGAAGTAGAGAGAAGACAGAGAGTTTAATATATATCATTATTATGTTACTATTCTACTAGCTATTATTAGTAGTACTAGCAAGTTCTTTACTATATTCATAAGACCTAGAAAAATAAGTATTAGGATGAGTGATTGATTCATGATTGGTATCCATGGGATGTTTTAATTGATAGACTTTAGTACAAGCTAAATGATAATGGCGAGAATCGGTCAAATTTCTAATCTCAGCCAAATGGGATTTATCAGTGATACCCATTTCTCTTAATGCAGCTGCCAACCTATCCGGAGAAAATTCTTTATAAGGACATCCATGAGTTTGATCGGCTCCAACAGGCTTTGAAGACCCTATATCAATACAATTCATAGGACTATAATTCTTTCTACCACCAACCAGAGCATACGTATGTTTAATATTATAAGCATAATCTTTATTAAATCTATCTTCAGTGATTTTCTTAAAACTCATACGCCAGAATTTTAATGATTCATCAATAGATAAACCTATACCTTTAAGAAATAAACCAAATTGTAAACGAGTATTATATTTAGCATGTTGATTGACTTGAAGAGCATGATTCATATGATGCATACAAAGCGGAAAGTGTCCATCTTGGTCCAATTTTTCCACTTTATCCGCAGTAAAGCCTTCATCTGAATAAGTAGGACCTTCATATTTTGACCACGAAAACCCAGTTGATAAATGAGTTAATATTGGAATCAATCTTTGGTCTTCATCAAGACGTGGAAGAGCACGAGCAGTCATTTCCATAGCAATTTCAAGACGAGAAGTGAATTCTGCTAACACTAATGACTGTTGTAAAGAATTAGGTACATAAGCTTTACCCTTATGAAGAAAAACTTTTCGTTGTTCTACTAGATCACTAACTTTTTCAAAATCGACCTTAAAATAAGAACTATTATTACCATCATCGGCCGAACCAGACTCTTTTCCAGAAGCAGCTGTTAAGAACGGACTCAATTCTTCTTGTTCAGACATTGAAACAGGTTCCCAATCAAAATTAAGACTTTGAATAAATTCATTTCTTGCAGAACTATCATCAGTATTATATCTGTATTTGAATAAAGCAGTTTCTAATCGAACGAATTTTGCTCGAAGCTCAGGATTACGACAAAATGCTAAACGTAAAATAAAATGAGAATAATGATCCTTTTTCCTTTCAGTTTCAACTGCACTACCTGATATGCTTAAAGGTAAATGTTTAGATAGAAATGGTTTTAAAAATGATTCTTGTGCTTGTCCAGTGATATTGTTAACTATGCATCGATCAACTTCACCTAATACTTTAACACGATCAATAGCCCATTCTTCGAATTGATCTAAAGTGATTTCTCTGACTGGGGGTACAGTGTAGAAATTAAGTCTATTTGGATAATTTGTATGTCGAAGAACATCTTCAGTATTATTTGTCCTTTCCAAGACGCGTCTTTTTGTTTGTCTAAACATGAGAAATTAAGAAAGTTTGATGGATATAATTAGGCTCTATTGAACTGTACGGGACTGATTCTGTCCAGATTCGAGTTGTACTTCAATTGATTCACTTAAACTTGAACTCTTAGCTCCACTGACTTTACTGGTGCGAGCTTGATTGTATTTGATCCGTTTATACTATATGTCTAAGCAAGGACAAAAATCAAACTACTCAAACAAGTCTCCTTCTTTCAATAACACCAATAATAACTAGAAAGAAACGACACGAATATCAGATAGTCACGTTCAGATTACGCGTTTTTGATTCCTGTCGCTTCACGCGTTTCGAGGTTTAGGGGTTTGAATCACATGATATTGTAACTGGCGATCGATCGATCGAGCGCCGGGGCAGATCGGACCGGTAGCTACTGAGGTCGCTCGACTACTACAGTAAGCTACTTGGCCAAATGACCATTGTGATGGTCTGTTAACGTCAGTAGCTCATTTCGTCATGAGCTATAAACTCTTTTCTTCTCTAGCTTTATGTAAGTTTCATAAGGGATTTGACCTCTCGAGCAAGGCGAGAGCTATGGGTCTGGGACTGCGCTCCAGCCGCCGGAGGCAGAGAGGGGCCACAATTTTCTGCCTCCGGTGGCTAGGGCATATCCCCGGAGCCGCTTCCCTCGAGAAGTTAGAGCTACCAGTCTGGGTAGAGTACCGCCGGACAGAGGAAAACCAGCTTGACAGCTTGAACAGTATAAACAGCCGATTTTGATTAATTTAAAAGTAGGGTAACATACATAAATTTTTGCAGACTCAATAACAGTCAATTATAGGAATATCGAAGCTTTCATCAACAACTACCACTTACACGTACAAGCAGCTGACTTTCTTCTCTCTTCATGTTCATATCATGATATAACCGACTGAACTGACGATTCTGTCTTCTGTGGAATAGGAGAATTGATATAAGATATATAATAGAGAATAAATACTAGAAGGATAAATTTAGGATATATATTGGATATTTGGAGATTAAATACTAGGATAAAGATATCATCATATTATAACAATTTTTGGACTATTACTATTGATCTTGAGTAAAGACCAACTTCGATTCAGATATATTAGAGTATCGTTGATTCAAAAGTGAAGGATTTCCCACGAACTGTGTTTGTGATTTATATTTGTGATTGTGATTTATATTTATTGTTTCTCTCTTCTCACCAACACACCCCTCAATACAAAATGAATGATATTGATGATGAATATGATAGTAGTGTCCCTCCTATGGATGATGGATATGATCCAGAAACTTCAGGTGGAGTTCCATTAGGTGATTCAGATTCATTTTCTAATGTAGCTCAAGGTTTGACTGGACATCATCGTGATGTAATGATGCAATATTGGCAAGATACTATTAATAGCATTGAACATGATGATCATAAATTTAAGATCCATCAATTACCATTAGCAAGGATTAAAAAAGTCATGAAAGCTGATGAAGATGTTAAAATGATTAGTGCTGAAGCACCGATATTATTTGCTAAAGGATGTGATATTTTTATAACTGAATTAACAATGAGAGCATGGATTCATGCTGAAGAAAATAAACGTCGGACTTTACAAAGATCTGATATTGCTAGCGCATTACAAAAATCTGATATGTTTGATTTCTTAATTGATATTGTTCCAAGGGAAGAAGCATTAGCTAATCGAAGATCGGCAAATTATTCGGATCCATATCAAGGTGATCCTAGTGGTATTGATACTGGTGATATGAGTGAAGTTGGTGAAGTAGAAGGAGGAGTTGGAATAGGTAGTGGAATGATGGAAGAACATCCTCATCCACAACAGCAACAGCATCCCCAACAGATACATGATGCTCAATTACAACATGATCATCAGCAGTTACAACGTCAGCAACAACAACAACAGGAACATCAACAAGCTCATCACCTTCAGCAGCAGTCACATGAGAATCAACCACTCCATCAACAGCGGCATATATCACAACAGCAACAACAACATTATGATATCGACGGATCTGTGACATCAACATCACACCTTCATCATCAACAACAGCAACAGCAACATTTAGCTCACGATCCATCAAATATATCTGGGCCATCGACACCAATACAACAAGCTCATCAATCTCCTCAACTACCACAACCACAGCAACTACCACAACCACCACAACCTCCACAGAATCAAGATTATAACCAAGCTTATCAGCAGAATTATAATGATAATATAGATTATAATGGATATCGTCAATACTAACAAACACCCACCACTATCTTCTCTCCGACCCGATATAATGAGGGAAAAATGATTACTACTTATTTTGTAAATAATGAAGATGAATTATTGAGCGGAAATAATGCAGAGGAAGAAAACATATACGAGACTGGACTATTTTATAGTAACCTTAATAATGAATTCAAATTGAAAGCCGAAGAAATTTTTATCACCACGATCCCCCCAGGTCTCACTAGTGAGGCTAGCAATCTGTTGAAGAGCCTATAAGTCTCGTTGAGAATGTATTCATATTCCATTTGTGCCTCGGATGGCTGGGACGGAGTCTCAAACCCAAAACGCTCGCTTCGCTCATATACCCTCTGAACTGACACCCTACATTAAGATCTAGTAGAATTTAATATGGACTCCGAAAGTCATATACTGTCAAAAACACCTTTGCCAACAATAGCTCAATTAACCTAGTTTCCTTGATTGTAAACTATCGAAATTCTCAGAATATCTGCCAGCCTGATATTGTAATCTGTCTGGCCTATTAAAGGTTATTCAGTGGTTAATTATCTTAGCCACCGTAAGATAGTTTTGATCCAGAAATGACTTTTCTTCTGAGTTTTAATATGAATGGTCTTACTTTCAAGTTCTAGTTGCTGCAGGAGTTCTGTTTTCAAGGAGTAATGTTATAGCTATTAATTGTGTAGGTATTGTTTTCCATTACCTTTTTACAAATAATCCAATTGATTCTTACGATATTCGAAGATAGATGAACGCAACAATCATATATGAAGATACAAGATAATTACTTCATTTTAAGCCTGTCCTGTTACATTCTTCGGCGCAGGACAATATTGTAAGGGTATCGGAAACAAATTAACGTTACCTCACATGCATATATGCAAGAAATACTAACCCGTTTGGACATCTACATATGACGATCAAACCTATTCAGGGAACTTCATTTACACATCGATGTCAGATAATTAATTAATTGAGAGCAGAAAATGTTTTAGTTAGAAGAACAATAAAATCATTTAGAAGTTCATCTTCTAGGATATTTTGTAATTTACACAAGGCATTATATCCACCCCACAGGCTGATTCTAGGAAAATAATTTTAGTTTTAAATTAAGATGACCAGCAGTAGTGGCTGGCCGCAGCTGAAAATGAATCAATTTTTGCAACCTTTTCAGCAGATGTTATCTGACCTGGTAGAACAAGAGCATAAGTTGTGCCTCTTAATCAAATTGTTGCTTTAGTCCAAATTCCCAAATATGTATTCATCCACAATATCGAAAACGAAAAATTCAGTAGTTAGAACGGGCCCTGCCATCACCGAGAAAAGTCAAAAAGAGTTTTGTTTGTACCGAATTAATTCACGTAATAGTATGTGACAGGTTTTCGTATACATACCGTAGTACGGCGGAAGCAATGGCAAAGAAAACTGAGGAAAGAGATGGTGAGAAGACAACCAGGGAGTCATATAGTTATAGAAGGAGGAATAGGTGTCGTCCAACGCATAAATCTCGGATCTTGTTAATCGATGGGACTGGTCGCTATCCTCATGGTAGCAAGTTTCTGTCGATGAACAACAATCGACTGAAATTCCCAATGTTCGTCGTGGAAGTAGATGGTTCCTAATCATTTGATAGTTTGGAAGCGGTGTTATAGAAGTCATACCCGGAGACCTATATATAGAGTATTCGATCATATGACTAAAGAAACAACTACTTAAACAATCAATCACCAAGATTTTGCTCTGGATGAGACTTTTCTCTTTGAGATCATGGATGAATTAGTCAGTTGTGACCTGTTGGACTTGGACTCTGATTTTTGGATCGGGCAAATTAAGGGTTAAAGCCTTAGATCCCCAGCTACCGCTTCACTCGAAAATTGCGGGGTAATGATGAGGTACATTACACATAACATTAGGAGTGAGCTGTCAGGCAATCTTAACAGACAAGTTATTAATAGTGACTGTTTTTGGTACGGTAGCTAGTTGTTTTTCTTCTCTAATTACATTTGGTTTAGCCCCGTAGTCGTTCTTCCGTAATTTTGCGTGAGTTAGCTACAATCGGTTTCCGACGATAGCCAGTTTCCGATAATAAGCTAACTCAGAGAGGTGTATAAATGTGCTAACTACTAGCTGGTGCTAGTGCGTGCATGTAGTTGTTGCACTTGACGTAAAGTGGGACTGGAATACGCATTCTAGTATGCGAGCTGGCTGTGTATATAAATGTACTAATGCAGGTCACTTAGTTCCATCACCGAAATCGGGGCCGGATATGTAGCAAAATAAGCGGAATGTGCGGCTTTTTATCAATCCCGTCAAAGCCGCTGCTTACGCACGCGTTTATAAGCTGCTGACTGTTCCGGAAATAGCCTGAACGATTTTACCTGCCTAAAAAAAAATTATATTTAAAAAAATCTGATTCTTATTCTATTTCACATTTTTATAAACAGTTGAATTACTTCGTATTGTGGAAGGACGTTATCTTTCATTGTTCATTCATTTGGATAGATTTTTATAGATATGGGAGAAGAGGAATATATATGAGTACATAGAAAATGAGCAATACAAAGAAACAACAGTTCCCGTAAGTCTGAATGAGTTTTAAAGACAGAAGGTTTCTCCAATCTGAAATGGATGACCTAATCTATTCTGGGGAGTATGGGGCAGGCCCCGTTCGACTCTGAGGTGTGTGCCGAGACTTAGCTCTAGCTGCACTCGGGGTCCTTGATGCCAGTAACTGGAATGAACATCGAGTTGAGCATCTGGACTAAGCTCCAGCTGCCGGAACGACCCAAATGTATGGAAGCATACTAACTTTTCGTGTATAGGTTTTGGTATGGAGGGGTGGCCAGTATGGTGGCAGCAACATGTACTCATCCATTGGATTTAGCAAAAGTTCGAATGCAGACTGCTCATAAACCCGGTGCTACTATGATTGGAACCTTATTTGGAGTTGTTAAGAATGATGGATTCTTTGCCATGTATCAAGGACTTAGTGCAAGTTTATTACGACAAGGAACGTATTCTACAACAAGATTTGGAGTTTATGAGTATCTTAAGCAGAAGTTTACTACTGATCCACATGTACCACCTCCAGTATCTGTACTTTTACCTTTATCTATGTTCTCTGGATTAGTAGGCGGTATTGTTGGAAACCCTGCTGATGTAGTTAATATTCGAATGCAAAATGATAGAGCTGCCCCTGTGGAGTTACAGAGAAATTATCGTAATGCTTTTGATGGTATCCGTAGAATCATCTTAGAAGAAGGACCTGCATCTTTATTCCGTGGATTGGTACCTAATTGTACTCGAGGAGTTTTAATGACTGCATCTCAAGTTGTTTCTTACGATCAAATGAAATATTTATTAGTTTCTAAAGTTGGACTTGATGAGAAAAGTCATAGTACTCATTTTGCATCTTCTTTATTAGCAGGTCTTGTTGCTACTACTGTATGTAGTCCTGTTGATGTTGTTAAGACTAGAATAATGAGTGCCGGTCATGAAACTGAAGGAGCAGTAAGAATCTTAATTGATGCTGTAAAAACTGAAGGTATATTATTTGCTTTCCGAGGATGGGTTCCAGCATTTATTAGGCTTGGGCCGCAGACAATTGTTACATTTTTAGTTCTTGAACAATTGAGACAATCAGGATTAGGACAACCAAGAGTTATTAGACAATCATTATAGATGGATCCATTTTGGAGTAATAGAGGAATTAATCTTTTTGATTTTATTTGCTTTTTTTCAGGGGGGTTTAACTTTTAATTTTTGTTAGTCATATTTTATTTTTCGTTTCATTTTTCACTATCTACTCTAGAGTAGTGATGATGACATAGATCATTTTTAGATGGGGGTAAACGAAGTTAACGAAGCAATAAAGCTGCATTATATAGAAATATACATTGATATCATTAGTATACAATAATCAATAATTTAATAGGTATACATATATTCCAATCCGGAATTATCCGATTGGCTACTGTGACTTGTCATGTGCGGTTTGTCTTGGACGGTTAGTCCGGGACTCCTTGATCCACTGACGTGAACTGCGACTGGAATGTCCCTTAGGCTTCGTTTGTCATACACCACGGGCAGCTGGAGAACTGTAACCGACTGCAAGTTGTCGTTGTAATGCTTCAACTTTTTAGTATCAGTGCTTTCAGGTAGTCTATGTTTTTCTTCCTCTCTTTAATTCCTGACTACAAGCTATCGCTATGCTCAACATTTGGTTTGCTCGCGTCGCACTTGAGATTTTCCTTCTCATAAGCAGTTTTTTTAGCGCAATGGGCTACGTCACAGCTGCCGAAGAGAAGTGAAACCCCAGCAGGGAGATCCTCGTATTTTTCATATCCTTAGTGGACCTGGCTCCTATTCACTTGTTCTCACTTCGGCTACGGCAGATTTTGCTTTTCGTCCATGGATGTACGTTGGTCCGTGGATGTAGGGACTGCATGTATAGATTGATCGACAACTTTATTTCATGGTACGTGCCGCGGACACCCGAGGAATACCCGAGGATTAAACAAGTACTCAGCAGAATCAAAGAACGGCACACAGATTAAAGCGCAGAGCAAAACGTCGCTGTGTTGAATGGATCGAGGGAACAGCCTCCAGCTGAAAACATATCAGCGCTTGACTCGAAGCTAGCGAATTACTGGATCTTGATCCATTCATCGGCAGACGGCAAACTCGATTGGAATGTGGGTGGCGGTCACAGCCGCCGGTAACCGATGTTCAGCCACAAGAGAATGGAGGGGTATCGAAGCCATTTTAAGATGTATCATCTCATGCCCATTTAATACCTCCAAGGGACTAGTTTTCCACGTACTCGGTTGGCGTTACCCGTTGGGCGGAAATGTCCGGTTTCGTCAGTGCATTATATATTTGTTCCTATTATTTCCGTGGGGTAAGGAGGAACGAAGCTAGGATCATTTATCGTCGATCTTTACAAGATTAATTACTTCAATGTACATCACTTTACATTAGCATAACGATCAAAAAGGGACTCTGATCATTGGTTTTTCCTTGTTTTCATAGTTTAGATTTTAGATATCAAACATAAAAGTTTTGGATTTCATTATGTAAGATATATTGTTTATTATGTCATAAAAGCAAATTCTAGTTCTGGACCGGCTTCATCAGCCGCGGACACTAAGAAATACCAGATGAGGCTAGTCGATCAACGGTTTTTTATTGTTAACTACAGTATGACATATTGATCTTAGATCTGAGCTCAACAATAGCAAAGCAAACTGATAACAGCCGTGCAATTTACCCATTTAGGATGTGTCACTTGCATGGTTGACGCGGATGCGATCGCCGACATGACATTTAAGTGAGGATGATTTATGGAGGAGCCGCAATAGTTAGTCCCGAGAAGGGATGGAATTGATTTATAATTCTTGTCCTTAAAACTATACTAGTTGTTATTGTTAAATGACGGAAGTGATCATATTTTACATATGTGAGCAAAATAATGTATTGAGGGCCTGTTAGAAGCAATATTAGTCAATAACGTTCTAGCCCAGCAAAAACCCCCCAATAGCCCCCAAATGACCAATTAGCCCCCAAATATCTCAGCAAAGAAGCCAAACAATGCCTGAATGCCCACCTATTTATATCCAGACATATATTTATCTATCTCTATATATATATGTCTTTATATCTCCATGAACAATTATTAATTTTATCATTAATATTACTTACTGCATATACCATCCGAGAGTTACTAGCCGCGTAAAATATTAATATTTCTAACAGTTGAAGGATTAATATCTTTGTCATTCATATGCTTCTGCTTAGAAAACCTTCTCTGGTAAACACTTCGATTTCTTCATTTCCATCTGCTACTCGGTTTATTAAGGTTGGGTTGAATCATGCTGCCAGTTTTCACTTTGCTTCGAGCAGACCTAGTCAGCGGCGGGCTGAATCTAGTGCTAAAATAGACCCAACAACTGTGGAATCAAGAAGTCCAAATGATTTAGCCTCGACATTACATGACGATTTTAACAATTCTCGTACCTCAATTGAATTTGATAATACCAAAGGTGGTGTAAGCCGATCTTCAGGTAATGGTATTGATCATAGCACCAGCAACATCTCTAATAGTAATCAGAATAACCTGAGAAACAATGTCATAATTCCTGCCTCAGCCTTGAAAGAAAAGAAGACTCTTGTTATTCTTGGGAGCGGTTGGGGATCTGTATCTCTATTAAAGTCAATCGATACATCCAAATTCAATGTCATTGTAGTTTCTCCCCGAAATTATTTCCTTTTCACTCCTTTACTTCCATCAAGTTCAACTGGTACGATTGAATATCGTTCAATAATGGAACCTATTCGAGGTATCATTAAAAATAAGAAATCAAATGTTACTTATTACGAGGCTCGAGCTACAAAAATTGATAATGACAATAAAACTATAACTATCAGGTCGAACAGCAATGATAGTGCTGATGTTGGTGCTAATAGTGTTAATGCTGATAAAGATATTAAATTTGATTATTTAGTTATAGGAGTAGGTGCTCAAAATTCAACCTTTGGAATCCCCGGAGTTCAGGAACATGCTCTATTTTTGAAAGAAATCCCCGATGCTCAAAATATTCGTAAGAAGATTATGGATCGAATAGAATCTGCTTCATTTAAGAACTCGAAATCGACATCAACCACTGATGTAGTGGAGAAAGATAATATTAAGAGATTATTGAATACTGTGGTTGTTGGTGGAGGTCCTACTGGCGTAGAGTTTGCAGCAGAGTTGCAAGATTTTTTCGAAGAAGATCTGAAAAATTGGATTCCATCGGGCATTCTCAAGGATTTTAAAGTAACTCTGATAGAAGCACAATCTAATGTTTTGCCAACATTCAGTCAAAACCTTATTGATTACACTAAAAATCATTTTAAAGATGAAAAAATTAATATTTTGAACAATACCATAGTTAAGAGGGTTGAGAGAGATAAGATTATTGCTGAGATTGGTCGTTCAGATGGATCCAAGGAAACAATTGAAATACCATATGGACTACTGGTATGGGCCACTGGTAATACAACTCGTCCCCTTATAAAGGACTTTATGGCCAATATTGGCGAACTCCAGAAGGTTAAGAAGTTAACTAAGGGTGGCACGCCAGAAGAAGCTACGGAACTTGTTTATCCCCCTGGTATCCTTATAAATGAATTTTTACATGTTAATGGCACCAATGGTATCTGGGCTCTAGGTGACTGTACCGCTACCAAGTATGCTCCTACTGCTCAGGTAGCTGCCCAGCAAGGCTCATATTTGGGCGGGTTATTTAGTAAGATTTCTGATTTGGATTCCGAACAGCTTACACAAACTATCATCAATTATAATAGTTCCCAGCTCTCTTCCGATTCTGGCAATAGTTTAGCAAGAGTGAAAAGAATCGTTCCACAAGTGATTGAAAGTGGGAAAAGACGAGAAACATCGTCATCGTTAAAACTACTACCATTCCAATACTCTCATCAAGGGTCCCTTGCATATATTGGCTCAGATAGAGCTGTAGCTGATTTAACAGTCAAGGGATTTGGGAATTTCGCTTCTGGCGGTCGGTTAACCTATATTTTTTGGAGATCCGCTTATTTAAGTATGTGTTTTTCTATGAGAAACAGAATCTTAATTGCTCTTGATTGGTTGAAAGTTAAAATTTTTGGACGAGATATCTCACGAGAATAAACGAGAATCAAAGGCTCTAAATGCAACGTTATCTAAATTTTAAAGTCAATTCATAGGCATAATAAATAGTCATTATTGCTATATAATTCTCCGCCATATTTTCCCTCATAAAAAGACAGGTGAAGCATTCTAAACACTAACCGCTATCTGACATGAATTACACTAGATCTGCATATGCACCATAGCTAAGGGCCTATGCCGATCCCTGCAGTAGAGATAAATGTGATCTTTTGGTCAAGCACGGCTAGCGACCGGGGAACAGATTGTCGTTTTTGTCAGGTTAACGTAGTTTTCCTGTTCAGAAACACGCGACATGACCTTGATGAAGTATAGATCTAGAGTTGATTTGAAAAGGCCGAAACTATCTATCTATCAGGGGTAACTTTTAATAGTTTGAATTGTGTGAATGATTCAATTGAATTGTGTTTATGTAATTTGTTAAGATCTTGATAAATTTTAATCCTTCATAATATGAGCTCCAGTTTTGATGATAATGATGCTAGACCCTCATCTGATTCCACTCTATATTATTATATTGAAGGTATTAGAGAGGATTGTGTACGATGGATAGCGGATCCTGATCAGGAAGGAAATGAGATCCCTCGTGTTTCCATCACGCGGAGTTGTAAAAGTTGTCCAATTGAAAACTGTGAATTCACAAAGCGCGTTAAAGATGGTCGCCCTATTGCTAACCATTATAAAGCTAACCATACCGAGGAATATGGTGAATTAATTCCGGCAGATTATAGCCGTAATAAGAAAGTGACTAAAATGAGGGATATGGCTGCGGATGGTAATGCTCCTAGTGATGGTGATATTAATACTAGTACATCTTTTCGCGACATTAGAAACGAAATAAGAAGAAAAAAAGATAAAGAAAAACGCCTGAAAATTAAAGGTACTCCTTGCGATATAGCGAAGAGAATCAGACTTTATATGGAAGGTCGTGAGAAAAAAATTATCAGAATCCTGAAAGAGTTTGTTAATTGGGGACCAAAAAAGTCTCTATCTTACATTTCAACCCAATGGAGAGAATTATGTTATAGGACGCAAAGCTTACTTACTCCTACTGATCTTGAATTGATAAGAACATGTCTTCCATTTGAGTTAGCAGTATTGATGGCTCCATGCATAACTTCGTCTACCCGTGTTTTCCCTGGTAGTGACTTAGATTCAATGATTGACGAAGTTGCTAGTATCGATATACTATCCTGGGATTCTATTTACTGGCCAGTTAATTCACTTTCTGCTGTTCTTAATGGATGTTTGGCCTGGCAATATCTTACTGGTGCTATCAGGGATAGAATAGAAATCCCTCGATACTTTCATTCCAAGGAATTACAGAAATGGAATTATAGAACTAAGAAGAAATGGAATCTCTGGAAAAGAGATTATGAACCGGGGTTTGAACAAATACCAGGATTTAAGTCAATAGAGAAAAGAATTGAGGCCACGGATACAAGGCTAACAGAGGTCGACGAATTAATTTATGATGAAGTTGTATCCAATATGAAGTCTGTGACCGATTCCTTGACTAACTTCAAATTAAATAAACAAATACTAGCGATGAAAAATCGCCAAGTTATTCCCACTTTGGCTGAAGAGGAAGATGAAGCTTTTCTCGAACAATTCAAAGTAGCTGAAGATGAAATTACATCAGTTCTAGATGAATATGGTCTGACTGACCCAAGAAAAGTTAATGGTTGGGTTGTTGGTCGTAATGGAAATAATTGTATTGCACCTCCACCTGACTGGTGGTATGAAGCGCGTAAAGCAAGGAATCTTATAAATACGCCAGATCGATTATCATCTTCACCTTCACTAACAGAAGAAAAGAAACGTTGTTTTCACAGACGCAAAAGGTCCCTGACACTAGTAAAAAATTGCTAGTGACAAATGCTGTAACTAGAGAGATACGAGCTTCTTTAAATGACAGCAACAACGTACTTCAGTTTGATGACCAAGCTAGGAAAACATGGCATGATGAAAGTTCACAAAATCCGCTGAATAGAACAGTCAAGGATAGAGTCAATAAGTCTCGACGCTACAGATTAAAGTCTGAATGTACGTAACTCAATAAATAAGTCGTGCTGAGTTTCGGGGAATCTATGTCTTCGCCTCCTCCCTGGGTAGACTGAGGTTAGTCACAGAATTACATCATCCTCAATCCCCAGCTGGGTCGGAGCACCAGTCTTCAAAGGCACAGATGGGTAGGGTACGAGTCCTCACAAAGACACAATGGGAAGCTTACGTTAAAAATGATAGTCGTAATTGAATAATATAATGCTAATAAAACAAGAAAAACAGAAACACATAAATATATATCAAGTTACTACCAGAATGAACACCAGCCCACGAAATGTTGACATAAATTCTCAATATTAGTGGCCTGTTTAATCAACCGATCAACTTGATTGGGTACATCCAGATTAGAAAACCGTCTGAAATCGTTACCAGTAAGCTTATCTGTGATACGCTTTAGAACCAGTTGAGCACGAGCCGTACGGATCTCTGCCTGATGTTGCATCTCAACTTTCGAAGCCTCAGTATCATCTAACTGAGCACGCCTTCGAAGTTCAGAAGGATCTATATTGGCATTATTTCCAGGACCACTAGTTACACTGTTCCGTCTACCATCATGAGCATCTAATTTTGTAGGTATATCGAAACCCCAATTGATCAAAGGATCATAGGCAAATGCTTCTAGAATAGCCATCAATGATTCACTATTATCCCGCAATAACTTCATGACATGTTCACAAGTAATTCTGAAACTACCTTCGATACCAGAAACCTCCATTGCATAGGTCAACATTCTTGTAAGACGGAATGGGACTTTTTCAGGGAACTTCTCACGAAGAATAGCAGCCTCAAAACAATCACCGAAATCAATATGAATAACTTTACCGGTGTAACGATCTAACATCAGATTGGAGGGATGTCTATCTCCCAGTCCTAAGATATAACCCACCATGGACATAACCGCTAAAGAACGCGTGTATTGAGTACGTCGATCGAGCCAAGCCTCAGAGGAACGGCTCTTAAGCCAAAGTACTCTGTATAAATCTTGGCCCCGGGTATTATCAAGAGCGTGCGTAAAAACCTCAATTTTTTGTATATGGGTCAAATTTTCGTAATCTGGGGCCATTTGTAACATTATTCGATGTTCAATATTGAGCAAGATCTTATTTTCTCGATATTCTCTGATTAACTGATGGAAAGTATCACTGTGCGGAACCCAACCTAACAATCCCGATTTAGGAGACAAAGGAATTGCAGCGTATTGTTGGATATTGAGATGTCGTTTGAAACACTCAGGTTCATCTGATAGAAGCGTATTAACAAGTCCAAACAACTGCATCACCAAGTTATCCTGACGAATATCCTCATGACCCTTGAGTATATAAGTGTATTCTTTACCATCACTACCAATTATCTTGAATTTACGAGGACGCTGCTTGGATGATATTACCAAAAGGATGGGATCGAATTTAACAATACCCACGACAGGCTTACCAGGCGCATAAGTTCCCGGGACTGCTAATTCTAGATCTCTTGCAGTTAATAATTTAGGTGAAACATACTGAAGGTCGAGAGATTGCAATTGTGGGAGTTGTCGGGTGATTCTTCTAAAGACACTATAATATATATCCCAAGCTTGGTTGAGATGTGTTAACTCATTTGTTCGCCTATAGCTCAATGCCCATTCGTAGGCATCGTGAAGGTCGCGACCAAACGCAGTCTGAAATGATACTTCTCTTAAGGTTTCCGGCCCTCGATCTAGCGCTCTATGTAATGGCTCTAAAGTGGCAAACATTTTGTCAATGTTATGCTCACCAAAAAAGAATCGGGAGGCATCTTCAAGGCCTTCATGCCACTGCTCATGCCATAAAACTGCAATACGAATGAGTTCGAAACTGACTAATTCAGATTGATCAACCAGTACTGCACTATGGGTTCTCATTTTATCCAAGATCGTTGACGCCGCCTTCTGCCGAGAAACACTATCTGATTTAATAGCAACTGTTAAAGGATAGACAAGAGCCTGAGGGTGTTTACGACCTAATTCGGTCAATAGTCCATGCAAAGCCTTACTGACAATCGGATTAGGTTGGTGGATACGTGAAATTAACTGAGGTACAACTTCTAGCCAAACTTCGACTTTGATCATAGCGAATCCTTCAGTCATAGCAGCTGCGGCTTCTGGAACTCCTCCATATTTAAACCACAATGTTAACAATCTTAAAATATCCTGAAGTGATTTCTGATCAGAGAGTGAAATAGAATGGAAAAATCCCTTAAGTGAAGGAACAACGTGTTGTTGTATAAGTTCCACTGGCTGTTCAGCGGTAGATGCAGTTGGGTTAGCGGTGGCCAATTCTTCGAGTTTACTACTTTCATTCATTGAGACAACATCGAAATTAGCCAAAGCCCAACTATGCCATGCTTTATACCATTTTCGATCAAAATGTGTTGCCAATAAATATGCTCCTAATACAGCATCCTTGTCCTCCACTTTCCAATCAGGAATCAATTTCACTTGCCATTCACCCTGTTTCAAGAAACACCGGGCCAACAACTTGGTATAGTCTTGAGTCTCCTTAGTAGCTCCAGCTCGCTCAGATGGCAATGGTTGCGAAATAAGATCATCATTACCCAGATTAAGATCTTGGGCCATACGATTAGTGAAATCTACCAAATGGTTTAGGGCATCTCGATGAGCACCCGTAGCCCACAAGTATTTCAATTGTGCGTAGACCACTTGAGGAGGAGCCATCGATGAGCCCGCAGGACCAACTCCAGCAGGGCCAACAGTACCGGAATCGGCATTGTCTCTTTCCAAAAGAGTGGCAAGAGACTTTTCCGCCAGTCCCAGCCGATTTGACTTCCTGCATAAGTTTGCAAATTTTATCCACATATCCATATCCTGCTTGGGCTTAACAACCAAGGCACGGACCTTAAGCATTCTCTGCCAGATATCGACATTGCGCTGACAACCCTTCAGTCGTCTCATCCATGTCTTCCTCATCGTCTCTTTTTCTTCAGCATTATCAGGTAATCGCTTATAAGTAATGATTTCTTCGAGTTCGGCTAACATTTGGACCCTGACAACTACACCATAAGCTCGATTGTAACTTTCACTCACCAAAGCGGTGAGCTCTGTTATAAGTTGATCGCGAGCTACGAAAATCTGCTTGGAAGCCTCCTCAAAGTTACTGCGATGGATACACAAAATTGAGTTAAAGAATGATCTATCAGGAGACTCGGATTTCATAACAGATATATAAGTATCCATTTTTTCCCACTGACCTAGACCCCATGATGCGGCAGCAGCCAGTGGCGCCACAGCCCTTCGGATTTCATTACTTGAATTGGTCCATTTTTCCTGCGCAAGTTGAGAAAGCTGTTCCCATTCACCCAGAGCATGTAAACATCGCATTTTGCCCATAGTGATATCCATCGAATCAGTTGTTATACCCTGGGCCTGTTCCAATTTCTCTCTTGCTCGATAAGCGGCAAGAGCCTCCTCCCATCTCTGCAATTTTTCGTACCAAGTTTCCTTCAGCTGTAAATTATGATGTTGCTGAGCATGCTTCAAAATACCAATTGCTGCATCCGATTGTTGGAGGTGGTTGTTAATACTAATTAAAGCTTCGATTGTAGGAGTAGAGGGCTCCTGCATAAATTCCAATTCCTTATAATGAAGCGCTTTGGCATATGCATGGCATTTTTGTGCATATCTTGATAGTGTGCGAATATCCAATGGAAGGGGTTTTTCGTCATGTTCCATATACTCAGCAAGGTTGAGAAGAGTCTGCAAAACTTCTGGTGGAATGTTTGGGGAAACAATTGCGGTTTCAAGGGACTTGACTAGATCTTCTTTATACTGATCATAGAGCTCAGTCCAACAACTGAAAAAGCTGGCATTGAATAAATCTCGTGCCAATGGCAAATAGACACCGGCAATACTTGAGCAAGCACGGATTGCATGGGACGGAGATTCCTTTAATAATTCCAGACTGAATTTACGTATCCATTCGTGCCAATCATCTCTTGTGGATCTCTGAGAAGTATCCCAAGCCAATTTTAGTTGTTGCTGATTAAAAGACAATTTCATAGACGGAACATCTGCAGGTTGCGAGACGGCTTCCTCTCTCATTTTGTCTCTTTTACTACGGAATGGGTTCAAGTTCTGGGGTAACGGCTCATTATTGAGCAGCTTGGATACCAGTCGCTCATATGTAGATGAATGAACTCTCGCCTTCGTTAGCTCATGATTGATGACCTCGATAAATACAGTAAACTCAGATCCCATCTGATAACAAAGCGAACAGAGCGTTTCGACAGCAGCCTTTCTTAGTTCGTCATTACCATTACTTATTACTCGTAATAATGGATGAATGATTCTAGAAGCCATATCATTTAAGTTTACTGTCCTGCATAGATCTCCAACAGACTCAATTGCGGCAAGCCTCAAAGGTTGAGGAGCAAACTCAAATCGATTAACAATAGTGGGAATTATTAGGTGAATATACTCTTCAATATTGGCGCCAAATGTTACAAAACTGTTAAGCACTTTAATTGAAGGTTCCAAGGATCCACCAGGTTGATAACTACTATCGTTTTGAAGAACTCCAATTAATAATGGCAATAGTGAAGGAATATAGATCTTGAATTCTCCGTCCAATGCAAGGGAAATTGAATCAATGAGCATTAAAATTGTCGGCTGTAACGAAGAAATATGGAAAAACTCTTTAATGATATCAAATATGCTATCCAAATAGGATCGAATATGCTGTTTAACCACATTAACAAGAATGGATAACTGCTTGAAAAAAAATTCAGTCATTGTGTTATTGCTACTACGCATAACTCCAAGCAATCCTGGAATGATTTTGCTCAAAAATGGGACGCATTTCAACCCTAAAGATTTGAAGATAAATAAAATAGCCTGAGCTATCATTGTATGATGAGTCGTTAAAGAACTATCTTTTAATAAATCCATCAATGTAGTTATAACAACAGTTGGGAAATATTCATCAGACGTAGGACTCATACCTTGCATTAGTAACCTAATATCGATAGGAGTCTCTTCACGCTCTTCCACATCGTCTTCATTCTTACGAACAACTTCTCGGTATTTATACGGATCCAGGGCGCCTAATATTCCTAAAAGTCGAACAGTCTCGCGTTGGATTCCTTTAGGCGACTGTTCTGACCGAAGAATAGATATCAGAATACCTAATAATTGTGGGTAATCCAAGTAAGGGTCGATAACATATCCCGAACTACTAGCCAGTTGGCCTAAAGTCTTCAAGGCAGCATCTCTTTTAATCATTGAAGCCTGATCTTGAAAAGAATCTAGAATTAATAGCATCAACTGTGGGATATACTCTTCCATTTCTTTTGAGCCTATGCGAGATAACTCACCAATGGCATTAATTGAACTAGCTGCCACACCAGAGCTTGAATCACGAGCACGAGGAATAAGAACCTTCAATATTGGTCTGACATAAGGTTTTATAAGCCCCTTAGACGACCATATTAGTGCAGCCAACAGCTTAGCACTCTCTTCCTTATTACGTGAATTACTTGAATACTCCAATTCAGTCAGTAACTGAATCAAAGTCTTCCGCAAGGACGGAATCACATACGCAGGATTAGATCTAGTTAATCGTCCGATCACCTTTATTGTGACGTGTCGAATACTGAATATTTCATCATTGAGAGCCATGAATAATAATCTCACATTCTCTGGCTGAGACAAATGAGGGTCTAACCGAGATTCCAAAGAATTCAGCACTTCAAACCGGATCTCTGGAGAAGGATCTGTAACAGCAATTGTAAGTAATCTTTCTATAACAGTACTGACCGCTTTGAGAGCGTTTATGCTGACATGATTACAGATAGGATCATTAACATAAATCTTACAGGATGTCAAAGCGGCGGCCTTTCTAACTTGAGGATCATCATGCTCCATATATCTAATGACACAATCTTTTACAAATTCTGATAAAGACCGGCCTTTGAAGTTGAAAGCACCCAACATTCGTAGAGCTAGAGTTATCAGTTGATTCTCAGTCAAATCGGATGACAATCCATCACGAGCTAACATGGATTCCCGGTATTCTCTAGCAGCAACTTCATTCATCTGAGGTGTATAATTAGGGCTACCAGGAGACTTATAAGGACTACCATTCAATGTAAATCCCAGCGTATTTAATAATCTATCTCTTATGGTTTCCTGTAAAGGTGGGATATAAGTAACAAAGTCTGTCAAACAACCATACAAGGCCTCACTTAATCCACAAGAAAAAATCAGATCTAAAATTTCTCTGGATATATGCTTGGCAAGGGCCTGACCAACAGCACCGGCCAACATTCCAAGACATTCAAATATGGCACCTTCCTGATCTTTTCTTACTTTGCTAATAAAATGTTAGGGGAAACAGAAAAGGCAAAAGGCTGAATAGATGACCTGTACAGGTTCAATTGATGAACAATAAGAATGTGCAGGCACGAGTCAAGCTATCAGGAGTCTGGCCGAATTTTTAAAATGGAGTTTGTACTTACCCTTTGGAACTTAAACCTTCACGAACATTTTCTAAAATTGGTTCAAGATAAAAAGTCATGTTACTTCGAACACTAACAGCTATCTTACCAATGGATTGAAATACAAGTGGTCTATCACGTTCTTTCTTTAGTTGACCAATTAAATATGATGTACAATCAACTAGATATCTCTTGGTGAATTCAATAGGGTTATATTTTGCCAGGTCAGGAAGAATCTCAATTACAGTACGACGAATAAGCGGGTCTTTGTGATCTTTGTATCGAAGAACAGTCTCACAAACTTCAATATAACGAGGTTGCATAAACATACCAGCATTGCCTAATAATTCTCGGTAAACCAATAAACTGCCATGGATTATTTCAACAGATACAGCAGTTTTAAACCCATTCTGAGCTTCTTCTAGAATTTTGCTATACCATTGTTGCCTTAATATACTATCACGCTTATAGATGATATTTAAACAAGCACTTAAAGCTTCAGCTGCATCGCAACGAATAATTACTTTGGGGTCTCTTAACGCTATCCAAATCGATTCAATAACTTGACCAACATAGGAATAGAGTAAAGTAGGATTATTTAGAGCTAAGGAACTAATTTCTAAAATGGCAGCATGACGACGAATTTCTTGACGGTCGGATTGAAGCCATTCCAAACATCTTTTTACTTCGAATTCCACTAAATCACCAGATAACGGACCGGCCACCGTCAGTTTTCCCAATGCATTTGCTGCCGCTCTAAGAACATCAGTATCAGTTGTTTGTACCACTCCACGTAAATAATTGACAAACCGAGTTACTTTCACAGGGGTTTCTTCACCAGTATCGGCACCCATAAGTTCATTAATAGCAAAAATACCACCTAATCTTGGATTTGGGTCTGGAGATCTTAATAACTCAAAGATTCTCTTATTGATATCATTATTATATCTGGCATATTGCTCTGCAGGCATTTCTGGTGCAACAGTAACGAGATGATTTTTAAGTTCAATTGCAGCTCTTTCTTTTTCCTCCAAAGTTCTAAAAGTGAAGTTAGTTAGTGACCCCGGCAAGGGGATGTCATGTGGTTTGAATTAATGCCACCGCCACATTTGAATGCTGCTACTTACTTGGCCCTGAGTCCAGCAAAAATGTTGTTTACCACAACACTTTCGGAAACTACAGTAGACATTGTTGTAAAGAATAGTCAATTCAGTATAAGAAAGATTGATTGAGGTTGAAATAGGACCTGTCTGAAGGAAGTATAATAATCATAACAAGGGGAAATACTCCACCCGTATCTATAATCTATAAAGTTAGTATGATTCCGGATTGAATTATTTCAATATCATATTATGGCGAGGCAATTGTTCATAACTCATACTACTTACAGATACACACGTACCAACTCAAACACTATTAACAATCGAGTGACAAAATGTTTTTCACAGTTCACCGGATTCCTATCATAAGTCTAAGTGTAACAAGAAACAATCAAACAATAGAATAATCAATTGAAATTACTATCAAAAGATTCCTTTTTGATTGACAAATAAATATTAAGATGAATAGAATTAAACTTTTCAAACCGAATGAAACAAACTGAATGAATGATATGAAAGATGAGATACTGACCTCACTGTCTGAGAGAAGTTCACGTCAATTAATGAAATGAGCCATGAGAGGGGACTGGTCCAGCATGCGCGGCTGAGGTGTATTCACGTGAGTCAATCCTAACCCTAACCAGATAACTATCTGTCCCCGACGACTGAAGACGTAGTCCTGGCTGTGTCCTGATCTGCCTACAGCGGCTGTCGTGCCTTTTAGGATCAATAGATTGTCGTCCAATCTGACGTTCAATATCGATCCAAGCTATACATAGGTCACTATCGAAAAAAACACATATATCGTTCTCTGCCGCTCTGGTTCAACTCACGGATCAAGACAGATGAATGATAGTAACAGGCCGGAGGCACAAAAGAAGAACACTCAGCTGATATATTTATTATATATTTCTCATCTAATTCCAAGCGACAATTCTAGGTCAATACACTTCCGTTCATAATATCTTTGCATATCTGTAAGTTCATCAATTTTTTTATCTCTTTGATAGGAGGCTGTATAGTTAGTATCAAGATACTGAATGCGCTCTCTCGAAATCCGCAGTCACTTACGAGGAGCATATCGTAATTGGTAGAGTTCCCTGGCACAAGCATCGCGTCTTGATTCATATTTTTTTAAATCTTCGTTCATCTGTCGATCCATTTGTTCGATAATTAATAGAGCTCTATCTCTACTACTACTCATTTTTAAAGATACAACTAAAAGATAGAAAGAAGAAAAAATTGAAGTTTATTTGTTATATCCTGAATCTTATATAAGAAAACTATGTGATTTTCACTATCCGCTAAATGACTTGTAATATCCCTGTTTCACCCCACCAGCTTCATACATTGTAGGGGGTTTGACTTAAACCCGATAAGCTGGGATGTTTCTATACAACCAAGAATTAGTCACACCAGTGGGGTCTATGTCATTCGTTGAATGACATGTCATATTCCCCTACATAGTTCTGCCCCTGTCTCTGGGGCATCTGCGGTTACGCCCCAGATCCCTGGCTCTCGCTAGGCTCGAGATTAAAGGAGAAATTTTAACTCATTATAAGTTACCTCCCGAGTGTAGTGAGAGTCAGGAATCTGCCACGCCTTTCCATTGGAGGCATATGGCCCGCTCCTGTTTAGAACTCATATGAACCGCAGTCATTTTGTCATAGTAATCTAACAAGTTAACGTCACCCTATTAGGTGACTTAACAGCATTCCCTCGACCAACACTAAACACCAAAGGGATATGTCTACTTCCAAATTAACGCTAGTAAACGGCAGCGGCTATGTAAAAGATGATCCGTATTTAATGAATTGATCTGCGCTTATTAAGCGTTCGAATATTTTGGCTGGAATGATTATTCAACATTATGTAAGTATAGTTGTGTTGATTACTAAGCGGAGAGGTACTTCACAAAGCTTAAGCAGGCTTAGCTTTATGCATGATGATCATCAGGGATCCCTGCTATCCTCGAAGCAATCGAGGGGTAAGAAGGAAGCAAACAGAATGGAAATAAAAATATAAATACAGATTGAAATAACCAACAATCAGTTTCTCATCTCATCATTAACATTTTAATAATTGCATTGCACGGTTTCCATCTAAACAATCTTAATACTCATAGAACTCATAGAACTCATAAATCTATTAAAACGTTACGAATGTCTTCTACTGCCGGGAAACAAGAACACAAATCTCATAACCAAGAGTTACAACAGTCTAGTGCAAGAACAGTATCCCCTCAAGATATGTATTCTCAAGACATATATGCACAAAATTTATTTTACAGACAACCATTAATGCATCCTCATTTAAGTTACAGATATCAAAGAAGATTATATCGCCAAGAACACAGATATGAAAGACAATTGCATCATCGCCAACAAGGTGGTCAAATCACTGATATAACTGATATGCCTGCCAATAAGAACCGAGTGAGTTTTCAAGCTTAGTTCTAAAGAAAGACATGTTCTGATGTTCAACTGAGTTATTCGATAAAGCTAGAGATTATTATCCTCTAGAATTAACTGTTGTTATATATTTCGTTGTCTATTTATTTATTTATTTATTTATTTATTTATTTTTTTATTTTACATTAATTGATTTTCCTGTCTAGCCCACTGCCATTTGCCTGGCATCTCTCAGCCCGTCAGCCCTCTCTAGGCTTGAGAAACTATATCATCACCAGATATTCAACTTGAAGCCTTAAATACAAATATGAGATCCTTTATAAATGAACTTGAGATGAACCAGAAACAGGTATCACTCAAGTGCCGTCAGTTTGGCTCATGCATACACTTTATGCAGGCTACTGTCATCTCATGCCAGATGGTCGTGAATTTTATACGGCTGTTCTCAACTCCTACTCCCAACCGATAACTAGCCTTATCTCTGACTAAATAGGAAATGATTGAATCCAAAAAAATTTGGGCCACAGATTTTTGACTTCACATTATTTTCACTATCTCTACACTTACTTCAGTTTTAGGTCTTGATAAGCTGTGGATGGATCGGATAAGCTCCTTATTAGCTATTATTATTATCAGGACTATTGCTGAACTTATCTCACCGTTGAAAACCTTCATATTTCATTTGAAGTAACTACTGGTGGGTCTAGATCTCATCTTATTTCTCCTCTTATACTCAACACTTCCAACATGAATACTGCAAATTATCTTATGTCATTTGGATGGAATCATGGTCAACCACTTCAAAAAGGTGGATTAAGAAAAGCTATCCTTGTAAAACACAAAAAGGATACAAAGGGACTTGGTCATAATGCAGGAGATCACGACGCTTGGTGGGAAAGAGTATTTGATGGACAACTTAAGAGTCTTGATGTCATGGATTCATCTAATAAAGAAGGAGGTGCAATAACCTTCAAACAAGGACAAGTTAAAGTTTCAGCTGTTAGTCAGAATGTTTCTCCGTTATATCGTATGTTTGTAAGAGGTGGAGTTCTTGAAGGTAGTATACCACCAGAAGGGTTAACTAAAAGAAAACGAGATGCAGAAGAACAAGAACAGGAAAAAACAAAGAAAGATAAAAAGAAGATAAAATCAAAATCAAAAAATGCATCTGATAGTCGCAAATCCAAGAAGTCTAAATCAGAGAAAAAGAACAATAAATTAGACAAGATCGGAGAAAAAGACAAGCTCTCTTCTAATAAACTAGACAGGATTCCAGAAATAGGAACGGTGCCTTCAAAATCTGAGTCTGGAAAACGCATAAAGAAATCCAAATCTACCACTACTTCTTCTTTCTCCTCTCCAGTGCCAGAATCCACTGTACGGTCATTGTCGGCACCACCATCTCCTAAACCACATGAAAAGGAAGAAGCTTGGATTCGTCAGCTTGTTGAAATTCATTCTAGAGTTGAGCCACTATCCATCTGAGAACGACTATTTACGACTTTTACGAATTCATCTCATTTTGCATTATAGATATTAACACGTCAAATCAATATATAACATTTTGTTGCCCTGTCTTTTTCCCATCTCCCGTTTGCCTCCGGCAGCTGGGGCGTAGCCCCAGACCCCATAGCTCGCTTCGCTCGAGTCCAAACTCCTGCTCTTAACCTCGAGCGAAGCGAGCAACCAGGGTCTGGGGCGGAGCCCCAGCCGCCGGAGGCAGGCAATTAAAATCAGGGGTTACCCACGTGACCAAGAATTGGGGCACAATCCTTTACAAGCATGCACCTAAATTTGATGGATTACAGCAAATGCTTTAAACTATCACTGCTAGAATATTATATTGATTTTGATTTTGAATATCAACTGTAAATTCTTTTGAGAAGCGTACAACCAACCATATTTTCAAATCAATTATTATATAATTTGACACTTTTCTCGGGTGGTATAAAATCCTTATCCTCGATAAAGGGTTAGGTTATAATACTATATATAGATTATTATAGATTTACTCCTGACCTTTATTAGGATAGTATGTAAACACTAACTTCACCAACATGAGAAGACCCCCTCTCTCTCCTTTTTCATTCTCTCAACTTTCATTTATTCAATTCGGTTCATTTGATTTTGTTTGGTTTGTTTGTTCTGTGTTTGGGCATTAATTGGCCCTTCTCGGTTTGAGCCATCTCCTTCTCCATGAAGCAGCTGCCAAGAATATCGGCAGAACTGTTGGTGGTATTTGTAGTAGGAGCAGGGATCTTAGGATACTTTGTTAAAATACTCCTGACTAGAATCATAGGTCATATTGTAGAAGTTTCGTTAGGTCTTTTCCTTGGTTTGGGGGTTTATATTGCGTGTGTAATATGGCTTCCAGGATTAGATGATGGTTACAGTGAGATAAATGATAGTTTTAAAATACCTTCTTACGCATTTATAGACCGATCTAATTGGAAAGAAGAATTAGTACATCTATCATCGGAAAAATCCTTACCTTCAGCAGTTTTCCCGGATTCATTTGTATTATCAGACTCAATTGATGGAATACTAGAACTTGTTTCGAGAGATTTCATACTATCTTGGTATTCTAAATTTACCCGTGATAAGGTGTTTAGTTCTTCAGTTGACCATATAATTCGTGGTGCAATTAGTGAACTTTCTATTAGACTTAAAAAAGTAGAATGGGCAGATTTTCTTGTCGGCTCCGTAATGCCATTAGTCACTGATCATTTCTCACGATATGTGTCTGCTGTTACTGCCATACGTGAGAAATCTTCTGGAGGTCAATTAACTCAATCAAAAGAATTGGATCATGCTATAGCAGCTCATTATAATAGACAAAAGTTACATCAAGCAGTTTCTTTAAAAAATTTCGAATATGAAACTCATCGTAAGAAATGGCTTGTTAATAAAACTAGTAAGATATTGCCATATTTATTAGCCACAGGAGGCAATGAATTGGATTCTAAGGTTGTAAACAAATTAACTACCGAAATTATCGCTAATAGTGTTTTATTTCCAGTTTTAAAAATGATCAGTGATCCTGATTTCTGGAATCAGATAGTTATTCGATCTGCTGGTTCAACTATTCAAGACCAGAACAAAGTAAGAAGATTACGGGAAGCACTTGATCAACATACTGCTGGTACTAGTACTAGTACTGGTGCCAATTCAACTTTTGCCGCTTCTCAACGTAGACGGAATAATAATAATTCAATAGGTGGTATAGCAGGTATACCACCACGTCAACTCCGGTTCAGTCCTAATGCTGATCAACATACTTTTGATAAATTTATCCGGAATATTTATAAATGTCAATCATTAGCTGAAGCACGTCAAACACGGTATTACATTGCTGTTCAATTACAGCGGAATGCTAAAAATGGTAGTAATAAAGCTTTTGAATCTCGTCTTGAACAAGCAAAATTGGCTGTTGATAGACAAATACGTATATTATCTGGAGAAAAGGTATCATCAGTACTTCCACCAACAACATCATCATCACCCCCACCACCACAAATACCTGGAACAAAATCCATTAATTCTTCTCTTACAAACGTAACAACAACCGCTACTAATGCTCTGATGAATACGTTGGGCCGCACATTATCTCCATCTCCTATGGCAACAACACAAAAGGTATTGCTAAATCAGACTGGATCATATACCAACAGTACTAATATTAATATTAGTAGTGCTACTGCAACTACTGCTCCTAGTACTACTAACACGGTTGAATTCGAGGATTATAGTCTATTGGATATCTTAAATGATCCCGCCTGTTCTTTGTATTTTATGGAATATATGGATCAGAGACGACATACTGATTTATTACAATTCTGGCTCACTGTGAATAGTTTGCGTAAACCAGGCGATGATATTAACTATTTATATGAGAATACTTCAGATGGAATTGATACTCAACATGATCCACTTGGTGGGCTTCATATAGCTGAAGACAAGGCTGATGTACAAGGTGATACTGTTTCTGATGATGTTGAAAAATATGTGGATGATGGTACCAGTAAAGATGATATTATTCAAATTTACAACAAGTTTTTTATTGGCGACGACTCTGTAAAGAAAATTCCTGAAATAACTCCTGAGTCAATCAAAATAGTTGGGGATTTTGTCAACAATCAAGATAATGCTACTAAACCACAATATATTGCAGCTCATAAAGCAATCTTAGAAACCCAGGTAGCTGTCTACAAAACTATTGAAGAGCGATATTTGGCTAAATTTAAAAAGTCAGATTTATACCTTAAATATCTTGCGTCCAATCCACCACCCATCAACCGCATGCATTCCAGTATAGATGATCTTCAATTAGATGCCATCACAAATGAAGACACATCAGCGATTGCTGCTGTTGCTGCTGCTGATGAAAAAGTAGTTCAAGCTGTTGAAGAAGCATTTGAGGATATTATGAGTGGTGTTCCTGCTCCAATCAAATCTAGTCCAAGTACTGATAATAGCAAAAAGACCACTGCAGTTTCTGTTTCAACATCATCAAGGGCATTGTCTGGAGGATCTCTTGAGCTGAAAAAACGTGCTTTATTTGATTCTGATGAGGAATTAGATAATGATGGTAATGAAGATTCAATGGATTCCGACTTTCCTGAGGTACATTTGGCTGCACCGGGAGACCTTGGCTTAACTGAAGCTATTTCAATACTTTCTGAAGAAATTGAAAATCTCTATAATCAAGAAGAGCTTGTGGGATTCTTATTAAAGAAGGCTGAACTTACTAATAATCAAGGACAATTACGTATCTTACAAAAATCCCATGCTAGTTTGGAAAGAGAAATTCAGCGAAAAGAACTTCAAAGGCAACAGTATATAGTTCAAGAAAGTGACAATAGTTTATACGGTAAATCAGATATTCAGATTCAGTCTTATGTTCATGGAGTTGAGGATGGAGGTGAATTTGTATTGTATATTATTGAAGTTCAGAAATTTGATATTGAAGGCAATCCAACAGCAGGATGGATTGTTGCCCGTAGGTATAGCCAATTTTTTGCTCTTCATCAACATCTGAGAGAGCAATTTCCTCGAGTACGTAAATTGGATTTTCCCCGGAAACGAGTATTATTAAAGTTTCAGCCCAAGACACTTGTTGATTCAAGAAGAATCGCGCTTGAGAGATATTTAAAAGAACTTTTAAAATTGTCTGAAGTGTGTCAAAGTAAAGCATTCCGGTTATTTTTATCATCTGAGACTTTTTCAGTGGATTCTGTTTCTGGTACCGTCAGTACTGGTAATAATAGTCTTGCTAATTCCAGTGCAAGTTTAACAGAATCCGAAGATAATTCGCCAGGTCTAATTTCTAGTAGCAGTCCTGCTCCAACAAATCATAATAGACGGTCGCCTGCTATCTTACCAACTACAATTGTTACTGAAAGTGTGAATGATGGTGGTGGTAGTGGTACTGTGCCTATTAGTAGTAGTACTGCTAGTATGGGTATCGCATCTGCTGCTGCTGTTAGCAGTAGTTTGTTCATTCAACCTATTTGCGATTTATTTATTCAAGTATTCGGAGTTGGTGCTGTTGATAACTGGCTTAGAGGTAGAGCTGTTGTAGTGGTTCTGCAACAATTATTGGGAGGAACAATTGAGAAAAAAGTTCGAGAGGCAGTTTCATCAATGACTTCAGTAAGATCTGTTACTGATTTGGTACAAATGGTTCGAGACTCTTTATGGCCTGGGGGTAGTCTAAAGCAACCATCACCTCCGAGATCGGAATCAGACAAAATTCAAACAAGACATGAGGCAATGCTATTGTTACATCAGCTTATTCATGGTGCATCGGCTCGAGTGTTAGGTGGATCTAGTTCAAGATATGCAGCAAGAAATATTTTTGGAATGTATCAAAATGAGATTCTCAATACTCATTTAGTTTATAGTCTACTTGATATGTTGTTCAGCGAATTATTTCCGGAATTGTCTTCAGATGATAACTGAAGTATGAAGAGCATTGTATTATAATTATTTATTTAGCAGATTTATTTAATAATCTTGAAACATAATGAGACTCTCCTTAAGCTCCTGGTTGGTCCAGCGGCTGGGGCGAAGCCTCAGACTATAGATCGCAATGTGCTTTTCTCAACCTCATAGTATACTCCCTCCCCACGGGGTCGGTCTGGTGTCATCACTCACGCTCTGCTCCCCGACCCAATGGATCGGGGATGCTGAAGCGGCTTGTGCGGCTTACTTCCATATCAAAATCGGAGATCGATCGTTCCTTGGCCATCATCATCATCATCCGTAGTAGCGACGGTGGTTTATCTTCTTAATCAATGGCCGAATGAATAATTTGTTTCGTCAGAGGCAAAATTTTCAAATCAGTCCTGTGGACTACCGACATGGAGTAAATAAACGATTATATGATTCATTTAGATTACGAGACACACCAAGTTTTCCAGTGAAACATTCTGGAGCGGTGAATTCGTTATCGATTGATAATATCAATAGACGATTGTAAGTTTGTAATGAAAGGAGACAATATTTGCTACATATATATATTTAGTTTTAGATCTAACCAATTTTTTCTCTAGTATGCTTTCTGGAGGAGCTGATTCAAGTGTTTTATTATGGGATCTTGATTCACCTTTTACAACGAATCAGGATGATGACGACAACAATAACAATCGCAACAATGGCCAAGTTGAATGTGTTGGATCAATACCTAGAAAATCAGGACATGAGTTCGGAGTTTCTACAGTATTATGGTGGCCACTTGATAATGGGATGTTTGTCACATCTTCATTTGATGGACGAGTTAAAGTATGGGACGCTGAATCATTTAGTGAAGCATATGCATTCAATATGGAAACTAGAGTTTATTCTATTGATATGTCAATTGTAGGAGACCATTGTCTTGTGGCAACTGCTTCAGATCACCCATTAATACGATTACTTGATCTTAGGACAACTTCATCGGCTCATACATTGACTGGTCATAATGGACGAGTTTTGTCTATAAAATGGTCGCCAACAGATCCTAACGTATTGGCGTCGGGTGGTTCTGATGGTACTGTAAGATTATGGGATATTCGACGTAGTAATGCTTGTGTTTGTAGTTTGGATATGAATCAAGTTAGTAGTAAAGCCCCTACTCAAACGGCCATGAAATTTCGTAGAGCACATCGAAGTGCTGTAAATGGACTATCATGGTTACCAGATGGAGATTATCTTGTTTCGACGGGAAATGATGAGAAATTACGTGTATGGTCTCTTCATGAACCAGGTGGACGTAATTTATTAGTCAATTTTGGTCCTTTGGTTAGAAATAGACATATTCAAAGTTTAAATATATGTTTAACTCCTCAAGAGGATTTGTTACGTCCTTATGTTATGTTCCCTTCAGATAATGGCGAGATATTTATGTATAGAGTGGTAGATGGTAAGATGGTTAAGAGATTAAATAGGGGATCACATGCTACGATGCCTCGAACTGCATGTATCATTCCGAGATCTGCAGGGTTTTTAGAGTACTATTCTGGTGCATTTGATGGAACGATTTCTTGTTGGTATCCATTCGGTCGTCATGTGGGAGAGGATGATTTAGAACAAGAAATGGAGACATTTAATGAAGTTTGGGAATCTATAAAATTTTAGGCTGGATCAGAATCCACCTTGCTCGCTTGCTTAAGTGAGATGAGAAGTGATTCTATCACACAGTACTAGTGGGTTGTCAGAGTTGCAAGCCTGGCCGGGCTGGCAAACAGGATTAGCCCATTATGGAAGGATCTTTATTCGTGCATAGACTTGCAGATACGCTCTGGCCTTGCAGATAGGAGAAGCTCCTGGACTCCATCCCCTACTAATCGGACTCTCATGCGGGTTGCGGACTATCTCTGTTGAGGTGATGAACGTTAGCGCACGGCTCGCCGTTTCTGGCTGTAAACAAGCCGCGTCAGGCTAATATTGTATGCGGTGTGTGCTTACAAGCAATACACTACAGCGGTGACTAATATATATCGCAATGGTGACTAATAAACAATACAGGTTACCACCTAACTGGGATATCGAATATATCTAGTAGTAACAAATACTCGTCCGCGACTAGTATTTATAGCAGTCAGTGCTAGTCAAGGATCGTGTTGTTATCAGTAATATAAAATAAGATTGATTGCAATTGATATATAAAAGATAGAATAAAAAGTAAAGTTATAAATGAAATATAAGAAATATAAAGTAAATAGTAGTATATTAGGGTTTGTGGAAGAACACACAGGGATTTGCAGAGCACGACGGCGGTCCGTGTGGATGAGTATTAATCAGACTAAATCATGACACAATTGACACGTTAGATATATATATTATTTTTAAAAATTATAAGAAATATGTTTTATAAACTCTATATTTGAGTCATTTGGGAATGATGATGATGACACAGATAATGGGGTAGAGGAGTAGATCTCTATTGAGTCATTAGCATAAAGTGAGACAAGCAGATCTCGATGGTGCCGTGCGTTACAATCAACTCCGGACGTTAACTTTAAACTTTAACGCTTGTTGGTGCCGAACTTGTAAATTTAGCCATAACCGTTTTAAAGCAGGGCAAAAGAAAATGTGTCTGTCAGTCATATCTCATCTCATGTGAGGAGTTCACCAACAGGAGAAACACAGTGTATATATCTATAAATATATCTTGCTCTTCCCTGAATATTCCAAAGAAGCTTACTCACTAATATATCTATTATTTTCTTGGTTTAGATTCAATCCATTAAAAATGACAAATGATAATATAAATTACGAAATAAATATATTTGGAGATTATTATCTATCTCCTGAACGTGTTAGTGACGCACAATCGGTTTATGAAGCTTTCATACGTAAAGAAGTTACTGCCAATTTAGCAGGCCCTCATACTGATCCATATACATATGAAGATGCTGTTGATTTCTTAACAAACACTTGTGAAGTCAAGAATAGAGAATCTCCATACCCACTATTCTGGGCTATAAGAAGTAGAAAAGTATCTAACCCTTCCTTAATTGGTTGTATAGATATAAGACCTTCTAATCTAGATGAGGACTTAAAGAAAGAATTACCAGATCCTTCACTTGAAGAAAAATTTGCATTTTTTGGATTCTGGTTAGATCCCAGTTATCGATTACAGGGAATTATGTCTGCTGCTTTGAAGGCATTAATCTATGAGATTGGTTATAAACGATATGGAATTAAATATTATTATGGTGATTGTTTTGCAGGTAATATTGGTAGCAGGAAAACATTTGAAAAAAATGGATTTAAATTTGTTAAATTTGTGAAAGATGGAGCAGTTAAACTTAATCCATATCAAGTAAGAGATAAAGAAATATTTGAGCTTAGATTAGAGTAAATTAGATATAGCATTATAGATTTATTTATACTGATTTCCTTGATTATATTAACTGGGATGCCCAGTTAAATGTTACTTGGGAATAATTTTTCCTATAACTTAACATTACCGGTGTACCACAAGCTAGATAACTTAATGTTACAAATGTATGCTTTATGCCTCAAGATCTATTAAACGACTTAATCCGTATGCAATACAGCATCCATTACATTGTCGGAAGTCCCGAAGCAGAATCAGTCAGTCAGAACCGGACTTAACCAATTCATGAACCATACACCAGAGAGGGAGATATCCATATCTCTCATTCAAGCCGACAGAGAGTTAGAAAGATAGCTGTTTACCTACTCATGGTAAAGCTAATGTTGATATATACAGTTTTTGTCGCCATTTGCAGAGCCCGCGATGTTAATTCGACCCAATTTGCTATGGTAACAAGAAAACGGAGTGTTTGAAATAATGTGAGGAGTGATGCAACCTTAACTCACTAAACGACTCGTGGCGATTCTTACTAAACTTAACGTTCAACATGGTACAATTTTAATCACTGAATAGCCACAGAATCCGGGGATTACGAGGGAAGCATTTCGATCGATAACCGTAACCTCGCACGTGCGTTAACTTGTCAATCAACTAACCTCGACTAACCTCGACTGATTGCCATACTTCGAAAGATGTGAAATTGATGTTGCCGAAATGGAATACCCTTCAAGAAGAATCTGGATTTGATCAGGGTAGAGGGGTGTTATTCTTGATTATGCTTCTGGATATTATAAGTCGAGTGTTTGCAGCTGATATGCATTATACGAAATTTAAAAAGAATCCCAATTTTTTTATTGGTGCCGGATATCGTTATAAAGTTATTAGCCGTGGTGGATCAGGAGATAATATCTCGCTTGTACCAGATTTGTTAGACCAGGCCGTGAACAAAATAATGCTGCTCTCTTTGAAGAATTAGAAATTGCCAATTCTTAAAGGGGATGTTGCAAATCCTAAGAACCTTCAGCCGGTCCCAACACTCAAGCCCCGATCCCTCCGGGCTACCCATTTGCAAAGACAAGATTGGGATGAGAATTAGTTGCTTCTGAACCCAACGTAACCTGGAGAGAAGCGAATATAGGGGATCTATAATATTCCTGATAACCAGAACTAAACAAACCGTCCAGCTTGACACAGGCGCCAGTTTATGATTACCCCTGAGCGCACGGCTTCGATGTTGAACCCGCCCGAGAAATGTATCGTTTTATAGAATTACTGATCCTTATAAAAGCTCTTTTGTAAATTGACGATATGAACACTCAGTAATGCCTCCTGCTTGAACTTCGATATCCTGACTAGTTACGCGTTGTTGGAGTTCTGAAGTCAGTTGTTAAAAGTTGTTAAAAGTTTTTCTTGTTAATAGATCCAGAGATCTTTGAATCATGATTTCCGCTATAATTCTTTATAACCAAAAGGGGGAAGTTCTTATATCCCGGTTATACCGAGATGGACTACGTCGAACTATTGCCGACGTATTTCGAATCCAAGTTATTTCCAATCCAGATGCCAAATCCCCGGTTCTCACTTTGGGATCAACATCTTTTTTACATGTTAAACATGAAAATATCTATATTGTGGCGGTTACAAGGTCTAATATTGATGCGGGATTAGTTTTTGAATTCCTATATAAATTAATTGCTTTGGGTAATAGTTATTTCAACAAGTTTGACGAATCAGCGGTAAAGAACAATTTCACTCTCATTTATGAACTTTTGGATGAGATTATCGATTTTGGATATCCTCAAAATACTGAAACAGATACATTAAAACAATATATCACTACTGAAGGAATCAAATCAAAAGCGGTTATATCTTCTAGTAATGATTCATCTAAGATTACTATGCAAGCTACAGGGGCTATATCATGGAGACGACCGGATATAAAATATCGTAAGAATGAAATTTTTGTGGATGTTTATGAGGATGTTAATTTATTATTAAGTGCATCAGGGGCTATTTTGAAAGCAGATGTTAATGGACATATTCAACTTAAAGCACATTTATCAGGACTTCCTGAATGTAAATTTGGACTTAATGACAGTTTATTATTAGGTGGTGGCGATGATGATAATGATGATGATAATGATGGTGATTATTATGCAAAAGATGGTGGTAGTGATAGTAGTAGTTCGAGTAATGGTAGACGAGGAAGTCGAATAGGAGGAGGGTTTGGTGGTAGTGCCGGTGGTAGTACTGCTGGTAATTCATCAGGAAAAGCAGCGGCTGGTTCAGTAACTCTTGAGGATTGTCAATTTCATCAATGTGTTGAACTTGGTCATTTTGATCAAACTCGTATTATTTCATTTATCCCACCTGATGGTGAATTCGAACTTATGAGGTATAGAGCAGTAGAAAACATCAATCTGCCATTTAAGGTTATTCCTCAAGTCACTGAGATTGGCCAATCAAAAGTTGAATATAACATAGTTTTGAAAGCAAATTTCGGTTCAAAATTATATGCTACTGACGTAACGCTGAGAATCCCTACTCCATTAAATACTGCCAAAACTTCTCAAACATCGTCAGTTGGTAAAGTTAAATATGATCCTGCGGAGAATCAGCTTATATGGAAAATCAGCCGTTTCACTGGAGGGAATGAATGTTCATTAAATGCTCAAGTTGATCTTAGTCCTACTGCCAATCGAAAACCATGGTCTAGACCTCCTATATCTATGGATTTCTCTTTAACAATGTTTACTAGTTCTGGTATTGTTGTCAGATATCTCAAGATTTTTGAGAAGTCCAATTACACTACATTAAAATGGGTTAGATATATTGTAAGAGCAGGATCTTATGAAATCCGTTTTTAAAGTCATGCATATGAAAGTATACCTCGGTGATAGTTAGTAAGATAGAAATGTAGTTTATATATTGTTGTTTTCAATCAATAAATAAATCAACGCAGCATGCTCGGGCCGGACTCGCTCGAGCGAAGCGGAACCAAGGGACTGAGGATTTCCTGGCAGAACTGGAGACTGACAGTAGACTGCTGGCATGAAGCTATTTTTATCTATGTACATAAAAGGACTCTATGATTAATTACACTGAAAACACCAGAATAGCAAGGACCTTATTCCTTACATTTGAACCTTCAATTCAAAACCTTTGAAACAATTGATATATCCTCATTCCACAGTTCAATTGGAGCGAAGAAAAATCCGGCGTTATAATTTTGTTGAGCAAAAGTTGACATCCAAACCAATAATTCAGCTCGAAGTTGATCAGAAGATTTATTTATAATTGGAACTGTTCTTGCAAGACAGGCTAACCGAAGCTCTTGTTCATCCAAGGCACGAACACTACCAAACCGACTTAAAAGAATATCATCACATTTAATTTGATTGATACGACGATCTAATTTAATTCGAAGACCATTTGAAGTGTGAAAATATTCAAATGGTAACAAAGATGATGAAGTTGGAAATAATAATACAGAAGCTAAAATACGAAGCTCATGATCAGATAGTTGATAAACAGACCTTGAAAGAAGTTTATCATCTGAACGAGCCAAATCGCTAGCTTTTATTTGAGTGACTTTAGAGTCAAGTCTATTGATTTCCTTAGCAATTAAAGATGGTGACAGACATGTAGAGGGTGCCAATCGAGGGAATATCATCAATAAAATTGGGGTCATTTCGAAGAATATTACGAAAATTAATGCAAACATAGGCAATTTCTTTATATCTCTCATTGTACGAATTAATGTTTTATATTCTGCTCGAGATATGTGGTTTTCCGATGGTAGGATTCCAGTAGTAGCTGTAGTTGTATTTCCAATTCTTTGAGCGAATGCGGTATCAATAATATAATTTGTAAGTTCTGGTGTAGTTTTGAAATTATATCTCGTTCGCAATTCTCGACATGATTTGTAGTTTTTATAAACATTGGCAATACCAACTTTATACAATTTAACAAATGCTTTACCTTTGGTGTATAAACGATTGAAATAGTTGTTTTTTTGCTTATTTTGTATTTGTGCTTCATTATCTTTCAAGACTTGTAATGCTAGACTATTAGGAGCATTCACTTTTAATGGTAAACACGGAGAATTTAAATGTTGATTAAGAGACCAACCTTGAAGAATATTATTTCGACCAGCATCAGTATCATCAACCTGGGTACTACTATTCCTAAAGCCAATATTGTTATATTCATTCCATATTGATGGACTTCTAATCGATGAACCAGGTATATATCTTCTAATCAACGAACTTCTACTCCATATTGATGGATTTCTAATTGATAAGCCAGGCACATATCTTCTAATCAACGAACTTCTACTCCAAATTAATGGACTTCTAAAAGGCATCATCATCTGGTTTTTTTGTCAATTATCTATCAAACAATGACATATGAAGGATTTTGATTTGAGATATTTATTTATATATTTATTTGTTTTCTCTCATCTCAGCTTCATGTCGTCAGGTCGATCTGAGCTTGTCCCCGGCCATGAAATAAAATGCCAAATCAGGGTTATGGCCGGCTAGTGATCGCGAGTTTCAAGAGTTGGCACGTGATAGGTATTTTTGATCTCGCCAGTTAGATGTGTCGATTATTTTTCTATTGGCAGAAAGTGTGGTGAATCATATTTAGAATAAGAAATAATACCTCAAATTGAATTATTTAAACGAATAGAGAGAGCGCCGAGCGGTGATGAGATATTAATGACATCTCGAGTTTGAGGCATTTGCTTCCGAAAGCTGCTTTGAAAATCGTGCGGTGGGCGGTAAGTCTAGGTGATGGGGCTACTGCATACGAAGAGTGAACTTTGAAGAACAGAAGACTGTCATAAATAGTATAATGACCTAACCGCTATCGTAGAGACATTTGTTGCATAAGACCAAAGACATTAATTTTAATTTAGATTCTAGGTAAACTAACCAACAGCTACTCGTCTACATCTGGCGGTGTCTGACCACTCTCCATTGAGTTCCAGATCTCTAGAGTCAGCCAAGAACAGCTCCATTCCTTTTTGGATTACGCTGGAGAAGAGCAACAATGACATATTTCACGCGATAACGTTAACTGTTAAAATATTCTTGCAGTGGTAATCTTAACCACCCGTTCGTGACTGAGGCAAGACAACCAACAACCACGATTGGGACGAAAAACTTTAGTATAACGCATTTAAGTAGGGGTAGGCGCGGATTTGCGGATAATTGCGGATGTATCCGCGAGGATTTATTCGTATCTGCAATTATTCACAAATCCGCTACGAATAATTTGCGTCATATTGATCCGCGGATCGCGACCGATCGCACGGTCGCGTGCCAGTGACTAAGGCTTGCGGATATTGCTAGATCCGTGAATAATTTGCGGATCAGGGTGCGGATACAAATAACCAGAATAGCCGCGGATATTGATCCGTGTCGGCCCCTCAGATCATTATGACCCCTAGAACTCGGGCGAGTTCATTTTGCCATCTCGAGGTATTGGGTAATCTCTAAACCAGTAACAAGTTAGTTGCTAAGTTATGGGAGAGCTAAATGAAGAATCTATCTGGAAACTGTCTGGAGTTCAAAGATCTTTCTCCTGACTTTTGATTCGGAGGTTCTCTAAGAAGCGATAATGTTGTTAAGTCCTCCTCCTCTTCGTTAGTTAAAAGTCAGCTTAACTGGTGGCAATATAACATCCATAAAGGTTGGTTGACATCAAAGCCTATTTTTTAGAATTGTGCCCAAGCTTAAAAACAACCAGTCGCCCAGCAAGAGTCTGGAGCAAATAGTTAAAAATTCCGCATTTAACTACATTACTGAATAGAGACTGGCTGGCTGGTACATACTGCATAAAATCAGGCTACAGTAGTATTGTATTAATTGCTAATTACTGTATATGGCCAACCGCATATTACTTGCATACTGATTCTGTGAGAACAGTAAATTTCTAGCACAGGTGGCTGACGATAAATTCCCGATAGTCAGAGTCTCTGCAGCATAACGTTGTAAGCGCCGAACATGGATCTAGAACACCATACAGGGCATTAGAATCGAGTTCGGAAGTAAACAAAGAGAAAAGAGAAGAAGATTTAAAAGCATGCAGAATAAAACGGCGAGGGAGATCAGAATGTTCACAAGGAGTTAGAGCTTGTTGCAATTAGTTAGTGTACCGTATCTTGAACCGGGCCCGGCCTTTCAAGGTCACTTTCCATCATGAGCCAATGCCCGTGATATGAGAGAACTCTCGAAACAGTTCTAGAACTTGGGATAAACAAAGCAGGGTTCTATGCGACATATTACCTAATTAGGAAAGGATAATTCATTTACTTCCTAATCGGGATTAATTGTTATTGTTTTTTCATAACTGCTTTGTTGAATTAAGGATATGAGTGATTCCTAGGAACATATATAATCTTCGAATTCAAGTAACATACATGTATTAATAATCTTATCTATTCTGAATTCATGATTATAACTGCCTAGTATGTTGATTTGTTCCTATTCGATTGCACATAACATTCTAGCCAATTTAGTCCCTCTCGCAACCCCTGCCGAACATTAAGAATCTAACGTAATTTCGAGGTTGCAGATATGCATGATCTGAGACTGGTAGCCTGCAGGGAATTAACATTAACCGTTTGGTGCTTAATATGTTCTGAAAAATGCAGCCAACCGACCTCTTGGTTAATTTTAACAGTCGTCGATCACGAATACAAATTAAATGTACTACAAAGAAAGTATAGTAGTAATGCAAGGCGTTTAATTTCTCTCGCTGCCGGCGGACCCTAACGCACCTACCCGCATTAGTAGCCATATTATTTGGGAAGTAGCGTATACCGAGGGACCGCCAGATCTGCGCTGAGGGAACTACCATCTCCAGATCTCATAATACCTTGCCATGCTTTGATAATCTTAATGAGAAAGTTCACGCACCCCATTTACGGCAAAAGTTGTTCAGCGTTATACACCATAAGATGCGAGGTTGATCATGACTATATTACGTCGGTCAGTCTCTTTGTTAGTATAAGTTTGGTAAGAAGTTCCCAACCACAGGCATTTCATGGATAATGTAAACAAACAAACAAACAGACCTAAATAAAGCCAATTTCTGAACACGATATTGCTTAAATTAGATAAGGCTTCGGGCTTCATTAGCCCCTCCCACCGGAGACAGAGACTGAGCTGAGTGGCAGTTCTTCGAGCAGCTATTCACATTCCAGGAATGTAACCTCATTTGCCGACAAACCAGCCGCCCCGGTCCATATATTTCTTGCTTTATTTAATTAAAGATAATCCTAAAGATACTTCTGCGCTAGCCGTGAAAACTGATTTATAGTAATTGGAATACGGGTGGTGGTGCGGTAAACTAATTGAATCAGGTTTTCCACGCTAGCTTTGCACTGTTCTATCAGTGAAGTATCTATTTGCATTACTACTATAGCAATAATATGTAGTCTGCCATGATTTGCACCTAGTATACTCAGTTCCGGCATTTCGGAATCTGCAATTAACTATGACCATGAGACTCAAGTGGGCTTTCTTCACGATGATGAAGAGGTAGCACAACCCAAATCTTGAATAGGAAATGTTATATATATATAACAACTATCTACTCTCTGACTGTTTTATTTTATTTTAGCATTACTTTTCTGTCACGTACGTGCCTTCTTATACCCTTATTAAACCTGGCAATTTTATATAATATATATCTTTCATTAATTGTGTTTCGATCTTTATTTTGTTCTGTTTATTTACTTGTAGTCATTTAATACCACCACAATAATGAGGTTCTCGTCCGTTTTCGCCTTCAGTCTGATCTTTCCTCATTTGATCAGAGCGCAGATCAATTTGGAGTCGGCCTCATCGTTCGCTATTCTTGCAGCAACAGAAGTTATAAGTACTGGTGAAACGTATTATTTCGGAGATGTCGGTGTTAGTCCTGGAAACACAATCAGTGGCGGTGGACTACAGATAAATGGAGCTCAATACATCGATGATGCAGTTGCTATACAAGCTCAAGCGGATGCGTTGGCAGCCTACAATACTGCCGCTGCCCTGGTACCTCAAACCATCCTTAATGTAACAGATCTTGGAGGACTGACACTAACTTCAGGAGTCTACCTCGTCAATTCTTCTGTTGCGCTTACTGGGACATTGACCTTCGATAACGAAGGCATTATCGATGCATTTTTCGTTGTACAAATCGCCGGCAATCTCACCCTTGCCACTGGATCCACTGTTGCTCCTATCACTGGCCAAAACCCACCATGCAATCTTTACTGGCAAGTTGATTCTTTTGCATCTATGGGAACGGGCACGACGTTCGCGGGTGTTCTCTTAGCCAACCAAACTATCACTACAGGCAACGGAACATTTCCCTCTGGAGGCTGGGGGACAATTGTCAATACTGGTGCACTTATGTCACTCAACGGTGGTGTGGTCGTTGGTCAAACTGTTGTTGAGCCAGGATCTGTCTGCCCCATTCCAATCTCACCCAATTCGACCAGTTCTTCAACCTCGCCCAGTTCGACCAGTTCGACTAGTTCTTCTGCCACGCCCAGTTCGACCAGTTCTTCACCCTCGCCCAATACGACCACCTCTTCTTCATCGCCGAGTTCGACCAGTTCTTCAACCTCGCCCAGTTCGACCAGTACTTCAACCTCACCCAGTTCAACTAGTTCTTCTGCCACGTCCAGTTCGACTAGCTCTTCTACATCGCCGACTTCGACCAGTTCTTCAACCTCGACCAGTTCGACCAGTTCTTCTGCCTCGCCCAGTTCGACCAGTTCTTCTGCGACGTCCAGTTCGACTTCAACCTCGACCAGTTCCACCAGTTCTACTGCCACGTCCAGTCCGACCATCTCTTCAACCTCGCCCGGTTCGACCAGTTCTTCAACCTCGCCCAGTACGACCAGCTCTTCTACATCGCTGAGTTCGACCAGTCCTTCTACCTCGCCCAGTTCGACCAGTACATCCTCACCCAGTTCCACCAGTTCTTCTGCTACGTCCAGTTCGACCAGCTCTTCTATATCGCCGAGTTCCACCAGTTCTTCTGCTACGTCCAGTTCGACGAGCTCTTCTACATCGCTGAGTTCGACCAGTTCTTCTGCCACGTCCAGTTCCAGCAGTTCTTCTGCCACGTCCAGTTCGATCAGCTCTTCTACATCACGTTCGACCAGTTCTTCAACCTCGGCCAGTTCCACTAGTTCTTCTGCCACGTCCAGTTCGACCAGTTCGACCAGTTCTTCAACCTCGGCCATTTCCACCAGTTCTTCTGCCTCACCCAGTTCCACCAGCTCTTCTGCCTCGGCCAGTTCCACTAGTTCTTCAGCCACATCCAGCTTGACCAGTTCTTCAACCTCGGTCAGTTCCACCAGTTCTTCTGCCTCACCCAGTTCTTCTGCTACGTCCAGTCCGATCAGTTCTTCAACCTCGGCCAGTTCGACCAGTTCTTCTGCCACGTCCAGTTCCAGCAGTTCTTCTGCCACGTCCAGTTCGTCCAGCTCTTCCACCTCGCCTGGATCGACCAGCTCTTCTACCTCGGCCAGTTCGACCAGCTCTTCTGCCACATCCAGTTCAACCAGCTCCTCAACCTCGGCCATTTCGACCAGTTCTTCTGCTTCCCCAAGTTCCACCAGTTCTTCAACCTCGGCCAGCTCTTCTGTCTCTCCCGGTTCAAGCAGCTCTTCTGTTTCTCCCAGTTCGACGAGTCCTTCGACCTCACCCGGCACGACCAGTTCTTCTACCACGTCCAGTTCGATCAGCTCTTCTACCTCACCGATTTCGACCAGTTCTTCTACCTCGCCCAGTTCGAGCACTCCATCTGGCGTATCTACTTTATCAACTTCTTCAACAACTTCATCCATTCTGCCTTCTACTTCATCCACTTTATCTAGTTCATCCTCAGCTTCACCTAGTTCAACAACTTCATCCAGCAATTCGATTTCAACTACCTTAGCCAATTCATTGTCTACAACTACCCCAACGACTTCTCCCATTAGTTCATCCAGTTCTACATCTAGTTCATCATTGACCACTACTTCATCCATCTCGTCTACTTCACCAACCAACTCTGTTGCTTCATCTACTTCATCCGCGAGTTCTATTCCTTCATCTAGTACATCAGCCATATCCACAACAACTACTGCATCCTTATCATCTTCATCATCATCGTCAGCTGCTGTGGCTAGTGCCAGTGCTGCTCTCGATGCAGCTAATTCTCAACTATCATCAGCACTTGCTCTTTTCCAGTCTCCCAGCGCCTTGTCTAATGTAACTCTCCTCACTGATACCTTCAGTGCTCTTACAACCGCTCTTGATAATGTTGAGACTAGTCTTAGTAATGTGGCCAACTCTACAGTTCTCGTAGGACAGTTAACTGATGCTGTCACTAATATAGGATCAACTATAGAAGCATTGGTAGCTCTTTTTGAACAAGCAGAAACTAATAGTACCACGGTAGCCCCACAGCGACGACAAGGAGGGTTGGCAGTTCTTATTTTGAATGAGATTGACAGTCTGATTCAGACTACCGAAAGTTTGATTCAAGATAATAACCTAAGCTGTAGTGCTATCAGTACTCTAACGAGCATTTTAAATGGAGCTATCGCAGAAGCAAATGAATTTGTTGTTCCTACTATTACTTTAGCTGCGACAGTTTGTCCGACAACTACTGCTAGTTCCACAGCTACTACTACTGGTAGTAGCAGTAGTACTACAAGTGGTGGTAGTACCATAACAAGTGGTGGTAGTACCATAACAAGTGGCAGTGGCAGTAGCACTAGCACTAGTGGAACAGGTAGTACAGGTGGTAGCACCGCGACTTTGTCATCTACAACCAACAGTGCAGTTGGATCATCTGTTTCAACCAACTCTGTTCTACCACCTACCACCACTTCTACAGGATCATCTCCTGTAACATCATTTGTTGGTAGTACTTCCTCACCTAGCTCTGTTTTGTATACGACAATTGTTGAGACAATAACTGAGAATGGATCTGTCGTTGTAACCACCACAGTGTGTCCATTACCTTCTAGTACTCAGTATGAAACTAAGGTTCTTACCATCACGTCAAGCGGCAAGGTTTATGTTACTACAACCGTTTGTCCTTTGACTGAAATTTCTACTGCTGTATCACTTCCGACTACCACCACCTTGTATGAGACGAAGGTTCTTACCATTACTGAAAACGGTAGTGTTTATGTCACCACATCAATTTGCCCATTGATAGAATCTCAAGTCTCTACTGCCACGATAGGAAGCGTTAATAATGAACCACCCTCTGCTTCAGCAGGTATTCCGAGTATTAACATTGTTACATCTAGTCCAGTTATTTCTATACCCATTACTCAGAATTCCGTCAAAGCCTCGAGTAAAATAGGTTCGGCTCCTGTTCCTTCAAGTAAATTCAGTTCAACGTCTGGCGTAGCCCAGGTGTCATCATCACATGGTTCAAGTGTAAGAAATGGTTTCGGTACCTTTATATTGGGAGGTTTTTTCCTCTTTGTAACACTTTTCTAAAATTACTGTCAGATAGTCAGTCGGGTTTAATTTTGCTCGTTATTGTTATTGTTATAGTTTTAATTTTAATATATTTATTTTATAACTGGCCAGGGATGTGGTGGAATTATTCCTAGTATAGCGACAGTAGATATACGGTTGCGAGTTCAAAGCAGCGATTGAAACGTCGGCTTATTTCCAACAGAACTCTCTGATTACATGGTAACAAATTATTATATGTTATCTACGTCCGAAAAGATGGCTGGCTAGCGATAGGAGTGGACAGAGAACGTAGGAGGGCCGAGATACAGAGGTGCCGAAATGCAGGTAAGGTAGAACGGAACAATGCAGGGAGGTCGAGTTGGCATGCAAGAGACATAGACAGGTGATGGATGAAACAGGTACAGAAGGTAACGAGTCGCGAAGGTATATATATAATAACACTAATATAATTTGATTCTGGGATATGATATATCTTTCTAAAGAAATAATAATTGTGAACCCCTTTTCATCTTCCAGGATTTCCTTATTTTTTCAGATTGCCGCATCACTGAAACAAGACAATTTGTCTGATAACTAGTTAGAACTAACTGTTATGTTGTCAAGTATTTTGACAAGTGCAGTTCTCATTTAAATGTTAATAGTAACGTTAAGCAGATCAACCGATTCTGATATTAAATCCGGAAAACTCTCTGATTTATTAGCTTATATTATATTATAACGCTTACAGTCTACGCCCACGCCGCTCATACCTTGTGTCACAGACTTCGCGGCTTTCGTCGATCAAACTCCAGCAACAGAAGTTGTGCTAACGTTATACCTCCGTCGCTCCCTGCTTCGACCACATCCATGACATCCCGAACATCTTCCTCTCCGGCTGCTCGATAAATGCATTGATGAATACTTCGAATCCCGAGCAAAATGAGACCCACGGGCCAGGGACTGGGACCATGCCCCTGACGCCGGAAGCAGAGTAGAAGCCCAAAAGCGGGCTGTTATAGAAATTATCGACCTCGGCACGTGCTGTTTATTGCATTATATATATATATATATATAGCATCTGGATATACTCAAAGAACTGCATATACCTGGTATGAGAACGTGAAATAAACGATGGAATCGAAAAAGATCAAAATAAAATACTCAATGGAGAATCAGAATATATATCAATTTAGATAAATTAACCATCCATAATCAAACGTTTGATAATGGTAATATAAACAAACTTCACATACGGCAGTGTACTATATTATTTCCTTATCGGGCAAATCCAACCTTATCTGGTAATACCAAAACTTTACCGTAGTACTGTAGCTTGTATCTCTTTAAAGGTTAATACAGTACGTAGCCTTTCAACTTGATACAATCAACTTCAAGTAACCAACACACTAACTATTACGCTACTACCCCTGTTTCTACAAGTGATAGGAAGACAACCGGTTGTATTTCTTCCACTACTCATATTGGGTTTGAGGTAATCAGTTAAGAAAGAAAATAATATACGTGCTTGTTTGTAATGACAGCAAGTTGGTAGCGAAGCAGAATAGCAAGCAAATAACTAGTACATCATTACCTAAGGGGTTGTTAAACCACATTTGGAATGGATTAAGAAAGCAGACAGTTGAGATTAGAAAGTTTGAAGGAGATTTTAAAAAGTCAGAGAGAAAGTGGTAACCGAGTGATTGATCACGGAAGTCATCGGAAAGGTCGGTCGGTGAGATCAAGAAATACTAGAAACGATACTAGAGATCAAGCAATACTAGAAACGATACTAGAGATCAAGAGCATTGCTACTACTGATGGATAGAATAGATACTAGCGAGGCAATCATATTTGGTTGCATCGTTGGAGTAATCTCTTCTGCTACTCAATCTATAGGTTTAACCTTACAAAGAAAATCTCATATTTTGGAAGATTTAAGACCTTCTTCATTACCAAGAAGACCCGCACATAGAAGAGGTTTATGGCAAGCAGGAGTTTTATTATTTATTGGCAGTAATATATTTGGATCAAGTGTCCAAATAACTACTTTACCCTTAATCATATTATCACCTTTACAAGCCATCGGTCTTGTTTTCAATTCAATATGTGCCAGCGTTTTATTATCTGAGCCATTTACTAAATTTTCTCTGATTGGAACTGGTTTGGTATCTTTAGGGGCACTAATAATTGCAGCTTTTGGAGCAATTGCTGAACCTCATCATAATTTGGATCAGTTGTTAATATTATTACAACGACCACAATTTATAATTTGGATGGCGTTAACGTTATTAATGGTGATATTAATATTAACTTCTATTTCTTCCGGACTTGTTGATGATATAATAAATCGATTGGCAGCTAACAAAGGGAGAATATCATTATCATCAACAACACCAGAAACATCAACAACATCTTCATCATTATCATCGCCAACGTTACAATCATTAAAATCATCTTCATTACTTTTATCTAATAAACCATTAATTGTTGGGAGTCTGTATGGAATTGTGAGTGGGATCTTATCAGCTCATTCCTTATTAATGGCCAAATCAGCTGTGGAAATCATTGTTAGAGGTATTACTGATGGCGGTTGGCATGATTTTCTGAGATGGCAAGCATGGTTAATAGTTGGATTTTTCATTACATTTGCAGTTCTTCAACTTTATTATCTTAATTGTGGGCTTACTATCTGTTCGACATCTGTACTTTATCCATTGGTATTCTGCATATATAATATTATTACCATTCTGAATGGACTTATTTATTTCCAACAAACTGCTAGTTTATCGATTGATAGGATTTTATTCGTCAGTTTAGGAACTGGATTAGTGCTTGCTGGAGTTTTATGTCTTTCTTGGAGATTGCATGATGTTGAAGTTCATACATCTACAACTGATAATTCAATCAGTATTACTAGTCCTCGTAGAGTTAGGCAGCATAGTCGACATAGTAGTCTTAATACTACTGGCATTGGTCTAGAGGTGGAACAAACTATGGGTACTCCTACAAGTTCAGAAAATACCCCTTTGCTTTATCATGGTCAACAGGGATATTCTTCCCACAAGTATGGTGGATTGGGACATGTTGACAATCAAAATAATAGCGAATTGGTTGGTAATATTGATATTGATTCTGATGATCACCCTGAATATACATCTTTTCGTAGCATTGTTTCTGGAGGAGGAATCCCTGAACCAGGATCTCCTTATAGTAATCGGAAACCAACTATTCTTGCTCGTCGTGGCCGAAGTTTATCTCAAGAACAGCATGAGGTATTAGATCAACTTAGAAAGAAGTAAAAGAAGGGGTATTTGATAGAAGGGTTTATTACTACTTTTTCTTTGTTATCTATTACACATATAGCTGATTTAATGATTTCTATGTCTGTTTTATTTTCTCTTTTATTGCTGTTAAATTTTTTATTTTGTTTCTATTTCTTTATATATAATCGTTATTTAATATTTAATTTAGATCTTTATTTTCATTTAATCAAGAGTAAACTAGGTAACATAAAAAGCTCCTCCTAATGATATGGCAGGTTCATTACAATTATTATGTTCATAAGTGAGAACACCTACACCACCAGCATCAAGAACAAGTGATGGATTATCTAGAATAGGTCGTTTCAACCAACGAAGAACAAAACTTCGTAAAATATGACCATGAGCAACAACTATAATTTCAGAAGGACGTTTTTCATGAATTGCTTTACGATGGATTTCCACAATCTTAGCAATTAATCTATCAAGCCGTTCACTAACATCAGCAGGAGATTCTCCACCTTCACAACCATCTCTCCAAATTAGCCAGGGTCTATCTTTATCAAGTCCTTTATCTTCACGAAGTTTACGAATTTCCTCAGTTTTTTTACCTTCATAGAGGCCATAATCCCATTCTCGAATATCATCTGTAGTTTCTATATCCAACTTAGCCAGCTGTTTCTTATGATCATTCATTAGTAACTCCAAAGTATGTTGAGCACGACGACGAGGCGATACAAAGATCTTATCAACATAATCAGGTACAATCATTCTGTCATCACCAACCAAAGCTCTACCAGTAGCCAACATTCGCTTGACACCATTTTCTGTTAGGTCAAGATCTGTGACTGAGGTGTATTGACCCGAACGAGACCATATAGTTTCGCTGAAATATGAGTTAGGGCACGAAACAGGCGAGGGATGTCCTCTACGCATCTATAACAATTCAACATACCCATGCCTAACAATGATTACACGAGGAGTAGGAACTGACATATCAAAGACGAAATGACTATAGTCAGACTTAATATCTGAGCAAGAACAAGTAGACGAAGACTTGGAGAAAAAGGGGACGGACACCCCCACCCTTTTAAACACTGAAATAAAGAAGTTTCAGCCGTGCATTTTTTGACAGTTGCTGCCGCATGTGTTCTTTGTTAGGGCAGATCCTCACAATTATTAGTACGACTATAATCAGGAGCTCGATTTTCTTCACCATCCCGATTCTCATAGGCAGCTCTTGCCGAGGCATTAATGTCTTCTCTCGAGGGTCTAGCTAGAGCAGTAAGAGCCCTATCAAAATCAATCTTGGTAGTGCTAGTTCGCTGAAACATATCATCAGCCTCAGAAGCTTCCTGACGAGCTGAATCAACACGAGTTCGAAGAAAACGGAAAAGAGCAGCAGACGAATCTGCTGCAGCTCCAGCATTAGGATTCTGCTCAATCTCGGCAGTTATGAGAGCATCAAGATCTAGACCATCAGGATTAAGGTCAAGGACAAGTTCAACAGCAAGCTCAGTTGCAGCATGTCGTTGAACAGCTGCAATCACGAGACTATTTTTTGCTACCGGTCATGCATCTAGCTATTGCAACCAAGTTCTCAACTACTTCAGGATAAGCGGCAACTGCACCAAGAATGCCCTGTACGCATGTATTTGCAACTTCATGGTATCTTACATTGATACACTAAGAGAACATCATTAAAATGCCTTTCAGGTATCAATCTGAAGAGGCGGTTGACTAATGCGGCAGTGTAATTCGGACTGCAAGAGCTTGGAGCTATGGAAAGAGGATCAATCAATTCACGCGTTCGCGGCGATCTCCATCTGGAACTCATTCATCTCTAACACTTAGTAGAATTGTTTGCCAATCGACTCCATCAAATGCGACTTCGTTGACCCCACCCAGCTGCCTAGGTAGATCATGCAAATAGATATCATGGAGATGTATATTGTGACCATCATGAATGTTAGTATTTGCCAATGATCAATAATGTATGAGTCGCCGGTAACGCTGCGTGTCCATATGGACACAGTCAACGCATTTACCATTTGATTACGGTTTGGCCCTCCCGCGTCCCATAGTGTAGTTTTATTGACAGAACTGCATTGTGCTTACAAGCACGACACAGGTTACTACCTAGTTAGGAGGCTACCTTACTCAGATATCTCGAATATATTATATGTATCCAGTAGTAACAAATACTCGTCCGCGACATGTATTCAGTAGCCGAAATGCTAGTCAAGGATCGTGTTATGATCAGTGATATAAAATAAGATAAAATGTAATTGATATATAAAAGATAGAATAAGAAGTAAAGATATAAATGAAAGACAAGAAATATAAAGTAAGTAAATAGGAACGCACAGCATTTACTCTGTAGAATTCTCCACTTTCCATTCGCCGACTTTGATCCAACAGCCATCTGTAGATAGTGTTAGCTAGGGAGATCCCGCAGACTAATACCGGTAAATATACTTGGCAATTATCTCTGGCGAAAGTTGCTACCCCATCGTCCGGTTCCTGTGCTCCTTTCTTCCCTTTCTTTCTAGCGCTGCCAATGAATCCTAATGGAAACTTTTTCCTGAAATTTGGTTAAATTTTAAACAAATGGGCTTGATCCAGCTGCCACTTCAGCCGGATCCCTTGTAGATAGCCGTTATCTTCTAAGTACTGGAGGTCAGTTTCAGTTAAATTCTTTAATATAATATAGTCACTCTGCGACTCGCAAATGTGATTATCGACTCTATCACCGAATTCGCATAGTGTTTCCTCCGGGGAACGTATAACAGTATTTTGGACTTCCTCTTCAAGTTCTTGAAGACTGTGCTCCTCCTCGGCGGGGGGAGTGAAATCAGAATAATCCTCTTCCATTTTTGTTTTCTTCTATGGATTGTTATTGTGAAGAAGGGGGAACAGGATGATGATGATGATGATGATGATGATGATGATGATGATGATTTGTTTATGTCGTCTTCTCTGACATGAACTGGCCCCGAGACGGTCGTCGTCGTCGAGACCGACCTTAGATATCTTATTGAGTCAAGAAGTTACTATCTAGTTAAAGTTGATATAAATCACTTTGTTTTGATTGATTATGAATAAAGAAGAAATGAATAAAGAAATAATGAAGTATGAATAACGAAATAATGAATTATGAATTATAAATAAATAAAATGACGACAAGACTAAAATATTCTATCAATAAGGACTTTTAAATTCTGAAGGGAATACTAAATGCCCATCCATAAATTGCCACGACATATATAATGTTATCCGCTTACTACCTACGATATGTGATTAGGGTTCTCTTATCCTAATGTCCCTGCAGATCTCTGCCGATCTCCCTGTCTATCAAAGATGGGAAATGATCTACAAACAGATGCTATCAAAATATGATATTCTCTAGTCATTGAAAAAAAAAGCAAAAGATGCAATGCATACCATTAGACAAGGGATCACAGGTTGTTCTACTATATTTTAAATCAGGAACTCCTTATTCTCAAGATGCTAAAAGTAAGAACATAAAGTGGTAAGAAACATACCAAAAATAATTCTACAAAGCTGACAAAAACCAAGAACGAGAGAAGCTACGAAAGCAGAAGGATCCCTCATAGGTATGGTATGTGATAATAATTCAGAAGAGAATAGTAGAATGAGTGAGGCGTGCTGTAGCAGAAATAGCTTCTGACGAGGATCACCAGTTACTTCGCCATTGCGTTGAGAGCGATGATTAGTTCTCTGCGGGACATTGGATTTTGTGGCCGCGATCCTCATGTTCACTATCCTGAAGTTGAGTTTCGGTGGTAATTCATTGCCATTTTCAGAAGCATCTTTCGCTTCTCGACTGGCCTCTTGGTTGACTTCTAAATCGGTATTGCGCATCTCAGCCGCTATTAATTCTGTCGTTTCCTCTTGACTGGTTGAATCGCTATTGATTCTTTAGTAGTCTCCTGTCCGTCTTTAGACTCAGAAATAGCTCCCCTGCTGGGATTCTGATCCACTGCGAGCCTCCTGACTTGGTTTCGATCCGAATAGGTGATAGTCCATTTGCATTATCTGCTGCAGGGTTAGCCACATGTCATCTCCAAATGAGGCTTAGGTCATGCATGTGTATGCATGATCACTACCGTTAAATCATGCATGTAGCTCAGCGTAAATTTCAGATATTTCTATCTTTAAGGGTAGGGGTATAGCACCTACTATAGCGGAATATTACGTGTAGCTTTAATTGTCTATAACCTCATTCATAGAATCATAGGCTTCAATTAATTCTACAATCATTGAAACCCGACCGAATCTTCTTCATACCTTATTCAATCTGTTTCATATCACCCTTTTCTTCTACCAACAGTTATTGTTTTACATTACCGCAATTAATACCTATATCATGTCGAATTCAAGATTGAGCATGGGCTGCAGTGATAGCAACTCCAACCTCATTCAAAACGGAGTTGATAATAAT